>CM059205.1:33746859-34071859 GCA_030347435.1 Clarias fuscus
AGAGAGAGAGAGAGAGAGAGAGAAAGAAAGAAAGAAAGAAAGAAAGAAAGAAATTCTTTAGACCGTTCTTTCAGCAGTAGTTTGACTTTTCCTAAGAAAGCCCACATATGGGTATATTTATTCATTAAAAAAAAAACTGCACTCTGGAATATTATAAAGACAACCTGTCAAATAAATAACCCCAAATAAAGAATGTTTATGAATTTGTATTACAATTTATTGTGTTTTTTTATAATCCTTCTTCTGATGTTGTGTGTTCATGTGTAGAAGAACAACCAGGGGAATCTACTAAAAGGTAAGTTACATTTAAGGGCTACAGTATACAGCTCAATGATGAGGAGGCATTGGTGGCTCAGTGGTGGGTTTCTCGCCTACCAAGCGGAAGGCCTGGGTTTGATTCGAAGCCAGTGTCCAAACCTCAGCTATTGAATGTAGTGCCAGTCCCAAGCCCGAATAAAATGGGCGGGTTGCGTCAGGAAATGCATCCGGCGTGAAATCTGTGAGAAATTGCTGTGCGGATCAGTTGGACCGCTTTGTTGACCCCTGAACAGGAGCAGCCGAAAGACTAACAACAACACCAACAACAACAAGAGCTCGATGATGACTTCAAACTAAAATAATAATGTACAGTGGAACCTCGGGTCGCAAACATAATTTGTTCCTAAATTCTATTCATGACCTGATTTGATCTATCTAATCCGATAAAATTTTAATAGAATTAATCTGTTTATTTTGTTTATATCACAAAATATAAAACCAAGTATGAAAAAGCCTTAATTATACAAAAATATTATAGCACTAAATATATATTTTTAAAAAACTGCACAGGAGAGCGTGAACACTTCATTTTTACATGTACATTTATTATTCGTGACCTGCTGACGTGAAGGAATGGAGGAGAGGAAGATGCGTGGGGAGGAGTTTAGTGTTTAGAAGAAGAGTACTCTTCCATAATAACACTGGGTCGTTCTCCTTCAGGGAGAGAGGAGATCAGACGTTGTGGTTGTCGTCCTCTCTTTTTTTTTTCATGGCCCCTGGTTCATATGTGGTTGTCGTTTTCATTAAAAATATTTTCAGATTATTATTTTTTTTTTCTGGTGCTGAACAAATGTCCTAAAGTAAGACACTGCATTATCATTCATAAAGTGTAGCACTCTAATGGCAACAGTTTTGTTTGTTCAGATGAAACTTCTCAGGAAATGCTTGGACATCACGCAAAAACTGGGCGACGCACTTTTGCCTTTGTTCCGCTGTCAGCGGCAGCTTGGGATGGTGGATTCTGGGCGTGTTCCTGAACAGAAACAAATTTGAGGCTAATTTTTTGTTTGTGAACTGCTTGGTTTATACTGGGGGGGGGGGGGGGGGGCTTCGTGAACAGAGGTTCCACTGTATTTTAAAATACTACAAAACTGAACTGAAAAACACTCTGAAGACCAAAATACCTCTCTTTATTCTCTAGCAGCTCAGAAAGTCCGGAACCTGAAGGAGACTGCATCTCTTTGAAATGGTTAGGGGGGTACACAGTGCAACTTTCAGGGACAATCAAGAAGACTTCAACTAGCCACAATCGGAAGGCTGCAGAAAGGAAGCCGACTGCAGTCAGTGTGAAGCCAACCTCCAAACTCCCAGGGTCAAAACGCACAGAGGTCAGAGAGTCCTCTGTATGGACAAACTTCCAAGGCCTAATGAGGATCACTCCAGTGATGGTGGAAAGGAACAACACAACACTGTATGGTCAAGTAAAAAAGACCACAGCAAGGAGGATGACAAACACATGTGGACTTAATGTGAAAACACCCGAAGCAAAGCAATTCGATGCGAGTCTTATGTCAAACGTCCCATGGACGAAACACATAGAGGTCAAAGGGTTCCCTGTGAGGACAAATTTGCGAAGTTCTGTGGACCCCTCTGTGATAGGGAGCGAAAAAGAGAAAAGAAAAAACACCACACCGTACAGTCAGGAAGAGAAGTGCCCAGCGAGGAGGCAGACATACACATATGGGCTTGATCTGAACAGCGCTGCAACAAATCTAGTGAGTGCAAGTCTGATCTCAGGAATAAAACACATTGAGGTCAAAGAGTCTCCTGTGAGGAGAAATTTTCAAGGACCAATGAGGATCACACCAATAATTGCGAAATGGAATAGCACAAATTTGTATGGCCAAGAAAAGATGCCTGTAGCAAGGAGGGAAACAATGCAGTCCACCGTAAGTCCAATCTCAACACTCCACGGAATGAAGAACATCGGGAATCCTTTGAGGACAAATTTACATAGCTCAGGTGAGACCTCTGCAATGACGAAAAAAGAGGAGGAAAAGAAGATAAATTCACTTCATGGCCAAGTAAAGGAGACTACAGAAAAGGAGGAGACGACCACAGATAGGCTTAATATGACAAAATCAGAGACAATGCAGTGCAGTATAGGTCTGACCTCAACACTCCCTGGGACGAAGGACATAGAGACCCCTGTGAGGACAAATTTACAAAGCTCAGAGGGTCTCTCTGCAATGACAAAAGCGCTGGAAAGAGAGAAGGAAAATGATGAGGTAATCAAGATATTCCAATACTTCCTGGAGAATGAAATGGAAGGGCTCAGTGAGGCACTGAAGCGGGTCCTGATTTCCTCCTACACTCATTACAGGAAGAGTCTGACAGACCCAAACTCGTTCAGGTGAGAGATAAAAACAGTTTTAGACATCTTCCACGCACTGCACTTTTTCCCGCTTAAATGCCCAGGCCTGCAAACTTACAGTATATATACGGTATAAATGGTTTGACTATAAAGTCTATGCCTCACTGTTTCAGTTACAATAAGATGACATCTGCGGAAAGTCCAAGGAGCATGAGTCTGCCTCAGTCTTCCCTCAACATGCACGTGTTCAACGGCGGGTATGACACATTTTATTTATTAATTTTTTTTATAAATATACAATCAAAGCATATACATTAGTACAGAGACAGGGAACATTATCAATAGCGCTGTACTACATCAGTATGTTTACACAACTCTCGTGTCTAGTTGTGAACGTGAAAGTGTATCTAACATGTGGATCCGTTGCAGGTTGCCCAACGTCGGGAACAGCTGCTATGTTAATGCATGTCTGCAGTATCTGTTCACAGCCGAGGCTTTCTGTGAAGAGCTCTCCCACTTGCTGGACAGTTCTTTTCACAACAATGTGAACTCTTTCCTCAGGTACTATTGCTATACATTACTGTTTATTCATCATTTAATAATGTGCTACTTCACCTATGTGGCATTTTCTTAAGCGTTAGATATTAACTAGCAAAATGAATTAGATTAGGAGACATATTCACAGACAAAAAGTTCATTTTAGCAGGAGGAAACGGGAGCCATTTGCTGAGTTCAGAGTATTCCTGGAAGGTTGAACTCACTGGAACTTTTCCCAAATGTTTTGCAGATGCTTTGTAAACTTATCAAGGTTGAGAAAGACCTCTAAAGTACAAGGAAAGTTTGACAAGGATTGTCTCCTCCTGGGTCTGATTGCATTAGCTGCAGACATCAACCCTGAATTCACCATCGGCAAACAGAGCGTGAGCTGACAAACATGCGCACACGTTCATACACACACACACACACACACACACACACACACACACACACACTCAGAAACAAGCAGAAAGAAAATGATCTATATATAATTTAAAGTTTACTGCTCTGTGTGTTTAGGATGCCCATGAATTCCTCTGCCACTGTCTGACCCAAATAGAAGAGTTCGGCCGAGGCCTGGGTTGGAAAGAGGATTCAGAACCTAAATGCCCAGTCAGGTCCAATTTCAAGTTCATGATGAGAAACATTATAAAATGCTCCAGGTACTACATGGAACGTAGAGGGTTTGAGGTTTGTTGTTGATGCAGATGATGATGAGATGCTGATGCATGTTGTGTGCTGCAGCTGTGGGTACCAGCAGAAGAACAAGGTGGAAGAGTTTAAACACATCTCTCTGCCCCTGGAGCACAACTCAGTGGACCAGTGCCTCCACGACATTGTTAATGTGAGCAATCTCTTGAGCCTGTTTTTTTTTTTTCTTTTCTTTCTTTTTAATGTGTAGCACCACATAATTACTGACCTGTTTGAATAATGCGTGTGTTGTAGAGACCAACATTTGTGGAGAGCAAGTGTGAGGTATGTGGAGGAATAAGTGCCAGCTTATGTTTGAAATTTCAAACTCTGCCCAGGTAAGGCTGTCTCTCTCTCTCTCTCTCTCGCACACACACACACACACACACACACACACACACACACACACACACACACACACACACACACACACACACACAGACACACACAGACACACACACAGACACACACACAGACACACACACACACACACAGACACACACACACACACACACAGACACACACACAGACACAGACACAGACACACACACACACACACACACACACACACACACACACACACACACACACACACACACACACACACACAGTCTGGTTCCTCTCAAGGTTTCTTCCTATTACCATCTCAGGGAGTTTTTCCTTGCCACCGTCGCCCTCGGCTTGCTCATCAGGGACAATCTTATTATTTTGATTCATACACATTGCATACAAACTTACTTCTTTTATTGTGTAAAGCAGCTTTGCGACAATGTCAATTGTTAAAAGCGCTATATAAATAAAATTGACTTGACTTGACTTGACACACACACACACACACACACATTTTCAGTTTGGCTTATGAGACATTTTTCATCTTGGTAGGATTCTCTTATTAGTCTTTGTAGTCACACTTGGGCCTAAGAGGCCTGAGCAAGAGAAGGATTTGATTCTAATTCAAGGCACATTTTCTGGTTTGGCTTTTTGACTTTGCCATCACTTATCATTTTTTCATTTATTTTTCTTCCACAGGTTTCTGATTGTGCATCTAAACAGGTTCAAAATGACTGAGTATAACACAGTCATCAAGCAGCAGATGTCAGTGGACATCCAACCTGAGCTGCACATAAACTGCTTTCCTCAATCAGATGCACCCACAATAGGTAGGTGTATCTTGAGTCCATGAAACACCTGTAATGTTTCCAGTCAATATAAATAAATCATACCCAGATTATGTCAAGATGAAATAGTCTTTCATTTACGCCTTCCGTCTTCATGTAGGGGACATCAAAGCTGGAGAAAGACAAACAGACAGAAATGAACTGGTGAGAGAGAGAGAGACAGAAAGACATAATGAATGAGGAAGTGAGAAGCATAGGAGAGAGTTAGCAAGGAGAAATGAATACTGTACAAGTTGTATGTTTGTATGTGATCTGTCTTTGTATTGTGTTGTTTATAGAGTGGATCAGCCACCACCTATCAACTCATCAGTGTTCTAAGCCATTTTGGAAGCACAACATTCTGTGGTAAGATATGAACACACACACATACACACATATAAATATAGCCTGCGTATTTGTTAAATAATTAGGAATGCATGCTTTATTGTGATCCATATACAGTGAGTACAGAAAAGAACCCCCCCCCCCCAAATAATCATATTCTGTTACCTGGCAGTCTAAAAGGGCGACGGACAAGTTTTTTTTTTTTTTTTTTTTTAATTCAGCTGTATTTACTCAGTGCGACTTAACATCCAAGTGAGATATAACCACCACCAACACCAACGTGTCTGGAAAAGAAAAGAAAAATCACTGATTTGGAAAAGGATCACCCCTCCTAAAATGACTCAGCCAGTAGATGCTAATCATGGTCTCAATAGCACAGAAAGCCATATGACTTTAAACTGTCATCAGCTGTGGTCATTTTCATTAGCTCAAGCTGGAGCATTTTAGTCCCTGGTATCTGAAAGAAACAATCGACTATGGGTGGCAAGGCACTATAAAAAGATCCCTGGGATAAAAATGTCAGGAGCTGGACGCTCGACCAAGACTGTGTCTGTCTCCATTTCAGGCTGCAAAAGGTGATTATTTTAAAGGGGGTGATTATTTTCTAAACCCACTGTATTTTTCCTATTTTATAGTGAAAGTAATTTATAGTGATCCATTTGTACTATGCCTGTATATTTTTTTTTTCCCAGGACATTATGTGAGTGATTGTTCCAGTCACAACCCTCTGGAGTGGATGACTTACGATGACAATCTGGTCACACTGACCACTGAGACAAACGTATTAAAGAGCAGGTCATCTAGTGCCTATGTGCTTCTCTATGAGAGAAAGCACTGAGGACAAAGTATGTCTTCTTCAATAGAAAGCTCCAATTAGGTGGAGTAGGGGCAAGGGGTTTAGGGTGGACTGTATCAGTCCTTACTCATCTCAAAAAAGGCCCAGTGGGTTGTGTGCAGTGTGACTGGGGGGTTTGACTAGTGTATATGTACTCCTCTATGAGAGAGTAAGCATCCTCCTCGGCACATTCCTCGTTTTTGCAGAAATTCATTTTAGAAGGAATGATCATGTGTGTTAAATAAATTATCCTTAATTAATCTGACAAATTGTTTAAAAACAGTTATTTGCAGTATACTGTACAGACAATAAATATGGACATCATTGTCAGATGTAAACATTTTATAAATGAACATGAAACAGTAATTTACATTTATATTCAGGCTTTAACTAAGTACCATCACCGAAACACTCTTGGGAAGAGTTTTTTTTTTAAAGGAGAGAATCAACCCAAATATTTAAGATACAGATAGGTCTTTAGTCATCACCTAAAGATTACCAGTGTCTCAGCTATAGGGACATCTAGAGAACGTTCAATCCACCACCTATGTGCCAGAACAGAAAACAGTCTAGGTGCATATCTTCCTCAAGCCCTGAGAGTTATGAGGGAACATAGTGCAGTGCAGGGTGTGATTAGAGATGAAAGGCAAGTGGGTGCTGGGCCATTTTTAGATTTGTACATGAGCATCAGTGTTTTGAATTTGATGCAGGCAGCTACAGGAAGCTAGTGCATGGATCGGTGGTGGTGTGGGAGAACTTAGGAATGTTGAAACTAGTCAGGCAGATGCATTCTGGATCAGCTGCAGAAGATGAAGGGAATGAACAAGTAGCTTGTGGAGAGAAATGGATCAATTCTTCTGATGTTGTAAAGAAGAAATCAACAAGAGTGAGTGATATTAGCAATGCGTGAAGAAAATGACCATTGATTGTCCAAAATTACCCCAAGGATGAGGGGGGTGACCGAAGGAGTGATCTGATTTTTGTCCAGGAAGACTAAGATCCTGACGGAATTAATTGCCTGGGATGAACACTCACTCATTATCTATACCACTTTATCCTGTATTCAGCGTCGTGGTGGACCTGGAGCCTCTCCCAGGAGACTTAGTGTACAAGGCAGGGTACACCCTGGACAGGGTGCTAATCCATCACAGGGCACACATACACACTACAGGCAATTTGTGAATGCCAATTAGCCTAATCTGCATGTCTTTGTACTGTGAGAGGAAACCGGAGAACAGGGAGAAACCCACCAAGCAGGGTCAGGAAAATGCACACAGAGAGATGTGAATCAAACCTGGCCAGGAATTGAACCCGGACCCCGGAGGTGCAAAGCGACATTGCAAACCACTATACCCTGGGATGAACAGCAGTTTGGTTTTACTGAGTTTCAGCTTATGAGCTGCTATCCAGAATAAGATGCTGGACATGCTGAGAGCCAGGTGGAAACCTATAGGTCTGAGGGAGGAATAACAATAGTATGAAAAGTGTTACGAGGATATGATCTCACCAAGAGACCGGGTTTAGAGGGAGAGCAGAAGTGGACCAAGTACTGAGCCATGTGGGACACCAGAGATGACAGTTAAGCTCATCTAGCAGCATGGAGCTTCTCAGCAACAGACTTTGCTGCTTTTAATCCTGATTAGTTAGGATCATTAAGGTTGATCTGCAAGAGATAGACATTTGATTGTAAACATTGAGTCCAAGAATTTTGGGGAAGAAAAAAAAGTGTGATAATTACTGATGTGTGCTGGGTCCAGGCAGTAACACTTGATAGGAATAACACTTGCCTTCTTGAATGCATCAGGAACATGACCAGATCGTATGGAAAGGTTGCTGATTGGTGTGGGAAGGGGAGGAGGGGGTCGGATGGGGCAGGTCTTGTGAGAGGGCCTGGTGCATTGTGGAAGGAATTAAGTCTAATGAACAGGTGGTGGAATAGGAAGATGAGATGACATGCTGAATTTCTTCAGTTGTTAGGCTGGAAAATTTAGGTCGGGGAGGAGAGAAAGGGTCCTGAAGTTTGGCTGTAGGGCTTGGGGTGGGAATTTTATGTAATGTGGACGGAAGTGGAAAGAGTAATAAAATTTTAATTAAAAGCACTGTTATGTCGGTGAAATTTTACTGAAGTGCAAGTGCAAATTTTTTATTTATTTTTTTAACAGCAGGGGTGAGATGAGGCATTCTAGTGTAGTTCAAAAAGACGAGCGGACACAAGTCTCAAACTAGTCGTTTTAAACGTTTCAAAGGAACACCTTTGCATAATAAAGTTGTCGCCTTTCTTGTGCTTGAAAATCACAAAGTGGCTGCTTAAATATGGCGTTATGTCCCAGTCTAGGGGTGGGCTGTACAGCAAAACAATGGTTCAGGGTTCCATTTTAAACTGTACGGAAATTGTGGTATATGGAAAAAAGAACTAGAGCCAATATTTTGCAGAGGAAATAGTGAGGTTTGTATTGCTTAACAAGAATGTACACAAACACCAGGATCAGCTTCAGGGTGGACCCTGGCCAAAATATTAAACAAAAGGTTATCTGTATTTTAGTTGCTAGATTTCCTGCAAAAAAAGACAAAACACAAACAAAAATACAGGTCCCTTCCCCGACTCCCTAAACCAAAAACAGTGAATAAATTCCCTCTTCCCAAAATAAATGGCAGCAACACCCCTACTACACAAACATACAGTGAAATTATCTACAAATACACACGTGGACAAAATTGTTGGTACCCTTCGGTCAATGAAAGAAAAACTCACAATGGTCACATAAATAACTTTAATCTGACAAAATAATAAAATAATAAAAAGAAATTCTATGAATGTTAACCAATGAAAGTCAGACATTGCTTTTCAACCATGCTTCAACAAAATTATTTAAAAAAAATAAACTCATGGAACAGGCCTGGACAAAAATTATGGTACCCCTAGAAAATACTGAAAATAATGTGACCAAAGGTACATGTTAATTCAAGGTGTGTCCACTAATTAGCATCACAGGTGTCTACAATCTTGTAATCAGTCAGTGGGCCTATATATAGGGCTCCAGGTAGTCACTGTGTGGTTTGGTGACATGGTATGTACCACACTCAACATGGACCAGAGGAAGTGAAGGAAAGAGTTGTCTCAGGAGATTCAAAAGAAAATTATAGACAAGCATGCTAAAAGGTAAAGGTTATAAGAACATTTCCAAGCAGCTAGATGTTCCTGTGACTACAGTTGCACATATTATTCAGAAATTTAAGATCCATGGGACTGAAGCCAACCTCCCTGGACGTGGCCGCAGGAGGAAAATTGGTGACAAATCAAAGAGACGGATAATCCGAATGGTAACAAAAGAGCCCAGAAAGACTTCTAAAGAGATCCAAGGTGAACTTCATGTTCAAGGAACATCAGTGTCAGATCGCACCATCTGTCGTTGTTTGTGCCAAAGTGGACTACATGGGAGACGACCAAGGAGGACACCATTGTTGAAAAGAAATCATAAAAAAGCCAGACTGGAATATGCCAAACTACATGTTGACAAGCCACAAAGCTTCTGGGAGAATGTCCTATGGACAGATGAGACAAAAATGGAACTTTTTGCCAAGGCACATCAGCTCTATGTTCACAGACGGAAAAATGAAGCATATGAAGAAAAGAACACTGTCCCTACTGTGAAACATGGAGGAGGCTCTGTTATGTTCTGGGGCTGCTTTGCTGCATCTGGCACAGGGTGTCTTGAATCTGTGCAGGGTACAATGAAATCTCAAGACTATCAAGGGATTCTAGAGAGAAATGTGCTGGCCAGTGTCAGAAAGCTGGGTCTCAGTCGCAGGTCATGGGTCTTGCAACAGGACAATGACCCAAAACACACAGCTAAATACACCCAAGAATGGCTAAGAGGAAAACATTGGACTATTCTAAAGTGGCCTTCTATGAGCCCTGACCTCAATCCTATTGAGCATCTTTGGAAGGAGCTGAAACATGCTGTCTGGAAAAGGCACCCTTCAAACCGGAAACAACTGGAGCAGCTTGCTCATGAGGAGTGGGCCAAAATACCTGCAGAGAGGTGCAGAAGTCTCATTGACAGTTACAGGAATCGTTTGATTGCAGTGATTGCCTCAAAAGGTTGTGCAACAAACTATTAAGTTAGGGGTACCATCATTTTTGTCCAGGCCTGTTCCATGAGTTTATTTTAAATAATTCTGTTGAAGCATGGTTAAAAAAGCAATGTCTGACTTTCATTGGTTAACATTCATAGAATTCTTATTTATTATTACTTTTGTCAGATTAAAGTTATTTCTGTGACCATTGTGAGTTTTTCTTTCATTGCCCGAAGGGTACCAACAATTTTGTCCACTTGTGTATATACAAAGAGCTAAGCAAAGCAATAATCAAAGTCAATGGGAGGCAAAAAATCAAAACCAGAAATACACAATGAAATATCCAAATCACAATCCAAAAATGATCTCGCTGTCCACCACAACCAACGCCTCCTCTTTCCCGCGTCTCTCTCCGGTTTATATATGGTCGTGCTGATTGATGATGTCGCTCTCAGAGCGGAGGCGACCGTGTGGAAGGTCAGGTAGATGCCGCTGTGGGGACAGTCAGAAAACCTGGAGTGGAGTCTGGAGCGGTGCGCGACATTCATACAAAGGATATATATTGAATTATTTTACATTTTCATTATTTCTTTTTACTCAGTAGCGCATATGATTTCAAATGTAGTGAAGTACAATTCTTCAAACAAAACATACTTAAGTAAAAGTAAAATTACAGATTTAAAAAACAACTTTAAAAAAGTAGAAGTAAAACTACTCAATTACAGTAACGCGAGTAAATGTGATTCGTTACTTTCCATCTCTGAATGTGGCTTTATGAAGGATATTGCTATCAATGCAATAACAAAGCATGAACTTAATGTTACCTTCAATAATCTAATACATTTGCAGAAAACTGTTTTACAATACCAGAACATGTGGCAGAACTAAATTACCATTTTCCCCTTAAAATTAAAACAATTATTGTCGGGACCTTTGACAGGTAAAAGAGTTTTACATATACATTTAGGCATTTGGCAGACGCTATTATCCAGAGCGACTTAAACAAGTGCTTAATGCTTCAGCTTCTGTCTGTGACTGTCCTCACCTAGCGATTTAGTATTATACACTGCAGGGGTAATTACATAAAACATTGTATCAGTATTTATTCATTTATTTAAGGCAAACTTAAGATTTGCTGTTGATATTCAAGCCAGCTACATTTCTTACATCGCTCTCACTTTTCATAAATAGCTCCCATTTTATATGATATTATTTATTATAATATGAATGAAATGTAAATGCTAACACTGTCTTACTCTTTCTTATACTATACTCTTGCTTATGGGCTATTTAGCCTTAACAACACCACGTTTCACCATTTTAATTATTGTTATTATTGTTAGTGATTTTTCTTTTTTGTTGTCGTCGTCAAAAGCAAACAAAAAAAACAACAACAAAAAAACATTTCACTAGTGCTTGGACACCATCAAGGTAGAAAGTTTCCTCAGTACGCCAGAGCCATAATCAGACTGCCTCTTCACGTCTGAAACGCTTATGAAAATGGCTTAGAGTGAGGTCAGGACTGTTAGAGGGATGGAGCAATAACTCCCAAGGTCGAAGTTGTGTTTGTGAACAATACATCTGATGCATTTCTTCCACAAGTTGGCAACAAGGTATCTGTCAATTTTCAAGGATCAGGTGTTCTTCATAGGAACGACTGCAGTGGAGTTGGAACCACTTCAGCTGATCATACATCAGACAGACAGACATACTAACCAATTTCCTCTTTCAACAGAATAATGTCAAACTTGTCAAAATGGTTTAGCAATGGTTTAAGGAATATGAGGAACAGAGGTGTTGACTTGGCCTACAAATTCTCTAGGTCTCAATCGAGTTGAACATTTGTGGCACCTGCTGGACGAACAAGTCCAATCTGCAGAGGTCCCGCCTCACAACTTACATGATTTAAAGGATCTGCTTTTTGTCACGTCCACCATCAGATGTCTTGTGGAGTCCAGGCCTGGATGGCTCAGAGCTGTTTTGGTGAACCTGGACAATATTATGCGGGTGGATTTAATGGTACAGCTGATCAGTGTACTTAACGATGGTCAGATGAAAAGACAAGTGCGTATTTGCTCTCATTTCAATTTTATTGTCCATAAAATAAACACCAAATATAACACTCAAATTATATAATATGCAATCATTTACAATCATGAGCTTGTGTGGCACAAGTAAAAACCCCGACACCGTATCTTGTTAAACAGGCTTTGGATTCGTGTGAATCATATTTTCAGCAGGATTCATTTTTATGCTATTTTTGTCTGGTGAAGGTCATTTTACTGAGCTGCTACATCAGGCTCCTGACCTTGCCTTATCATCATTTTTTTAACAACAACAAACTGAGGTCCAGTCACTATCTGGAATAGCAGTTTTATGGAAGATAAAACAGTACAAAACAAAAGAACAGAAGCACAATCCAAGTCAATAATCAAGATGCGAGTAGGATTTCCGTCTCATTACAATTCAAACTGCAAGAATCCTCCAAACATGCTCTAATTTTGCAAATGAAGCTTTAAGAAATCTGGTACACTCGTACGGTGTAGCTTGCATCAGCAGTGAATCCAAATAAAAATCCTACCACAATCTTAATTAGTGTGAAACCTTAAATAAACTGAAAAAGAAGCCACTCGAAGAGGGATTTGATTCCCGTCTGTGGTGACGGCGAGGTGTAGACGTGGTGCAGACGTTATGAGTGACGTATTTACAAATGAACAGATGAATTAGCCGCCTGTATGTCTTACATTACATTTAAAGTATCCCTGAACAGCCCATAGTACAAATGACTCAGGATTCTATAATCTAGCATCTCCACCCCCTTCGTCAGTACTACTCACCTTCAAATTGTACCTAAATCCTTTAGGACACACTCATTCATGAAAACTATTGTAAACCCTTTCAGATTAATTTTAACAATATTATAAGCACTTTCTTCTTGTTCTACCATTCACTCAAAAGGGATTTCAGTATCTGAGTCTCAAGGTGTCCGAGTTTCATATTCTCTTCGATTCATTTAGCATGATAATGTGGATTTCAGGGCTTATTTGGTTTACAGCGCTGTTTTAAAAAAAACTCTCTCTCTCATATATATATATATACACTTATTCTTATTTTATCCCATAAGTTATTTCTTGTTGTAAATTGTTCTTTTTTTAAAGAAATTTAAAAAAAATGCGTATAAGCATTTCACTGTTTATCGTACTGTGTATGACTATGTATATGACAAATAAAAGTAGAATTTAGAATTTTGTTGACTTGCCATACGGTTATCGAATGATCTTGTTCAACCGTATAGGTCTGACAGAACAAGTCACGTATTTATTAAATGTGCTCTCTTATAAATCCCCATTACCATAGTAACACCCTGAACGGGGGCCTGAGGAGTGCACGTTCCACGTGATTCCACGTTCCACAGCTCTAAACGTGGTGTGAATGGAAAACAATCAAGCACATGTTGGTAAAAACAGCATGTCGTCTGTGTTTTCGGTGTTTATTGCTTACTATAAAAAAAATTAAAATAAATAAATGTTCAGGGGTACTTTAAAGAAAAGTTCAATCTGCTGGTTCTGTGTAAAAACACTAAACGATGCGCTTGAAGGACAGCAAAGCAGCTGATGTTCGATGATCTCCGCGGGGAAGTCTCATCCTCGTCGTCTTCCTCTCCTCTCGGCTCAGGCGTGACCGGAACGGCGGTCTGGGAGCGACGGTGGCTCGGAAACAATGACATGGCACATGACATGCACTGGAGATTCCTAGCTAGGTCGGGGAGTTCGGGGACGAGTTTTCTCACCTCGCATTCAGTCCTCACTCAGCACAACGAATCCTGTGCCAGCTGAATGTGTGCACATGGGTGTGTCTTTTCCATGTCTATACTGGCCTGCTTATGGCTGAAAAGGTTCACAGTGTGGGTCGGAGAGCTCTTATAGGAGAAGAGCCGCCTCCTCAGACGAGCTGAGCTCTGGTCGAGTTGGTCGTTCTGTACTGCAGATTTCACAGCCGGGCCTCGTCGACTTGTTTATGAATGTGCAAGAAGGACACGACCAACCCAGCTAGAGGGGAGGAGAAGAAGAACTATCAGTTAGCGCCTGCTTAAACAAGGTGGATCTCTCTGTATGTTAGTTTGTTTGTGGAGTGAGTGAATCGAAAGTATTACGTCTTACTTATTCACTACAATGTGATCAGCGCGGGTTCATGTGTGTGGGTGTTGTGTGTACCTGCGGGTTTCTTGGTCTGACCCCGGGTCCAGCCAGCTGCAGTCTGTCCAGGTTCATGATGTCACCGATGCTGTGCTTCCCGGGTCCGCTCCCAATGCTTCCTGTTTATTCAAATAACAATCACACAGACAACATCGCCGTCACGTACGTGCCGCCATGCGCTAACCACGTTGAGTCAGTCGATTATCATGTGTACATGTATATCAGAGCATTATGCGGTGTTTTCCTCGTTTATCTGATTTTGCTTATTGTAGTTCTAACCAAATCAATATGACTTTGTGACTGTGAGATGTAATACAGTAACCGTTGGAGCAGAGACGGTTTAGAGGACTTGCTCAAAAGCAGGGCTAGGATTTGAACTTGTGAACCTCTTTCTCCATACTGAGCCACCACTGCCTTAAAAACCACACCACTTGTGTCTCTGATTAAGCACAGATGTGGCTGACAGCTCTAGGTTATTCCCCTCCCAAAATAAATTCCTGTCCACCATACGGACATTTCTGGACACATTCAGATAAAGAGTGACCAGGTTTTAAAGCACTGACTGGACCTGTGTAGGACAGTAAGCCTGCTGTAGTGTGGTGGAGAGTGGAGCCGCACCTGTGTTGGAGTGATGGAGTCGAGGTGGCAGGGTGCTGTATCCTCTCCAGTCGTGACTGGCCGGTTGCGGGGTGGATGGCGGCTTGGGCGCGGGTGTTAGGAGGGCGCTTTCCTGGTCCTGCTGGCACTGTAGTCGGCTGAGGCGGGCGTGGCGTGCTGACAGGAGGTAGAGAAACGCAGTGTCTCCGTCTCGACACACGCCGTACGACGCCAGTGAACGCTGCTCGGAGCACAAACACTGCCCTATGACCCAGCGTTGAACTCGCGGGTGGAAACCGTATTCGGTGAACATCTGGGACAGAGGCAGGGGTTAGGAACAGCAAGTGAGAGGACTGATTAAACTAATTTGTAATGGTGTGAGCTCGCGGATAAAACACTGTCATTTCATATGCACATCCGATAGCGTTCCGCTTTCTCTCTTACCTGCTGCTTGAGAGACGCCACAGTCATGTGGGGGAGGATTTTAACCGTGACGCAACAGGACGACGTGGCATCTTCGACCGCAATTGCTAAGCTGCAGACACAACACGGTGAGGTGTTAATTCCTACTTAAATTATTTACTGATCCCAAGATATTTAAGGAGCAGGAACTTACAACAGTACGCAACCCAGCATGTGAGTTTATTACTCAACTCAACTCATCTTTATTTGTATAGCACTTTAACAACAAGAATGCCCCAAAGTGCTTCACATAAATAATAAAATAATATAGTAATACAATAAAATAAAATAAGGAACTAAATTAAGATTATAAAAATAAAATAATCATAATAATAATAATAATAATAATAATAAAATATTAAAAAGGAACATAATTAAAATCACATCACACACAATCTCATGTTGGTTTAAATGCCAAAGAAAACATGTGAGTTTTGAGATGGGACTTAAACACCCTCAGTGATGTGGCCTCACGAATGGTCAAGGGTAGGTCATTCCACAGTCTTGTATTAATGCTACAAGATTGCTTAGTGTATGAAAAACATTCATAAAGCTTTAAATATTAAATATTGAGTTGGAAATATTGAGTTGGAAAGTGATGTCAAGGCTTCTGAGCACCTGATCTCTCCGTCTTCAGAGTCCTTTCGTGCCGGCTGGATAGTGAGCGCCATCTGTTGCCGTGCCAGCGATGTTGCGTGCTGCACTGCTGCCTGAGCGTCTCCGGCCTCGATGGCTCTGGCCAGCTCGGCACATAGCTCCTCTAAAGAAATGAAAGAAAGTTCAGGAAGAAAGATAAATAAATGCCACAATTTAAATACACAGTATTCTACAGAACATGTTGTTTTTGATTGTACTTTGCATGATAGTTTTTAAAGTTAATAAAAAAAAAAGAAGAAGAAGAAAAAAAAAACCCACATTTGGTGTAAATGTGTCAAATGTGCCAAAGCTAAAAAGGCTGCGGCCCAGTTTGAACATCTGCGTAAACCTTGAATCAACACACGAGACTAAGATAAAGGAAGGAATATCACATTGTATAAATCCCATGGCTTCGACTTATTAGCTCTGGTTACTTTCTAAATGTAAATGCTTCATAAGAAATAGTTTAGAGGAACTTAGATGTCTCTTATGTCCCACACTTTGGGAACCACAGCTATAACAGAAGTTGTAGAAGAACGTGACCCCTCCGGGCGGATGTGGTGATGAGCAGGTTCCTCATTTCACTCACCTTTAGCTGATAAAGACAAGGTTGTGCTCTGCTCCACAGGCTGCAGATAGTTCAGCGAATCATCAGTGGGCTGAGCGGGGACACCTGCCACTGGAACACAGGAGAGACAGACATTGCAGCTCAGCTTCCACTACACAGTATTTGTTATTCATCTTCCAGCTGTTTCTCTGCTTCTGTGCAGGTATTCTTGTGTATCTGCTCTTGTTTACATGTTTGGTCCGGCTGTGCGTCTAGTCTTGTTTTTACGTTTGGTCCGGCTGTGCGTCTACTCTTGTTTTTACGTTTGGTCCGGCTGTGCGTCTACTCTTGTTTTTACGTTTGGTCCGGCTGTGCGTCTACTCTTGTTTTTACGTTTGGTCCGGCTGTGCGTCTACTCTTGTTTTTACGTTTGGTCCGGCTGTGCGTCTACTCTTGTTTTTACGTTTGGTCCGGCTGTGCGTCTACTCTTGTTTTTACGTTTGGTCCGGCTGTGCGTCTACTCTTGTTTTTACGTTTGGTCCGGCTGTGCGTCTACTCTTGTTTTTACGCTTGGTCCGGCTGTGCGTCTACTCTTGTTTTTACGCTTGGTCCGGCTGTGCGTCTACTCTTGTTTTTACGCTTGGTCCGGCTGTGCGTCTACTCTTGTTTTTACGCTTGGTCCGGCTGTGCGTCTACTCTTGTTTTTACGTTTGGTCCTGCTGTGCGTCTACTCTTGTTTTTACGTTTGGTCCGGCTGTGCGTCTACTCTTGTTTTTACGTTTGGTCCGGCTGTGCGTCTACTCTTGTTTTTACGTTTGGTCCGGCTGTGCGTCTACTCTTGTTTTTACGTTTGGTCCGGCTGTGCGTCTACTCTTGTTTTTACGTTTGGTCCGGCTGTGCGTCTACTCTTGTTTTTACGTTTGGTCCGGCTGTGCGTCTACTCTTGTTTTTACGTTTGGTCCGGCTGTGCGTCTACTCTTGTTTTTACGTTTGGTCCGGCTGTGCGTCTACTCTTGTTTTTACGTTTGGTCCGGCTGTGCGTCTACTCTTGTTTTTACGTTTGGTCCGGCTGTGCGTCTACTCTTGTTTTTACGTTTGGTCCGGCTGTGCGTCTACTCTTGTTTTTACGTTTGGTCCGGCTGTGCGTCTACTCTTGTTTTTACGTTTGGTCCGGCTGTGCGTCTACTCTTGTTTTTACGTTTGGTCCGGCTGTGCGTCTACTCTTGTTTTTACGTTTGGTCCGGCTGTGCGTCTACTCTTGTTTTTACGTTTGGTCCGGCTGTGCGTCTACTCTTGTTTTTACGTTTGGTCCGGCTGTGCGTCTACTCTTGTTTTTACGTTTGGTCCGGCTGTGCGTCTACTCTTGTTTTTACGTTTGGTCCGGCTGTGCGTCTACTCTTGTTTTTACGTTTGGTCCGGCTGTGCGTCTACTCTTGTTTTTACGTTTGGTCCGGCTGTGCGTCTACTCTTGTTTTTACGTTTGGTCCGGCTGTGCGTCTACTCTTGTTTTTACGCTTGGTCCGGCTGTGCGTCTACTCTTGTTTTTACGCTTGGTCCGGCTGTGCGTCTACTCTTGTTTTTACGCTTGGTCCGGCTGTGCGTCTACTCTTGTTTTTACGTTTGGTCCGGCTGTGCGTCTACTCTTGTTTTTACGTTTGGTCCGGCTGTGCGTCTACTCTTGTTTTTACGTTTGGTCCGGCTGTGCGTCTACTCTTGTTTTTACGTTTGGTCCGGCTGTGCGTCTACTCTTGTTTTTACGTTTGGTCCGGCTGTGCGTCTACTCTTGTTTTTACGTTTGGTCCGGCTGTGCGTCTACTCTTGTTTTTACGTTTGGTCCGGCTGTGCGTCTACTCTTGTTTTTACGTTTGGTCCGGCTGTGCGTCTACTCTTGTTTTTACGTTTGGTCCGGCTGTGCGTCTACTCTTGTTTTTACGTTTGGTCCGGCTGTGCGTCTACTCTTGTTTTTACGTTTGGTCCGGCTGTGCGTCTACTCTTGTTTTTACGTTTGGTCCGGCTGTGCGTCTACTCTTGTTTTTACGTTTGGTCCGGCTGTGCGTCTACTCTTGTTTTTACGTTTGGTCCGGCTGTGCGTCTACTCTTGTTTTTACGTTTGGTCCGGCTGTGCGTCTACTCTTGTTTTTACGTTTGGTCCGGCTGTGCGTCTACTCTTGTTTTTACGTTTGGTCCGGCTGTGCGTCTACTCTTGTTTTTACGTTTGGTCCGGCTGTGCGTCTACTCTTGTTTTTACGTTTGGTCCGGCTGTGCGTCTACTCTTGTTTTTACGTTTGGTCCGGCTGTGCGTCTACTCTTGTTTTTACGTTTGGTCCGGCTGTGCGTCTACTCTTGTTTTTACGTTTGGTCCGGCTGTGCGTCTACTCTTGTTTTTACGTTTGGTCCGGCTGTGCGTCTACTCTTGTTTTTACGTTTGGTCCGGCTGTGCGTCTACTCTTGTTTTTACGTTTGGTCCGGCTGTGCGTCTACTCTTGTTTTTACGTTTGGTCCGGCTGTGCGTCTACTCTTGTTTTTACGTTTGGTCCGGCTGTGCGTCTACTCTTGTTTTTACGTTTGGTCCGGCTGTGCGTCTACTCTTGTTTACGCTTGGTCCGGCTGTGCGTCTACTCTTGTTTACGCTTGGTCCGGCTGTGCGTCTAGTCTTGTTTACGCTTGGTCCGGCTGTGCGTCTAGTCTTGTTTACGCTTGGTCCGGCTGTGCGTCTACTCTTGTTTACGTTTTGTCCGGCTGTGCGTCTACTCTTGTTTACGCTTGGGCCGGCTGTGCGTCTACTCTTGTTCACGCTTGGTCCAGCTGTGCGTCTACTCTTGTTCACGTTTTGTCCGGCTGTGCGTTTACTATTGTTTACGTTTTGTCCATCTGTGTGTCTGCTCTTGTTTACATGCCGTCTGTCTGCATGTCTGAGCTTGTTTCCACGTGTCTATCAGTGCAGCTGTGTGTCTGCACCAGTTATCACGTGTCTGTGTATCTGTGTGTATATGTTTGCACTTATAAGTTTGAACTTATCTATGTAGCTGCATGTCTGCTGCTTGCACAAATCCATATCTGTGAGGGTGTGTGTCTGTCTGAATGTGTATTCCTACGCCACTTGACATAAATATGTAGGAAAGTGATGTTAATTGAAGACCAAGACTAATGAAGTCTTGTTCAATGCAAACAATGACATACCAAGACTTATTGATTGAAGACAAATACCGTATTTTCCGCACGATTAGGCGCACCTAAACGCCTTCAATCGTTTCAAAAGCTGATCATGCGCCTAATAATACAATGCGCCTTGTATATGGCCCAGTATTAAAACGCATACAGGTCTCAGTTACGGTAAGCAGCCGCGACTCGATTTTCCCCCGTAATAGTGCGCAGTGCATGCTGGGATACCGGGAAACTGGCGTTTCATTTCCATTTTAATATTTTTGTAAATACCCTGAAATGGCTCCTACCAAAAGACACGCGTACAACGCTGAGTTTAAACTCAAGGCGATAAGCCACGCACAAGAACACGGCAATAGAGCAGCAGCGAGAGAATTTAATATCAATGAATCAATGGTGAGGAAGTGGAGGAAGTATGAGGATGAGCTCCGCCAAGTAAAGAAGACAACAGAGTGTGGCATCGTTTCATACAGCGATGATCTTTGTAAGAGTCAAAATCTCTGCGGAAACAGCCCAAGCAGCTAAAGCTCTAAGTTACAGTGTGATCGTTATTTTAACACTGTGATTTCCAGCGGAATTATTTCTTACATATCGTGTTAAGGAATATAAGTTAAGATTTATCTGAGAGCCAGATGCAGTCGTCAAAAGAGCCACATGTGACTCGCGAGCCATAAGTCCCCGACCCCTGATCTAATGGATGCGTTATGCATCTAATGGATGCATAACGCACCGTAACTCCAGCCTCTACTTTAGCGCCTTATGCGAAGCGTTTTATTAAAGGTGCGCCTTATGATGCGATGCGCCTTATATATGTAAAAATAATTAAAATACGTCATTTATTGAAGGTGCGCCTTTTGATGCGGTGCGTCTTTTCGTGCGCAAAATACTGTACTTTCAAAGTTATACAAAGTCTTTATCAATGAAAAAGTCATTGACTTCCAAAGCAAACAGATATGTCTAGTTCTTCAATCAGCAAAGTCCTTTGTTTTCAATCAAGAAGTCTACATAAGTCTTCTGTTTCAATCAATCAGTCTTTGTAGTTTAAAAAACAATAATAATAATAATAATAATAATAATTATTTTTATTATTATTATTATTATTATTTTAAATACATTCTCTACATACAAGTCTTCATAAGTTTCCGGATTCAATCAATGAGTCCTTGTAACTGTTTGGTTTCAATCCATGAGTCTTCTTCTTCAATGAACAAGTCCTCCTAGTTTTTTTTGTTGGTCTGAATTGAGCGTATAAAAAGCTTTGGATCAGAATGATGTCCAGGTGGTGTCAGGGGAAATGAGGGCAAGTCAAGTGTTAAAAGCAGCGTTGAAATGGGGAAAAAAAAAAAAAAAAAAAAATCAGAAATCTGACCTCTGTGGGCTTCCCTCAGCGATGATACCATGACTGTGGCCCACTCCTGGGCTTCCTGCTCGCTGCGGAAGGTAAAGGTCAGCGTGTCGTGTGGCGGCTTGATGACGCACAGCTCGTGGCAGCGAGGTGACTTGATCTCATACTTCACCGCACGCAGCTCGAACTCTGCCAGAGACTGAAGACAAGAAAGAAGAAAGCATCTTACAGGTTGTGAATAAGCATTTGCTTTCATATGGTTCAGAAATCTTTGGGCCCTGCTCTTCACGTGTGGACTTCTGGCTTTAGGAAATTGTTGATGAACCTGAACAACATGTTAATATGTTCACTATTTGATTAAGGCTTAGCTGTATTTAAAGGAGGTGTTTGTCTTTTTTTTTTTTTAAGCCCGCCTGCAAGGTCAATTACAAGTGTAGCGTAGTAACCAAAATCGAACCCTCGATCTTGGAGATGCGAGTCCATAATGTTTATTAGTTAACTAGTTCAACAAAATAAAATAATACACTAATCAGTGTATTTTTGGGAGTAGGAACTCCAGTTGTGAGTGATGAACAGAATAAACGGTGAGACCCGAGAAATAGGCAGGTCTTGAAGCCGATTGTTTGTATCGTGGTGGTGCGGGTTGAGAGTTCGATTCCGCCTTGGGTCTGTGTGCATGTTTGGTGGAGTGCTTGGTGGCTTCCCTCGGGGTACACCGGTTTCCTCCAAAGACATGCAGATTAGGCTAATCAGTAAGGGATTGGAAGCACCAGTCACCTCCCGATACGATATTATCACAACCTCAATCGTGATTTTATACATTTCCAGAATGAATTCTCCACGATTTTGTTACACTTTTAAGCCTACACTTTTAAAGTTTCATGATGAATTAAATGTAGCCCGTTCCTAATAACATAGGTTTTCTTATTTAAAAATCCAGCGCAGCATACAAACTATCTCCAGATAGAAGTGTTTAACATTTAACTGAGCAGCACTCGGCACTCTCTCTCTGTCCTCTGCCATTATAAGGAATAATTATTATTCCTAAACAAACTTAGCAAATAATTCACAGGATTAAAATGCGTAAATAGTCCATAGGATTATAAATAGTGCCATTTTAGCTCCTCAAACGCCTCCAAAGACTCAAAGTTTGACAGTGAGAGGCCAGGTCGAGTGGCTGCGAGCGTGCGAGCACGTTTGATTTTTGACTAATTAGCGCTGGTGGTGTTTTGACACTGGTGTGCGCGAGGGTAATGAGTGGAATTGAGACTGATTCACCTACAGAGTTTGGAGAAAAAGGCCTTTTAACGCAAATATCTGAGGGTGATCAGATGATCGCCGATCCCGGCCAATCAAATTAAGAAAACAGAATCAGAACAGCCAATTCTGGTTACTGACCGAGCGACCGGTTCATCTCTATTATGAATATAAAATGTTTTTTTTTTATCGATTTTGCAGTCAGTGTGGCGATACGTGAATCACTACACAAAAAAAATCGCAATTGGTAATTGGAAAGATTTTTTCCCCTCCTCTACGCATTGGCGTTCCCAAATTGTCCATAGTTTGTGAAAGAGCATGTGAGTATGTGTGTGTGTGTGTGTGCCCTGTGATGGACTGGCACCCGCCTCGTGGATAGGCTCCAGGCCCCCCCAGTACACAGGATGAAGCGGTACAGAGGATGAGTGAGTGAGTAAGATTTAGTATGTTTGGAGGGTTTCTAACCCCGCCCCTTCTGGGGGCGTGGCTGAGCAGATTCTAGAAAATGTTAACAGAATCCTGATGGAAACGGTTGCGAATGGTTTTCTATCAGCATGTGTGCTGGATTTGTTGAAGACTGATCAGCTGTACAGAGAAGTGATGTGTAAAGAAAGCGAACGAGCTAATCATAACTAAAGATCTTACTTTTGGTTTCACTTGGCAGCTGAGTTTGATATTTGCTAGCTAATACTGCTCATTTTAAGTTTGTGCTGTGTGTGTGTGTGTGTGTGTGTGTGTGTGTGTGTTAAGGCCAAGAGACTCTCACCGTGATCCTGCCGTTACTGCCGGAGTCCCTGAGCGTCAGGCGGAAGTCTCCGGGTCGGTTCGGGTCCATGCTGAGCTGCAGACGGAGAGCCGCGTCATCCTCACCGGAGAGCGGAGAGCGGAGCGGCCGCAGAGCTCGCAGCGTCGCCCGGGACACCGACACCCGCACCGACATCAGCACCGTGCTGCAGCCCGAGCCCGAGCCCTGCTGCAGCCCGGGAGCCGGAAACACCGGAGCCAAAACCCCCGAACTCAGAGCCATGACAACCTGCTTTAGAACCAACACCCCGCCGCGACCAGAGAGACGGAGAGAAAGAGAGAGAGACGGACAGGGGAATTAAAAAAAAAAAAAAAAGAGAGAGACGGGAGTTACGTAGAGGTAAACACGCAAAGCGCTGTCATCGTCTTCCCTTCTGACACAAGAGGGAAATAAATCAAAACAGGAAGTGAGTCCGTCTGATATTTCAGTCCTCTGGAAACTCTGACGGAGGAACAATTGTGACCGCGCACACCCTGCTGTGTACAGTGTAGTACTTAAGTAAGACTTTAAACGTTGTCTCTCAGGGAAAAAGGGGATATTTCTGTAAACTTAAGCATTCCTCGTCACACAGATGGACAAAGTTAAAGGGTACACCTTTTTTTTTTTATAAACTACAATAGTACAATATACATAAAAGGTGTACCCTTTAAAGTGGTACACAAACACGCACGCGCACGCACATACATCCTGCAATTCTGTAAATATTCTTTGTTATTGCAGTTCTATAAGTATCACGATTATATATATATATATATATATATATATATATATATATATATATATATATATATATGCAGAAACAATGTCATTTAAAAAAAAGATTTTGTAACAGTTGTGTTCAAACCTTCATACCTGTGTCATGTAAATACAGGTAGTCCCCAATTTATGAACGAGGTCCATTCTGGGAGCACGTTCGTAAATCGGATTTGTTCTTAAATCTGACAAAGTGAGTCTTTTGACATGAATACCAATCCACTCGACTAAATCTCTGTTCCCTTTCCCCACACTGCCATCATGTGTCAACCGCACTTGAGGAAATGAATCTCGCAGTGAAACGTAACAGTGGAATCCCTGACGACATTGTGTCTCAGAGCTGTTTTCCACTGTATTGGACTGTGAACTCTGTTTTGTTGTGGATTTTCTGAAATTAGGATTATTAACTTTACAGGACAGACATTTTCTATCACTGTGCTCTCGTACGGATTCATTGAAACCGACTCATCTCTCCCGCACCCACACACGCACACAATAAACAATATATCTGACTTTAGGCATTTTATACATTCACTTGCTCACTAAAACAATATTGTATATAATTGTCAATATTGGTATTTGGTGTACTGCAGTGTCTATCTTTTGTAAAATACATATGAACTACTTCCGTGTTTGAACCGGAAGTAGAATCGCAGTCCGTTCGTTTCTGCGGAAATTCCTAACTCAAATGTTTTTGTAACTTGGGGACTGCCTGTAGTTTAGAATGCACCACCTGCAGGATTAGATAGTAATGAATATTTTACCACTTCAAATATAAATATACAGGTGCATCTCACTAAATTAGAATATCAATATCAAGAAACAAAAAGTTTATTTATTTTAGTAATTCAATATAAAATGCAAAACTTTCTTTCAGACTGAGAGCCCATTTCAAGGTTCAGGAAACCTTTGCAGGTGTTTTGAGTAATTAGCTGATTAGAGTGTGACACCATGAGTCTCCAATTTTGAACTTTTCCCACAACATTTAAATTTGAAATTTAGGTTTTTATTAGCTGCAACCCATAATCATTCAACTATATTTTTTTAACAGTTGAAACATATCAGTCTGTGTAAATCTATATAAGGTATGTGTTTCACTTTTTTAACTGAATTACTAAAATAGGATGAGATGCACCTTTGTCTGGCGATACATGATTTGCCACCTAGAAGAATCATAATTGATCACTGAATCGATTTTACTCCCATCTCTAATATATATAATAATAATAAATCTATAATATAATAATACTTTATAAGTATTTCATGAGCTCCTGGATGAGTCATGGTTGTGTTCTTGGTATACCTCTCCTGGGAAGGTTCACCACTGTTTGATGTTCTCTCCATTTGTGGATACTGGCTCTCACCATGGTTTGCTTTATAAATGGTTTGGTAACCCTTTCTAGACTGATACATCAATTACTTTGTTTCTCATCTATTCTTAAATTTCTTTAGATTGTTTTACTTTTTTTTTTAGCATGCTTGCCTTTGTCAGACAGGTTCTATTTATTTATACGAAGCCCAGTAAAGATTAATTAAGTCAGTTTTTCGTGTGACAATGCTTTGACGACAATTTAGATTTTGGCTAAAGTAAAGAAAAACCAGCTACGGTGTTTTTTGTCTATTATATAATATGCTGCTTTTTTTTCTGGCATACAAATATTTGTTCTGTAACTTTTAATTTTGTGTTGGAACACTAATGCTTGAAAATAAAAAATGTCTTTGTATGAACTGAAGAATAGAGCTGTAAAAAATAATAATAATACTAAAAAAAATCTATAACAAATTTTGTACAAAAAAACATTATGTTCAAGAATTTGGATTTAAATGCACTTAAACATGAAAAATGTGTCTCTCTTCTGATGGTCACATGATGGCATCAATGATGAACAAAGGAAGTTTGTTAGTAAATTACTTCAAATTAAAAATTATGTTACGTTAAAATTATGTTGTTTGTAAGGAAATGCTCGAGAATCCTTATTTTGAGTGTGAATGTCTTACAAGGACAGAATTCATTTACAGACTTTCAGGTTTTAGGTATTTTATTAACCATAAAAAAGTATATTTCAAATCAAGTAAGGAAAACAAATACTAAAAAAAAAAAAAAAAACGTGCCCATCAACTTAAAAACAGGTTTCCCATGAACGAAAACCAAACTAGCAGGTTGGGATAGTGTGGCGTATGCTCGCCTTCATGACGTCACGCCTCGTTTGCTTTGTTCAAAATAGCTCGTCACATTATTGAGAGGAAAGTACCAGGTTTATCAGATATTTGCTGCCAGTAAGGCTTGAAACATGAACTTGTTCTCTTTGCAAGTGCATGTTCACATACTGAAATGTTCATTACTATCAAGACCCAGTGTTTCCTGCTAGCTATTCTGAAGCATCAGGTATCCAGACAAAAACTTTAATAAAAAAATAATAAAAAAAAACACTTCATTCCAGTGTTAAACAAGCGACCTTCCTGTGGAGTTTCCTTAAACAAATATAAACAACATACAAAGACATAGCTTGCAGCAGAAAATCTTTTTTTTAGGTCTTCCTTTTAGTAGCTCCTCCCGCACTCCTGACCACGCCCTCTACAGACATTCGTTAAGCTCCACCTCCAAGCCGAGTTCTTCTTATGATCTGTTTCCCTCCTGAAAAAGGCTCAGTTTGCTCATCCCGTTATTTCCAGAACAGGACGTTCCAGAGCAACAGCCAGCACGGATACACAAACAGCGCCAACAGCGGGTAGATCAGCGAACCGTAGAGGGCGTGGTCCAGGATGCCCTGAGAGATGACGGACAGGAAGAGCACGCAGCACTCGGGCAGCGTAACCGGCGCTTCCTGGAGGTCCTGGAAGAGGAAGATGCAGTAGAAAAGTGTGCAGCCTGGACTGAGCAGCACCATCGCCAAGGCACCCAAAGACCTGAGACACAGACACAAAAATGACACAGGTGAGTGTTTCTGCAATCTAAATGCAGACTCCTAATGAAGTGCGCACAACATGATAAACAAAAAACAAAGCAATACATGAATCATAGCACACAAGCCAACATGCGCTAATAGACATTATACCGGCTGCTGTAAATCCTGGGGTTGGCGCTTTGTACATTTGAGCAGGAATCCTTAAAATATGACAAACTCACCTAACCTGTAAAGGTCATATATGGTACTCCTCTTTAAACCAGTGCTTGGTCTCCAAAATGTGTGTGTATGTGTTCATTTTTCAGCTGAAATACATCTCAGATCATGAATTCTGATATTCAATTCATTGATTCTTTCTTTTGCACTCCTTTTCCAAACGTGCTGTTTCAGTCTCTAGTGCCCCTGAACACCGCTTTGAGGAAGTTCATTTTCACAGTGAATTAAAAAGCAGGGATTGAAAACATCCCTGTTCTCCACTGTATCCCGTCTTGAGAGATAATCTTTAGCAGTTAGCTGCTAACTGCTAATTGCAAACCTAGCCCTCCTTGAGAGCTAAAGATCACTATTTTACCCCTTAGCAGTTAGCTAAAACCTGCTGACTGCCAACAGCTAATCTAGTCATTCTTAAGCGCTAAAGATTATTAGGTTAATGTTTCGAGATTAGCCATTAACGGCTAGCTGCTAACGTCTAACCTAGCCCTTTTTAACAGTGAAAGACTGCTAGGTTAGTTTTTAGCAGTTAGCCACTACCTACTAGCCTGGACTTGTTTGTTCTTCTTGTTTTAAGGTGGTCGACATCCAGTAAGTTGCATTACCACTACCTTCTGCTTTTGATCTCCCTCATCTTCCTTTCAGTTTAAATCCTCTTTTATCATGTACTTTTTCCATAGCCTCTCTCTCAATTCTCCTTAACACTTCTACAGTGTATACTTCCACAACCTCTCCAAATTCCCATTGCTCCTCCATCCTCCTCCTGAAGGAGAAAGGTTTTCTTTTATCGCTACACACTGACAAGCAGCAGCCGACATCCAGGCAGAGCTTCCTTTCATTATATTTTTAAAAAAATCGTTACGGAGGGCGCTGAGCATTGAGCCAGGGGAGAGTCTCATGGTATATGAGATCACAATAGGGGGTCACACAGACTGGAGACCCATCGCAATGTCTCAACATGACTAGAAAGTGAATTTTGCATAACAGGCCCCGTTTAAGAGAATGAACCTTGAAATCATAAAGTTATTCAAATTTGATATTTGCCTCATCCAGGGGCAGAGATAACCTGCGCTTTGAAAACAATAAAAATGCACAATATTAAAGAGCTCTGTCTGAAAATGACACAAAGCGATTATAGGAAGAAGAACAGCGTTATCTGGGAACAAACGAGAAAGATCAATCCATCCTCCCAAACTGATTTATTGCACAATGAGCTCATAATTACTCACGAGGCATGCTCAGACTTTGACTCATTTATTTGTATGGACTGATTATTAAAAGGATTACTCACATCTCAAAGTCAACAGGATGACCCTGAATCAAATCAATTCAATCTGACTGAAGTGTATACTTCATCCTGACTGAGGTTTCCGACAGATTATAAACAAAATGATTCCATGCTTTGAGTTAGCTAATGAGGAAAAACATGGCTGGAAATAAACTGGGAATGTCCAGGAACAAAGTTAGTATAGTCTTTGATCATGGCTGGATATAAAAATAAATAAACACATAAAATGTTAGTGATGTTAATGATAACTAATGATCATGATTTTGGTTTACTTAATATTAAATCATGATTGTTTTATTATAAAACATTTATGCAAATAAAAAACATACACTATATTGCCAAAAGTCAAGTTCTGGCACACCAAACTGGGAGGAGCTGTCCCCAAAATGTTCACACAAAGCTGGCAGCATGAAATTATCCAAAATGTCTTAGTATGCTGAAGCATTGAGAGATTCCTTTCACTGGAGGTAAGGGGCCGAGTCCAACTCCTGAAAAACAACCTAACATGACTGCACATGACCATGTAAAAAGCCTTCCCAGAAGAGTTCAAGCTGTTATAGCTGCAAAGGGGGCGGTGCCAACATCATATTAAACCCTGTGAATTAAGAATTAGATGTTACTCAAGTTCATATGCATGTGAAGGCAGTTGAGCGAATACTTTTGGCAGTATAATGTATCTCTTTCAAATGATCTTAAAATCGACAAAACCTGGCCTTTTTCGTTCAGACTCTTTTTTAGAGTAAATTCATCTTCAGAGACACTTTAGTGCAGATTTGTAATTAGAATTTTCAATTCAAAGAATACTTTGTCTATTCATTACAGCCATATAATTCTTTTTTTATTTAGAAATATATAATGCTCTATTCCCTAAAACACATAGGATCTTGGGTGACTTTGGGGCTTGGAGGCCCAAATATAATAACTTTGATAATAAACATTGTGATTTGAAGAGACTGCAGTGACCTAATGTTAATAAGATGAGCCAAAGAGTTTAGTGTAGGGGTGTGTGTGAGAGTGTGTGTGTATACTACTACGTACTTGGGCATGTGTGGTGTGACGCAGGCAGCAGCTGGCACCAGCGTGACGGCCAGGATGAAGCCCAGGGAGAAGTTGATGAGAGCCGTGCAGCCGAGCAGCACGGCCAGGTAGAGCAGACCGGCCAATTTCAGCACCCGCCAACCCTGCTCCGTGCCCTCGCCCGAGATCAACCTGGAACACACATTTAAATTCAATGTTGAGCTAAACTAGTCACAGAACCTGTACTGAGAGTAAACACTTTGTAATGCGCTGTTACAATGATATAATTAACTTCAGGGAGGGAACGAGAATTCAACCTGCTGCTGAGACAGATAACACATCCTTATGTTTCATCACTGTCCTTTAACCACATACAAAATAGACTGATTGTCATCAGTTTGGTGATCATGCACAGTCTTACTGTGATTCATACAGACAGCAGTAGAACGAATGTAACATATATTTAATCACTGAAGTCTTCTGTAAAGGCATTAAATGTTAACCGTGTGTGTGTGGTACCTGTGTGTATTGTGGGGTAACGCCAAGCCTGCAGTGTAGATGGCGATGGCGGTGAGAACCACAGCCTCGGTCTCAGACACGGGGAAGTGCTCTACTGCTGTTTCCTGAGACAGGACGGGGAGTGTGTACAGAGCCACGCCCGTCAGGTGACTGATCACTATCGGGGTCAGCACGGAAAGGACACCCGGACTGGACGGCTGGAGGAAAAGATTCACACCAACACACACCACGACAATGAGATGAAGAATATGCATTCACACAAAACCACTAAGCCACTAATGCCAATCACATAAACGCAACCTTAACTAAATACAGTGGGACCCTGGATTGTGTGTAACTCAGTCTGTGAGTGTTTTGCAAAACGAGCAAAATTTATTAATACATTTTAACTAAAAAAAACGAGCGAGGTCTTGATACACGAGTACTGTAGGCTTTGTCTGCCAAGCGTCACGTGATAACAACTGAGCCAATGGTTCTCTCTCTCTCTCTCGCGCTGTGGGATCGTGCGTATTCATCTGCCATGCTCAGCCTCATTGCATGTCTGTTCTTTCATAACTGTACTATAAGCAGTAACTGTATGGCCCTCTTGAAGAAAAAAATGAAAAAGGCTGTAGCAGTGCGACAATGCAACATCACATTTTCCACGAAATCCTGAAAAGTAGGCAAAAGCAAGAGTTATTTGAGAGGTTCCTTGTTAAAGACTTTGCCAGTGAGACTCTCTGTCACAGAGCATTGATTCCTTTGGTGTGTTAGTGTGAGAGAAAGTCGTCCTACACAGTAACCCCCCCCCCCCCCTCCACCTCTCGTCTCACACCAGTCATGATTCTTTTCAAAGGTCAAGTGCAGGTTAATTTTTTTATTTTAAATTTATAATTTTTATTAATTATTTTATATGAATATTTTTGGGTTGTGGAACGAATCATTTGAATTTCCATTATTTCTTATGGGGACGTTCACTTTGATATACGAGTTTTTACTCTAACATTAATACTGAGGTCACATTATAAGCACACTTCTGGAACAAATTACTGTCGCAATCCAAGATTCGACTGTATGTGGGATTATATACAATTTAAACTGACCGGCTACAACAGATAATCTCTCCATACTGACCGGTTCTACTTCACCAACTCCATCCTGGGTCACTGGAACCGGACTCCCAATCTGCACCCACAGATCCAACGCCCGCACTGTAGTCAAGGATCCTCAAGACAATTTTACTAAAACCTTAAATTATTCTACTCACTTTATGACATGATGTAATTCAGTCAAGTGCACACATTAGTACATTCAATAAGAAAAAAGTACTGCTATGTGTCTAAAAACACAATGATGTAAATCAACCCAAGTCATTATGGATATTTATGATTATCTGAACCTTTTTATTTACAAAAAACAAAACAAAAACTAAAAACTAAACATAAATAGTCATGAATAAGTGCTAATATAATGTTTTTTTTTCTGTTTTAGAGACTTGTGTAGCGGACAGGATACTCGCAGGAGCAGGATGGCAGCGAGCAGGCCGAACGCAGGCATGTAGTATCCAATAGAGACGAAGCGAGACAGTGAGGGCATCAGGTAGAAGAAGTAGGACTGGTGAAGTCTCTCCAGGAGATTATTCAGCTTCCTGTACATTCCCTCCAACAGCCTGAGAAATGTTGAGACAAGAAAGTTTAAGATTTATTCATAATCATTCATTTTTAATCCAATGCTGTTTTTACTCTGACATTAATACTGAGGTCACATTTTTACTTATTGCTTCTTTGATAGCACTCATCTCCTGAAAGATGTATTTCGACCTAAACTGATCATCAGTATTATGTGACTGATCTCAGATCAGTATCTAATGTGTAAGCAGAACGAAATAACACACACACACACACACTATCCTTTAGTCAGAAGTACAATTGTGCATTCTCTCATTTATCACTGGTGGTATTATTTCTATTTGCACCTAATATTTGCATATATGGTTACTTGTGTCTGTATTTAAATAAGCAGATGGAATATACACTAAACCCTTGGATTGCGAGTAACTTGGTCTGTGAGCAACGTGTGATCACAACTGAGCCAATGGTTCTTCTCTTTTTTGCGTTGAGGAATTATGGGTAATCGTCTCTCATGCTTGGTGCGTCACTCGTATAGCCAACAACGTGTGTGTGTGCACTGTTTACTACAACACTGTGACTATGTGTGTGTGTGTACTTTTAGGTTTTTTTTTTTTTGTCCATGTGTACTAACTTCTGTAGGAACTGTACTGCAACAACGGCCTCCATGAAGAAAAAAGTTAAAGTCTGCAGCAGTGCGCGAGATGAATCTGACAATGCAACGCCACATTTCCATGAAATCCTCAAAAGGAGGCAAACGTAAGTGTCTTCAGAGAGGTTTCTTGTTAAAGTCATACAAAATGAAGATGATTCCAGTATTCCTACACAATAACCCCCGTCCCCCTCTGCTCTCTGTCGTCTCCCTCAGGCCAGCCACAATTCTTTTTAAATTTAAAGTGCAGGTTAATTTTTTTATTTTTACTTTATATTTTGTATTCATTATTTTTATATGAACATTTTTGGGTTGTTGAACGAATCATCTACGTTTCCATTATTTCTTTTGGGGAAATTTGCTTTATTATATGAGTGCTTTGGATTACAAGCACATTTCTGAAACAAATTATGCTCGCAATGCAAGGTTTAACTGTAACCTATTGAGCTTTATTCAATTCAATTTTATTTGTATAGCACTTTTAACAATTGGCATTGTCGCAATGCAGCTTTACACAATCAAAATAATTATTTAAGTTTGTATGAGATGTGAACGTGTATGAATCAAAATAAGACTTGTGAAGCACTTATGAAGCGTATATAAAACATTAGTACCCATGTTCCTTCCTATGTACCGTCTAAGCCCATTTGCAAACGATAGGCATCATTGATAAACAAGGCCCCTGGTGTTGAACAGACAGCGATGGAAACAAGGCTGACCTGCCCAGAGTGGTGGCGTCAGTCTTGTAGTGTCTGAAGCTGTTGATGCCGCGGACGGTCGCAGCCTCGATGTGGTAGCGCAGGAAGAGCCCGTGGTCACCCCAGGGCCGACCGCTCGCCTGCTTCAGCACCATCAGCATCATGGTCTGTGCGGCTTGAGTGTAACCCTCCGTACTTTCCCAGTCGTTTCTCTGGAGCTGAGGGAGGACACACACGTCTTATACTCTTAACTCTACACGGTTTCCACACAGGAACTTGAGATAAAATCAGTCAGCCTCATGAATGATTCTGATAACTGTAAGTGTCTCTTACCTTCCCCTGAATGGTGCAGAGGATGCCGAGCTTCTGGCAGAAGGCGTGGAAGAGGTTGGCCAGGTCCAGGTTAGGGAGCTGTCCGTTTAGGCCCTCCAGTACCAGGTCCAGACTGGTGATGACGTCACTGCTGAGCTCCAGCGAGAGAGCAGCCTGAATGGAGCCAGCCCGGCCCTGTAGCGGTGTGTAGCTCATCCCTGAGTGATCGACCAGAACAATTTGTCCGGTACAGTAGGATTTAGGCCAAAAGAAAAAGACAACCTTTTAATTATTATTAATTAGAACATTTAAGTTGTTTAAATATACAAATTCAATCTCAAAGGAAAGCCTTATTTCTTTTTTACCTCCTTATGCCATGCCAGCGAGTACTCAAGTTATTTTTTTTATGAGAAAAGAAAAAAAAATATTGTAAAAAAATGTTTATCATTTCATATTTCAGATCTTTTAGAAATAATAATAATAATAATAATAATAATAATAATAATAATAGTAATAATAAATGTAAAAAGATTGAGGTCAGTTTTGTAGTGTTGCTTATTAGACATTTAAAATTGATTCTGTGTATCAAGCAATTTCTACCAAAAAAGGAAGAACCTAGACCCATTTATAAATAATTGATACTTGAACAAATCAATTAATCAATTAATATAGATAATGAATATAACATTAATAAAACTTTCATATTTTTGTTAATATAAGGCTAATATTTTGAACGATTTGAAGCCTGTTGTTAGGATTCAATCAATTAATTGCATAATTGGATAAAGTTTACCATAGTCCAGTTCAACTTTATGCAATTTCTTTAATTTCATGTATTTTTATTTATTTTTTTATTTTTTATTTTAATGACTGCATATTGTGTGTGTATGAATTTAATGTACTCTGTGCTATGCTGTCACATTTAACTGCTGCACCTCTTGCGCTATTCTGAATATCCACTGAATATTCATGTTCACTGCCTATATTTACAAATATTTATCTAATTCTTTACATATATTTCATATATTATATAAAATTCTTCTTTTACTGTAGAGAGGAGATGTGTAACTCACCCGTGATGTTGGTGTGATGGTAGCCCTCTAACCAAGCCTGCATGCCGATGAGATCGTGCTCGTTCACCAGGAATATGATGTCTTTCGCCCAGAAAACCTGACCTGGGATTATAACGTTAGAAACAGTACACTTAGTGTTACATAGCAGTGCAGGGTAGCAAAAACAGCTGACAGGTATCAAAAACAAACAGAAAAACACCAGAGAAGTCCTGTCATTTCAGACTGTGCGCATTGTATTTATTATTATTATGTTTTGTTTTACAGTTTTGCCCAGGAACTCTTTTTATACTCTCTATAACTCTGCTATGAGTTACCTAGTCACCCCGAAATATGTTTATCATCCTGTCTCTCCATTATTGTCTGACACCCTGGAAGCTCCACCTACTTTCCCCTCACCTCACATTAGTCTCATGTCTTGATTTTCATGCCTGACTTAGATACCACTGAGAAAGGATATTTTTAAACATAATAAGGAACAAATTCACAAAACAAACAAGCAAGCAAACAAACAAGCAAGCAAACAAACAAGCAAACAAATAAATAGACAGACATACACAGAAATGGCAAATCGAACACTCTGTAAATAATTTTAATGGTAATGAAAAAGTGTATAATTTTTTATGTAATTATAGTTTATAAAGCCTCTCACTCCTGAAATACTGGGCGAGACCGAGGAGAAGGCCGACTGCCTGGTTGTTGCTGTTGCCGGGACTGCAGGGGGCGCTGAGCACCAGCGATTCTGTCCGTGGCGCTCGGGGTGCTCGCAAGATCCCGTATACATTAGTGCCTCGAACCATCTGGGAGTGAAACACAAGAAAAACAAGAGAGAAAGAAAGACGAATGAAGAATAAATAATATAATGCTATATAAAAATAACACATTACACATATCAATCCTTACAGTATGCTGTAAAAGTCTAAGGCGATTAGTAATTTTCTTTTCATGAATGTCGTCTTTTGATGTTTATCTTCTAAGTTATAGACATTCCAGGCTAAATTAATCAGCTGGTAAGGATAAGGATAAGGCTGCTCAAAGGAAAAACGCTTGAAGGAACAGCGTAAAGGTCCAGAGACTTGGAATCTGTTCCTGAAGCTGTCCTAGTAGCTTGAGGTGATACAACACTTTATTAAATTATGTTTTGCTGCTTCATTAATTATGAAATGTTGTACAATATGTTGTCATGACGATAAAGCTGTTTGTGTATCCGATGTAGAAACTCACAAATCTCTCCTTGTTCTCGTCAGGGAAAGGCAGCGTGCGCGAGAAGCTCTGAGTGAAAACCTCCAGCCCTCTGGCCTGCATCGTCTTCACCAGCCAGTCGACCGGCATGCCCCTTCAGCAACCGAGAGCGACACAAGCGGCATATTCATTTTCTATAAGGCATTTCAACACAGTCCCTGGTTTTCATTCCACTTTATGACAGACTGATCTACTTACCCAACCTTTTTCTTCTGAGCTGCAAACTCCTGTGCGGTAGCCAAAGCTCGTTCTCCTGAAGGGAACCGCTCTTCCACCATGGTGGAACCCATCGCGTTCTCCGACATGTACGTCCTCAGAGTGAACGGCTCGAACGCCAGGCCCATGAACCAGGCGATGCCCGCCAGGTAGCACACCACACTGTGGTCCAATCAGAGCATTAAAAAGATGTTACTTGACCAACTCATGGCTACACAGATTATAAAATGCCTGAATAGCATCCAACATCTAAGACAGATTCAATATATTCCACCCAATAACAGTTATTTTTAATTTGGTTAGCAGTTTCTCACACAATCACACCACTAAGCTTGTTGAGTGAGTGCTTACCATATGGGAGTGTTGAGGCGGGTGAGGAGACTGGTCAGAGCCTTCCTTCGGTTCGGGTCAGATAACAGTCCCATGTTGAACTCACTGTGACCTGGGAAACGATTATAAAATCCAATGGGGTTTCGCTGATTATAGTGGTTATAAGAGGGACAAGTTTAATCTGAACTAATACGAGGGGGTATCAAAAAGTTAGAGATCCGCATGCCACAGCTCCGGTTGGTCTCACTATCACATGAGGTTAGAATAGTACCAGTTGCACAGCTCCTGATGTACACAGGACGATGTCTTTTGGCACACTGACTTATTATGATCGTTGCTCCCTGTGGCTGTGCGTGCATCCTTGTGCTGCCATCTGTTGGAGTGTTACAGAACTAGTCTCGAAACTTTTTGACACCACCTCATACAGCCAGAAATGCAGCAGGTACATATCAATAATGTTGACATCTTCATGGTAAGTGACCTAGATGCTCCAGTTTATGATAAAACATCATCACACGAGCTAGTGTAAGACAAGGAGCTTTCTGATCTGAGGCGCAACCTGAGGCACAGGCAACCTGATTTTGTGCAGATTGGATGAATGTTGGTGGTGCACATAATTATTATTTTTGTTTCTTTGGATCAGGGCAGAACTGCATTCCCAAGAACTTGCATTCTTGTTCAAGCTGGCCAGGAAGGCAACAGTGACTGAAATAGTCACTCTGTGCAACCATGGTAAGCAAGAAAAGCATCTCAATATTCAAGAGACATCAAAACTCAAGCTTCAGGTGGATGAGCTAAAACAGCTGAGGGCCACATCAGGCATTCTTCTCACAGCCAAGATCAGGAATCTGAGGCTACAGTTATGTCAATAAACCTGAATAAAACAGTCACTGCTCTCACAGCAATCTGATAAATAAACCATGATGTGAGCGCGCGAGCGATTAAGACCAGAATGAACCGGATTATTCATCTATAACCAGAACATATCCCTTGAACAACGTTGACTAAACGTCTAAACACCTCTTCAACATCGCGGACAGACTAAAATGTATATATGAATAAAATTTAACATACAGGAAAGAAAGAGTTCTGTATCCCTGAGTCGCTGCTAATTCCTTTAACTCCGTGCTAGCTGCACGAGACCTGTCAAACACTCAGCCAGTGTGTCAGCTGCCATTCTATAACGTTTACAAAATAAACAAATTATTTATACTAAAACATCCCGCTTGCGTATAAGATTAGATTTTAGTTTTTCAAAATTCGTACCTTAAAAAATTGTGTAAAAAAAAACATCAAAAAGTCCGCAAAAATACATTCATTGCCACCGGCTTTCATCGGAAGTGAAGAAACACCGGAATTTCCGGTAAGGTATCCGATCTACAAACAATCCAAAATCACCACTCCGGAAAGAAATGAATTGAAGATCAGCGAATGTGCGCGGCACGCCTTGCAAATCCCACCTCTGAAACCGAAGAAAATATTAAATGGTTCCTACTCCCTGTTTGTAGCTGATGCGTTCTATGAACGTAAGGATGTGTTATTTATTTATTATATATAAATTATTATTATTATTATTAGTAGTAGTTGTTGTAGTAGTAGTATTTGTTTGTTTATTTGTTTGTTATTTACATATTCCTGATTATTCATGTCCAGGGTATTTACAATTAAACAACATTATTATTATTATTATTATTATTAATAATAATAATAATAATAATAATAATAATAATAATAAAGTATAATGATAAAATACATTAAAAACATACATTTTATTATGTATTATTTGTAATATTTTTTTTACTGTCATTATTGTTACTTTTCTTTTTATAAAGAAGGAACATATTTTGAAGATTAGCTATTTTTGAACTAATTATTGAAGGGTGTGCATCTTTTACCACCTGGATTCTAAATGTTGGTTTACTTTTATTTGGGGCTTGATTAATACCTACTGAAATGTTTGAACTGTTGTGGCTTTTTGTTGTTGTTGTGGTTAATTGTTTTTCGAAATTAGAGCGGAACATACAAACATTACCTAGGCCCATGTAAACAAAAACATAAACCTGATGGAGAGCATAATTTATTTTACTTGTAACTGATATAAAGATAAACTTTATAAGCCACATAAACTTTGAACCCAGGGAACTTTATTATATCATTGTATATTTATTACTAGTATAATGACCTGCCATTGATGTGTAAAGAGTTTGTAGAAATAGTTCAAATGTTAAAGCTAAAAATAGGATCATCAGCTTTAATGTAATCAGTGATATTATTATTTCAGGTTGACGCCCACATACATTTTCTGCCTGGCTTTTCATATGGCAGTCCCTAAAACATTAATACAAAGTGTTGTAAGCTCATCAGCTGAAGCTCAATCTGAGTAAAAACCGAACTGTTGTTCATCCTTGCCGATTTATCCCCGGGCAAAACCTCGTGATTTCCCTGGACAACAATCACAACACTCCTTCAGCCAATGCCTGCAATCTTGGGGTAACTCTGGACAATCATCTGTCATTTTCCCCACACAAGAATCCGCCCATTTCTTTCTTCACGGGCTACTCAGGTGTTTGTTCAGTCCCTTGTTATTTCAAGACTGGACTACTGCAACTCACTCCTGGCAGGTCTGTCTCTGTCCACCAGTCGTCCTGTACAGCTAATCCTGAATGCAGCTGCATGTTTTGTTTTCTACTTCCCAAATTCTACCATACCACCCCACTTCTCCACTTCCTGTCGCTGCCCGCATCAAATTCAAAACCATGATGCTTGCCTACAATGTTAAAAATGGCCCAGCACCCACTTACCTTTGAGCTCTAAACACACCACACACACACACACATTCCCTCCTATCCTCCAGCGCTGCTCGCTTCATCCCACTATATCTCAGGGATCGAGGAAGACATTCATCCAGACTCTTTTCTGTTCTGGCACCTAGGTGGTGGAATGAACTCCCTCTAAATGTCCGTATAGCTGAGGTTTTGACAATTTTTAAACGACGATTCAAGACATATCTGTCTCTTCAATACTTGAAGAGTATTACCACAAATAAATAAATAAATAAATAAATAAAATAAACAACTTTTCTAAACTGTGTTTGGCTGATGGAACTTTGTTTGTAACCTAGTAATCCAGTGTAAGTATCTATCCAATGATGGAAACGTCAAAGCACGTTTTGTAAGTCGCTCATGTAGGGTTCAATTCCTATGACATGCTGCAGGTTATCACTTTATTATTGATGACATTATTGAAGGTAAAGATGGAGGTGAGGTATACACACAGATGTGCACACATCCGCTGGTGGTAACTGAAATTCTATTATTCTTGCATCTTTTCTGACAATGGTCTTACCTCAATGTATTTTTAAATGCTAAAGTTTTTGAGAAATGTGTGTAGCCCTTAAAGCTCAGAACATTTTAACCATCATTTGTTTTGCCCTTAAAAAAATAATAATAAAATAAAAAATAAATAAATAAAAAAAAATATATATATATATATATATATATATATATATATATATATATATATATATATATATATATATAGAGTCTGTGGCCTGCGTAGATCTTTGCTGCTTGAGTTTTGTGGGATTTATTAATTAATTTATTAGCTTTTATTAATTCATTTAATTAGGTTTAGGGTCTTATATACATTTGCCACTTGGCATGCACTGATTATAAAGGATTAAACTACATAACTATAAAAAATTGAATAAAGGAGAAAACAATTTCTTTTGAATATATATTCCTAATTGATAATACAATTATTTTATCAACACCAAAGTTCAGAAGATTCTTTATTGCTCATATTAATTTGTCACAATGAGGTTTTTTCAAAGCCATCAGTGACAAGAAAATCTTAATAGAATAATTGTATATTAGTTGGTATGGTGATGCTGTAAGCACTTCAGTAAAGCTTTTTGACACACACAAAGGGAACTTTCTTGTTACAGCTGATATCATTCCAGTGCTTGTATGCTACAGACACAGAAAAAAAAATACACATTATATAATTAAGTTTGCATCAAAAAAGGACACACACCAAACAGAAATACAGAAAAGGAGAAATTGTTTCGAGATCTGCTTACAGCCGTAGTTCATCTGCACACAGCACTCTCCAAATATACGATTTGGCTCTCTTGGATTCCAGTTGGTGTAAGTCAGCTTGGTGCCATCAGACCAAAAAAAGTTATATTTCTGAAAGGATGAACAGAGGACCATCCATTATAGGCCATAATATTTGATTATTTGAGAGTGTCATCATCTGATTATGTAATATGATAAATATGTTTTGATACTTATCAACGAACCGTCTGACAGCTAGACAGGCCGATCCATGTTGGATTCTCATTTTTGTCATAAGTACGGATGATGGACTTGACCAGCTGGTATTCATTTTCATTTTGCATCGAGGTCAAGTGTCCACCGAGATTCACACAGTGTCGCTAGAAAAAGAGAAACAGCTTGGGCATCAGTTCACATTCATCAACCATGCAAAATTTCACATCATGTTTTAAGCCTAAGTTTCTGTCTTACTGTATATAAGCAATTTAAAAATAATATTTACTTTAAGAGTAAAGGGGTAGATGCAGAAATTATGCAAGTATTTTTTATTTATTTATGTGAACAATAATTTTAAAGTTATAGTTGTTTTTATTTTTTTTACTTAGAGAGCACATTAAGTTTAAATTGACGACATTTGTTGTATTGCTTGTTTTTGAGTTATTTTATTTTATTAAATCTATTATCACACCAGCACAGGATGATAACTCACAATAACATGACCCCCCCCCCCACTGAAAATTTTATTCATTTCCGTCTTGGTGTTTTTTAGGTGCCCTTAATAAAATTACATGGACAATAAACTTAATGCAAAGCCTTAATGCCGTTTCAAATGATTGTGTTCATTTTATGCGAATTCTATCATCTGTTTTGGAGAGTAAATGGTGAATTGTTGGCTTCTAGTCTCTATATCGTGTATGACCTAAAACTGTTCCCTGTTTTTTTTTCCCATTATCTGTTATATGCTGTCTATATTGAACTGCTTGCACATGAATACTAATCATCAAAGGATGCCTAATAAATCTAAAATAAAAAGGATGAATCTGTAAGAGAACCAACAATTAAACTCCTTTGGTATATTTTATATGAACGTGTATGTAAGTTAATATTTGAAACATCTTTTTCTTTTTAGATTAAATAGACTGCTAACCTACTGTACAGCTTAATGCCAATCGAATATAATAACACATCAGTACAGAGCTGAAAAGCTGTGATAGCTATCAAAGCAAAAACATATAATCACACTGTGCTCTATTATATAAACACACAACAGTGAATGAAGAAATAAATGAAGTGATTGGAACCTCAGCAGAACCCCAGTTCAATTTGCTTCCCTGATATAAGAAGCAGCGACTGCCAAATTCCACCCAGCCAGTCGGACAGCATTTGGAGCACCTTTCAGTTGCTTTACGCTCTTGAGCTTCTGAATCATTGGAAATAAAATTAAATAAATATATACATATATATATATATATATATATATATATATATTAGACAGCTGCTGTAACTTGTTAAGTATGATGTTTCGTATGATCCCAGGTTACACAGGTATTGGCCACGACTCTGCATTCAACTCTGGTATGCTTAAGTTATTTAAAAAAATAGATCTTAAAATGTGAGTCAATATCGTGATAATGTTCCGTGATTAAGTTTTTTGTTTGCAAGTTATTATTTTTTTTATTTATTTACCCTTTATGAGCTGTTCAAAATACTCATCTAAAACAGAAAAAGAAAGGAAACATTAGTGCTGATGATTGCTGCTCTTGATCCCATCCAATTTGTGTCTTAATTTAAATGTTACCTGACAGACGCTCCACTTCTGAGGCTTAAAAGGAGAATAAATTATAAAGATCAGCATGGATAATAACTTCTTTTCATTTTTTTTTAGGCATACAGAAAGCAGATATTTTTTTGTTCAAAAAGTATTGATATGCCAAGCAATTCACAATTTTAACAAATCTCAAATGTTTTTGAGATGTCACATTGGCAACTGTATTATTCTAAGTTCAATGTATCCTCCTTAATAAAGCTCAGACCCTTACCAAAAGCAGTCGCTGCTGTGGCGAGAATAAGAAGCAACACCATTTCAGTCTGACGAGCCATAGTTCTTGATTTCCACACACTGCGAGAAATGAAGACGTTAAAGCAAGACTATAGAATAAAACGTTAACCCCCAAAAACATGGACTTACGTCTAAGCAGAAGTCTCTTTTCCTTGATGTAACACATGAGGTAAGTGGTGATCCTTATATAGTGATGGTGATGGAAACCTCCCTTGTTGTAAAGGAAAATTATACTTAAATTTGAGTTAATGATTGTTTGATTACATAACCCATTTTTAAATATGCAGACAGAAATTTCAGGGCTGACAGATGGCATGCTGAGTCAGCAATGTTTGGATATGTGCTGCAAATGATTTAACACGGACAGTAGTCATAGTTATCATATCTGCCGAGTGCTTGAAAATTGTCAAAGCAATTTCACTGCAGTGTAAAAAAATCTACATAAGATTCATGTACCAACATACTTTAATTAATTGAGAATTTACACTTAAGCAAAATATGTAGGTTGAAAAAACAATTGTAAAATTCTTTATGCTTTATGACCAATTTCTCAAATAAAATTCAATACATTTAATTACACGTAATTTATTTCGGTTTTATGTACACTACTGCTTAAGAGTTTGTTACTTGTGATACGTAGCTACTTTTGTTCTGTAAAACAGCTCTAATCTGAGGCGCTTGTTTGTAAGTTGGTGACTTCTGAGGCTGATAACTCTAGATTAACTTCTCCTCTGCAACAGAGGAAAGTTTTGGGCTTGCTTTCCAAAAGACAGTTTCGTCCTGGCGCTTGATGGGTTTTGCAAATCCACTTGACAGTACTGTTTTTGCAGAAAATTCTCATTTTTATTTGTCACATACACAGTCATACACAGTCTGATATGCAGATCTGCCCTGACCTTAACATAAAAGCCTATTAATAGGAAAAAAAGAAGAAAAAAAAAAAAAGAAAACAGAAGTAAATTTAACTAAGAAAGAATAAAATATTTGTATAGTACAAAATATACAATACAAGAAAAATATAAGAAAGTATAAGAAAACCTAGGTGTACAATATAGAAAAATATAGAATTTATGGAATTTTTGTGTGGGATGGAAGTGGAGTATAAATAGAAATGTCCAGGGGGTGTGCAAGTATGATGTAAAGTGTTCATACTTTATGTTACTTATACATAATAGAATAAGTAGTAATGTGCAAATGTGCAGTGACCACTAGTGTCAATGATTGTCCCGAATGTCCAGAGCGAGTGCAAGAAGCACGAGTGTGGATGTGTAAAGTGGATCAGTCCTGATTAAGAGACCGTATCGCCTGCGGGAAGAAGTTCCTCCTCAGTCTCTCTGTATTGGTCTTCAGGGAGCAGAATCGCTTTCCTGACCTCAACAGAGAGAACAGTCCATTGTGCCTGTTGTGGCTGAGGTCCTTCACGATCAGAACAGCTGACCTTCATGTCTTAAAATAACAACTCCTTTTTGTTATTGTTGTTATATAATTACCTAATTCCATATGTGTTATTTTATAGTTTTGAAATCCACAGCATTGTTGTAGAATGTAGAAAATGAATCACAAAACAAAAAACGGAAATTTGCCAGTGATCACAAACTTTTAAGCAGTAGTGTGTGTGTGTGTGAGTATCGTGACATTGTTTTTTTACACTCATCTTAAAACATATTAGTCTAGTAACTACTAGCAGAGATTCACAACTTATACAACACACACACACACTCACTCACACACACACTCACACACACACTCACACACACACTCTCACACACACACACACACACACACACTCACACACACACTCACACACACACACACACACACACACACACACACACACACACACACACACACACACACTCACACACACACGCACACACACACGCACACACACACACACACACACTCACACACACACTCACACACACACACACACACACACACACACACACACACACACACACACACACACACACACACACAAAAATTTAAAATCTAAAGAAATGAGTAGACGGGTACTCCATATACTGTAGTACTTAAGAACATGTCTATGCAGTTGTGCGAGATCTTAGATCTATCATCTAACAAATGATTAAAAAACATGTAAAATAGTTTCTTATCTAATACAATGACAATGCGCAGGCTCACATGTTTGACAAGCATAGTTTCAAATGACTGATGAGCTAAACTGTATGTTGGGATTGCCCTTCAGTTATTACATTCCCACATGTCCCAGCTGTACAGCTGTGTTTACACTAACAAGGGGAAACCATGTTCCCACCTGTATTTGATCTGACTTTGACCCGTCATTATGTATCTCAATGTAAACAATGATTTAAAGTATGTGTGCCTTATGAACTATGCAGCTTAGTTTGCTATGTGTGATAGTGGGGTTTAAAACGTAATGATTATAATCAAGCGCATGAACAAACCTTGAGTATTTGATTACGAAGTTCACTACTCTCTTTGATGATATTAATCATAAACATGTATTTCACTGCCTTTATTAAAATATTATATTAAAAGGAATATAGGACATTGTACATGTTGTACTTGATCATTTTACATTATGTAATGGAATTACATTATACAATGTAATCCAGGCATTGTGCCTGGAAATTAAATAATTGATTTGATAATTTTTGATTGAAATTGAGGATCCTTTATTAGATTTTTTTTCTAACAAAAAAATTGACCCCCCCCCCCCCCCCCCCCAGTAATGTGAACAATAACCAACAACTGCAATCCAAAATCCAAATATTTATATGAACAGTTACTGAGGACAAATGGTGAAGAATACATCTATAGCAATTGTCATAAATCATACAGACACTAAAGTATGACTCAGAACTTACACAAAACAGCAGAAATTATGAAAGAACCTACATTGCCTGAATGTTTAGAGAACAATGAAGTGAGCTAACTGTAAGTGACTCAGTGATCTTGCCAGAGGAAATTTGAGTCCTTGTAACACACAAGTAAAAAATCTAAAAGCAAGCGTCTAAACTGACAGAAATCCAAATCATGTCAGTGAGGAAAAAGAAAAACGTGCAAAACTTTGCAATATCTCTGGCTTTGTTTTCTAATTATAATTTTTAAAGTTGTGTTACAACTGTTTTCTGACTTTTAACCCCAGGCTATTGTGTAAATATTATAATTATTAATACATATCTATTATAACCATAAGTTTGACTGTGTGTTTTAACCCAAGTGATGGATTTGAAACACACGTTTTAAAAATCTTTAAAACTTGTGTTTTAAGGTTACTCATTAAACCTCTTCTGGATGTTATAAAATATTTGACACCACCCAACACAAGCTGTCTTACCTATAAGATAGCTTGTCAGATGAAAAGCAAATATCATCAGATGGCCCCATTTTTACGGCCCCATGTCGCTAGTAAAGATTCACTGCCCACGACAAACGTTTAGACTGCTCTTCTTATCAACAATTAAGTAAATACACAGTCTGCTGAATAATCACCTCTCATCCCCGATCCAGAAAGGATAGAAAACAACTGATAGTAATCTGGGTCACGAGCCTTTCAACTGAATAATGAAATGAATCAGTATATTGTTAACACAGACTCGTAGCATGATTCCAAATGTCTCTAATCTACACTTTACACTGGTTGGTTATAACTGCCCAGGAATGAGAGAAAAATAAATGTTTGTAAAAGTGATCTTAAATAGAAGATTTAACATGAACCTTATCAGTACTGTATCAAAATTATACATACAGGATCAAAAATAATACAAAACTGCAAAAGTTTGTTTAATTATAACATCCCAAAGTGATGTCTCAATGTACATAGATCAACAATCCAGGCCTTCTTGTCTGCAGACAGAATAAAAAAGTTTGATTCAATCAGGCAATGAGATCTAAAATTCTATTTGTACAGCTTGATAGCAATAAGAAATTAACTACCATCAAAGTACGCACAGGACGCTCTGTGTATAAAGTTTGATTCAGTAAAAGTCAACTTGTCGAAAGTAAATGTAATACCGCCAGACAAAAAAACTCTTCTTTTTTTTTCTTTTGAAAAAAAAAAAATGAACAGCAGAGAGTTCATTATTGGCAGTTACAGTTGATAAGCCTTTAAAATATTTGCTCTCTTGAAACTAATCATAAAAACAATCTTTTAAATAATAAATCATGCACTATGCAGTTCCCTGCTGTGTACTCTGCTGTCACATATTGTATTTGATAAACCTCATGATTAGCTTTACTCTTAACTACCCTTGTGACAGCTGGAAAGGCAAAGCCATGCTTGATTCTCTTGATAGGTATAAGCAAGAATAAAAGGTTAATAAATGTGGAAATCAAATGTGCACTAAGCTCCATACATTGTTTCTAGAAAATGGAGCTTGCATTAACTTTCTTAAATCCACAATGAACAATCTTGCATATTGTTTTAAAACAAAACCTCATTTGTACTCTTTATTCATTATTTCATTGATTCAATCATCTTTAGCATCATTCACCATGCAAATTCATGAGACACTCACAGACCATATTTTGGTTAAAAAAAAATAATTAAAAAAACAGCAGTAACAAATAAATAAATAAATAAATAAATAAATAAATATATATATATATATATATATATATATATATATATATATATATATATATATATATATATATATATATATATAAATATATATATATATATATATATTGTTGCACTGGCATTGGACTGGTATCTCAATAAGCATGACTCCTGACTGTTCTTGGTGTACCAGGAATAGGCTCTGGATTTATGCTCATAATGGCAAGATCAAAGTGGAAAAAGAAGCAGCTTACATGTTGCCATGCTAAACGAGTCACTGTTGTATATGGAAGACCATGTGACCACTCTCTCTATCCTGAGCCTTACTGTTCATAGCTGATTTTCATTCTCACCAGTGTGCTAATCAAATAAGTTTTCATTACACTGCTTCCTCTTGGAAAAAAATTGGCAAATGTGAATACAACTGAAATGAATTAAATTCAACCTCAGCAGAATAGTTTGATTCGTGCTTCATTTGTGCTTTTAGATAGACCTGCCAGAGTTCCTGCTCGCTATGTGCATAAAATGTCCATCTCTCTCTTCTTGTCTTCCTCATGTTATCCAAGCATGTGTTTCTTGCCATTGTTACTGTAGATTTGCTTTTGACAACATCCATTGTTACTGTATATATATATATATATATATATATATATATATATATATATATATATATATATATATATATATGGGTGCAGGGCGCCCTCTAGGGGTTTACGTGACAGATACATGCCGACCTATATATGTTGGAGTTCCTTCTGCAGTCTCTTACATACACAGGTATACTGCAGCCAGAGCACGAGGGCAATGACAGTATTATCCAAAGAGAGAAATACACGTCAGTATTTACAGTGCTATTAAAATCTTCATATTGATTTCAATCATGTAAAGCTTTCAATATTCATAAGAAGACTCAAAGGCTAACAAACATGATTAAGAGAAAATTGCAAGTGTGCAAGAAAGAAACAAAGAGAGAGAAAGTGTGTGAGAGTGTGATATTCACAATCATACATGCTGCGCAATCTCAATCAATTTATATATGGAATGTTTATTTTTTTCCTTTTTTCTCTCCTTTTTTTCTTTGACTATACTTTATTCATTATTATGACGATGATGATGATGATTATTATAGTTGCTTTTTGCGTTCCTTTTTCAGTGTTTTGTGACTTGATTCTGCATTCAGAATGAAAAGCCTTCATGCATTACACATGATATTTTGTGTATTTTGTGTTAATCATGTGTTTATCCCTCGAATGTTAGCATCAATATTCACATTAACAGAACACACAAGAGGCTAACAGAACACACCAAACATTTCGCACAGTCACACATACCTACACAAAATAAAGTAAGAAAACACACTTACACATTATACAAATCACAGAACACAACAGAGCCCAGATAAACAAACAGAAGTAAAATAAAACATAACCAAAACCAAACCAGAACACACGCCCACTGACAATATTCATGCTCAACCCAGTTTCCCAGAACAACCAGCTATTTATAACAATAATAATGAGCTACCTCGGGCCTTCAGGGAAACTGAGTCGACTAACAAAAAAACTACAAAAAAAAAAAAAAAAAACATGTGCGCACAGTGACCTCTAGTGGTAGTCCCTTACACTTTTCAAAAAAGCTTGGAGTGAGATTATAATATAATTCCATTGGTTTTGCAGGAACCTACATACAACGCGCCTGCGCATACATATTACCCTGCATGGCTAACGTTATGTATATTCTAGGAAGACGGAGAAAATTACAATATCTGCACTGAGTTTAATCATACACAAAACGTTGAGTCACTATTTATATTGATGCTAACATTCCCTTAGCCTCCTGTGTGCTCCCTTGGCCTCTCTAGTGTTCTCGTCCAGTCTCTAGTACCCGGGTCAGTCCTAAAGCCTTTGGGTCAGTCCTACAGGGTCTGAAATGCTAGAAAAGTCTGAGACTGGGTATGTCTATGTTCGTCCAGAACCCTATGTTTTGTTTGTTTGTGCACAATTAAAGATATTATGTTGATACAACCCCTCTGCGCCTATGCTTGCCTTCTCTGCCCATGGCAATAACATCCGCTCGAACTGCCTGTCATACCAGTTCGTGACTAAAAAGTTGGCACCTATGCCACATATATTTTAGAACTAAAAATGATGCGGTAAATTTATCATCAGACTTTATCATGAAATTAACAGAAACTATCAAACCATCAACATTTTAGATTAAAACCTTCACATTGTGCATCAGACTTTAACATGTAATATATTAGTGTAGAACTTATAACAAATTTAGCTCAGCGGTTATTAGTAAGAATAATTTGTAATATGTAAGAATAATTCATGTTCGAAGTTTTAGTGTTACTAGTTGATATTGCAATATTGTTTGCACAGTACAGAAGGCTAATATTCATTGTATAGTGGTGGATATTTTCACGTTATTACTATTCCTCAGTTGAGATATTTTCATGCCCAAGACTGTACAGTTTATTCCTATCACATTCCTAGCACATTAAAGGCTGATGAACAGTGACATGCCCCTTTAATCAGTGTGATAAGTCATTTGGTAAATCTCCATTTACCTCTCACCTATGAAGAAAATTTACACCGAACTGAAGCCCTTAATAGTGCATCATGAATGAAGCTGAAACCTCTCAAAAATACTGAGAGTGATTTGACAACAGATAAGCATACTGATGTAGTTTAAAACTAGCAAGCAATTGTAGGTTAGGTTACTGCTTCCATCTTTGATCATTCAACCAGTGAAAACCAGGAAGCTGCATTCACCAGTGGATGATCAGTCTTTTGTGGAGGCATCCGGTCAAGTATTTTGGCTTGGATTGCTGCTATCATTTCTACAGTACTCACTGAAATTTCAATGTGGATTATCAAGCTGAAGCTGCATGCACGATAGAATTCATTCCGGGGTTAGAGGCTTAGATGCATACATTTATAGTTAAATTCTCCTTTTTAAGTAAACATATTCTATATGTTTACTTAAAAAGGAGTAATCCATAATCCATGTTTCATGAACCAACAAGCAACATTACCTATACATAGCACAAAAAGCAAGGTTCTTGTCGCAAAAATAGACTTATATTTATATTATGTCAGTGAGTAACTAATTCACCTAACACTAATTCTGAATGTGAGGGTTTGTTTTAGGTGGTTTATTGGGATAAATCTGAAAAAGGACAGCATGTGTCAGAGTGGATGGGGAAGATCCTTCACTTGTTTTTCCATAGGTACTGATAAATAAATAGTTGAAATCTTTCTTTTTGCCCTAAACACGTTTCAGGATGTTATTTTTGAAAAGTGTACAAAAAACTATTTTGAAAAGACACTGCTTTATTTGTTGTTTTATTTCATTTTATTTTATTTAAATCATGTTTCAACAACCACATGGCATAAAACATTTTTTAAACAAGACTGCTAAGGGGTAATACAAGAAATAAACTGGCAACTGTGCTGGCTGTTTTATTTTTTGGTCCAATTTTCTGTCACCAGACATTGGAAATAAAGAACTAGGTAAATGGTTCATGTGATGCAAACAACATGACCTGTTCTTGTATACCTAAGAAAAACTGAAATGAGATTCATAAATAGCAATATGTGAAGAGACATTGAGTTGGCTGGAGGTTGCATGCATGAAGGCATGAGGTACAGTGCAGGTCTAAGAGAGAAAACATCATTGTGATTGATCTCTGTGCTATGGCCCTTTGTAGAAAAACATACACAACTATACAGTAGGTAGTTTATGTGCAATCATTTATTTAAGCCATTAGAGAGAACCCAGGACATAATCATAGACATTAATTTAACATGAGAGCTTGTTAGCTTTGGGATGTTTTAGCAAATATGACTGGCTTTTTCACCATGACCAATTATGTGTTAAACATTTTAACAACAACAACAACAACAACAAATAATAATAATAATAATAATAATAATAATAATAATAATAATAATAATAATATATCGAAGCATCTGACACCACGGTCATCAAACAAATGTACAAACATCTACATTATCATGACACACTTAGTACTTCTGTAGAAAATCTCACACATACAAAATATACACTATGAAAAAGCTCCAGTAACATGAAACTGACTGGACTTGTTTTGCCAAGAATTGTAGAGTAATTGTAGATAATCTCTACAGTTTTCGTAGATCTCTCTCTCTCTCTCTCTCTCTCTCTCTCTCTCTCTCTCTCTCTCTCTCTTATTGCGTCACCAAAAACAGATAATCATATTTAATTAGTTACATATACACTACCGCTCAAAAGTTTGGGATCACTTTAGGGATCGCTTAGAAATTTTATTGTTTTCCAAGAAAACACACAAGTGTTTGCACTCCATTACAGTCAGAATTCCGGATAACTTTAATGTTTGTGAAATGGATAAAATTGTTTGTGAATTAAGTGAAAGTGTTTTTCTTTGGAAAACAAAGAAATTTGCAATTGATCACAAAGTAATGCAGTAATGTGGCTCTGTAGCCAGTAAAATAGCTCTCTGAGTAGTGTAGTAACCAGTTCATGCTGAGAAAATATGCTAAACTATTTTTATTGGATTAAATACATGGAAGTGGGCACTGCACTTTTGCAACTTCTGCTTCTTTGCTTGCTTAGATGATTATGGGCATTTGTCATAAACATCCTGTCTTTTTTTTTTTTTAAACCTTTAAATTATTTGCTCACTAAACTGACGAGCATTCATCCAAATAAGTCTCAAAAATTTACTGTGTATGTCAATTTATTTGACTTTCTCTAATAAATGATTGTACAGGTGAAACTCGACTACCAAAGTTCATCTATTTTAGTAATACAACATAAAAGGTGAAACTAATATATGAGACTCATTACAGCTCACGAAAACCCCAAATCCATAATCTCTGAAAAGTAGAATATTGTGAAAAGGCTCAAAGTGTCCCACTCTAATCAGCTAATTAAGCCATAACACCTGAAAAGCTAATTTGAGCCTTTAAATGGTCTCTCAGTCTGGTTCAGTAGGAAGCACAATCATGGGAAAGACTGCTGACCTGACAGTTGTGCAGAAAACCATCATTGACATCCTCCATAAGGTAACTCAAAAGGTAACTGCATAAGAAGTTCCCAATGTGCTGTATCAAGGCACATTAATAGAAAGTTATGTGGAAGGGAAAAGTGTGAAAGAAAAAGGTGCACAAGCAGCAGGGATGACCGCAGCCTGGAGAGGATTATCAGGAAAAGGCCATTCAAAAATGTTGGGGACACAAGGAGTGGAGTGAGGCTGGAGTCAGTGCATCAAGAGCCACCACACACAGATGGATCCTGGACATGGGCTTCAAATGTCGTATTTCTCTTGTCAAGCTTGTCAGAAGTGTCTTACCTGGGCGGAAGAAAAAAAGAATTGGTCTGTTGCTCAGTGGTCCAAAGTCCTCTTTTCTGATGAGAGCAATCTTTGCATCTTATTTGGAAACCAAGGACCCAGAGTCTGGAGGAAGAATGGAGAGGCACACACTGCAAGATGCTTGAAGTCCAGTGTGAAGGTTCCACAGTCTGTGTTGATTTGGGGAGCCATGTCATCTGCTGGTGTTGGTCCACTGTACTTCATTAAGTCCAGATTCAACGCAGCCGTCTACCAGGAGATTTTGGAGCACTTCATGCTTCCTTCCGCAGATGAGCTTTATGGAGATGCTACTTCACTTTCCAGCAGGACTTGGCACCTGCCCACACTGGCAAATGCACCAATACCTGGTTCAATGACTGTGGGATTACTGTGCTTGATTGGCCAGCAAACTCACCTGACCCGAACCCCATAGAGAATCTATGGGTCATTGCCAAGAGAAAGATGAGAGACATGAGACCGAACAATGTAGAAGAGCTGAAGGCCGCTATTGAAGCATCCTGGTCGTCCATAACACTTCAGCAGTGCCACAGACTGATACTGTAGCTTCCATGACACGCAGCATTGAGGCAGTAATTGCTGCAAAAGGGGTCCAAACCAAGTACAGGGTACATACTGTATGCATACTTATACTTTTCAGAGGTCCGATATTGTTCTGTGTACAATCCTTGTTTTATTGATTGCATGTAATGTTCGAATTTTCTGAGATTGTGGATTTGGAGTTTTCATGGGCTGTATGCTGTAATTATCGCAATTATGACAAATAACAGCTTGAACTATCTTGCTTTGCATGTAATGAGTCTATCTCATATATTAGTTTCACCTTTTAAGTTGAATAATATGATAAATGATAAGTTGATAAATTAACTTTTGCACAATATTCTAATTTTTTGGGTTTTACCTGTAACTGTGCGTAAAACATTTACAGAACTGGGTTTAATCTTATACTCTCATTTAGAAAAAAAAAAATATCCCATAAGGTCAATCTGGCAAAACTAGGCTGGGTTAAGCCCAGTTTCCACTTAGATGATTTTTGTTTTTCCAAAATTTTAATATTATGGTTTAAATGACCATGCTTGTTTCGGGTCCAACATACTGTAGTGTGGCCAACTCCCTGAAATGGAACTATGAGAGGGTAGATTAAGGGAGATTAAGGTAGAATGTGCTTTTCTTGAAGGGGGGAATTAAATTGTTTTTATGCTGACATTCACAAGAAATTTCATCAGTTTTCACTTTTCACTGGTTATATATTACATATTTGTTTGTTTATGTATATATTTATGTATTTATTCATTTTATTTTCTGAGACCGTATTTACAGTACAAATGACAAAAAAAAATATTAATTTGCAGAAAAGTATTTTTATTGCTCTGATTATGACAAATTGACATCATTTTTATTATTTTTTTATTTATTTATTCCAACATTGTATTGTAGTTGGTGTGTCTGGGAGCATTTCAGTTAAATTCTCCTGGCACAAACAAAGGGATAGCTGTGATGACATGGACAATCATTCCAGTTCTTTGCATCTGCAGACACAGAAGGGATATATTTATAATGAACCTGAATTAAACATGAATCACCAAAAACTTAATATGAAATAATAGAGTATATGCTTACCAGCCCAGTTCATATGCACACAGCACTCTTCATTTTGAAAATTTGGTTCATTTGGATTCCACTCAGTGAACGTCAATTTGGAGCCATCAGACCAAAAAAAGTTGAATTTCTGAAAGAATTAAACATTATAAATCACAGGGTTTCATTTTTGATTCCATAAAATAATTTGAAATTATGAAATGTGCAGGTATGATTTCCTGCTAACCTCCTGACAGCCACTTAGCCCAATCCATGTTGGTTTCTCAAGGGTGTCATAAGCACGGATAAGGGCCTTAACTAGTTGGTATTCATTGTAGCTGTGTATTGAGACTAAGTGTGCACCAAGATTCAGACAGCGATTCTAGAGGAAGAAAATTTTTATTTTATTTTATGTACAGTAGAATTGTGGAGTCTGTGCTAGCTTGAGTAACACTGTCAAAAAATGAAATGCTAGCTTTAAAGATAATAAATATTTTACAGATTTCACTTTTCACTTGAGTTGCTGACAGTAATCTAATCTGTAATTTTTTAAAAATAAACTTCTTTTTATATGAAATTCAATGTAAATACAGGTCAATTTAGTTGATGTCAACCTCAGCAGCAGCCCATTCGATGCTGGTGGCCTGATAGACGAAGCAACGTTCCTCATACTCCACCCAGCCAAATGGACATTTTCCGGTTCCTTGATGGTTTATAGCTTCTAACTCATTGGTATTAAAAAAAACATAACAAAACAAAAAAGCAACAAAAAACATTTGTCAGCAGGTTGTTAAAAATGGAGCTGCTGAGCAAATATTGTTAATGTTTTAATACAATGTGATGATGAATTATTACATTGAGGTCACAAGTTAAGCTTTTAGAATAAAGCCCTATTTATTAACCACAAAATACACACACAAAACAATTAAATGGCACTTCTTGACTCCCTGGAGTTGACAAATTTACATGCCATTAGATATTTACTGACTTTATACACTTTTGTTAAGACCGTAACTACTTAAACCATTGTTGTTGTGTCTTTATATCATGTTGTACAATCACATGACGACTGAAGCTTGAATACACTATTATGTGAAATCAATATATGGATTTCTCATCACACCTTATAACAAAAAATAAGCCTCAGTGGCTTGTTCTGTTTATAATTTCTATGAAAAAAAAAAAAAAACTTTATTACCTTGGATGATTTTATCAAAATTGTTCACTAGAATGCAGAAAAAAGACAGAGAAGCATTAGTACTGGTGGTCAGAATGAATAGTCTACTGATGATCATCAAACCTTTAAATGATTAAAACTTATTTATTTATTTACATATTTATTTTTCTACATTACTAATGTACAGATGGCACATTTTGACATAGGTCACAGCAGTTATTCTGTAATCAGAGGATATTATTATTATTACTTATTTTCAGTAACTAAAAGATATTTTGTTAATCAGGCAACACTAAACCTGTACAAATAAAGCAATTCTATAACTATCCTATCACCTGAAAAAAAATGTATTATTTTAATAGCTTGCTTATCCTGATTAATAGAGAAGCATGTTACCGAAGGCTGTTGCCGCTGGGACGAGAAGAAGCAGCAAGACCACTTCAGTCTGACAAGCCATAGTTCACACACCGCAAGAAAAGCAGAACTTCAGTTAATGAAATAAAACCCTTATGTTATACCTCTCCAAAAATAAATTTTACATGTAATCAGGAGTCTCTTCTTGTGGCAAGTAACACACTCAGGACAGTAGTGATGCTTATATAGTCACGCTGAGAAAAACTTCCTCTTTCTGAAGATTTTTTTTTATTATCCATCATCATATTCAACTGAACAGCAATTATAATTATTGAATTTATGAAATGATCTTGAAGATGAACGTACAAAGATATGGTAATATTTAATTTGGAAATGTTTGGACTTGTGAAATATACTTGTATATATTTTTTTACATGTTTAATGTCATTGTTGTCTTATATTTGGACTGCGTGAACTGACCATGTAACAAAAGGAAAAATATAGTAGGAGGGAAAACTGCGTATAGTGACTGCAAAATGTATTTGGAAAATTAAGAAACCTGAAAAGTAGGAAAAAAATAACAATAATAGGTGACTGCACTGGTAAAACAATCTAATTTGACACCAATTAGTGCCAGGACAATGACGAGACAACTTATCTGGAGGAGACAGCAGCACTATCTTTTTGGTGTAAGAACAACAACTTGGACTTAAATGTCTCAAAGACCAAGGAGATACTAGTGGACTTCAGAAGAGGGAAGCAGAACTGTCAGTACACGCCACTCAAAATCAATGGGTCTCTGTTGGAGAGTGTGACCAGCTACATGTATCTGGGAGTTCATATCTCTGAGGACTTGACCTGGACACCTCATATCTCTTTACTGGTGAAGAAGGCTAGGCAGTGCTTGTACTACCTTAGACAGTTGAGGAAGTTCAGGATCTTTGGGGGTCTGCGCAAAACCTTCTACATCTCGATCATCCAATCTGGTGTCTCTAGGAATATTACCATCTGGTATGGGAATATCAGCTCACAGGACAAGAAAGACTTGAAAAGAGTGCTTAGGACTGAATTTCCTGGTCTACAGAACATTTACATCAGGCAGTGCAGGTCCAGGGAACAGCGCATAATTTTATTTTGTATATAGAATAAATAAATAATCTTCTTGAATCAACAAACATCATTTTCACTTTCATTTTAGAATTTAGTTTGCCACTCTTTTTTTTTTTATCACAAATGACTGCTGCATCAATCTTTTCTTCTGGTGGATGACCAACATGTTTGTCCAAAGTCTACATACATTGTTCTGGTAACTACTGTTAAACACTGAACACTCTATAATGTATCTACTGGTTTTTAAAAACTGATCATGTAGTGACATTAACTTACTTTTTTTTTTTTTTAAGAAAAAAGGTAAAAAGTAACTTAATATGTCAAACCACACATAAACTGCATGCACTCTGTGCTACTGGGAGTCATGCACACAGTCTCTATTGGAAATGGAAAGAAATGCACAATATTTTCAGTGAACATTGATGCATAGTTACTTTTATGCCATAAAATGAACAACAAAAATAAATAAATAAAAACATTATTATGGCACTGTGCAAAAAATTTGGGGATTCTAAAAGTTTTAGAGTCTTTTTTTTATTTTTTTTTATTTTTTACAAGGTTTCAGCCTTAATCAGTTTATTGGATCTGACGACTATCGGATTACTAATGACAACAGCAGTCATTAGTAAATGGCAATTTCAAAGCTTTACAAATACTTTGACTCTTCAAACCTTGTGCGCACACTTGCAGACACTCAACAACCATGGGTCTCTCTAAGCAGCTGTGTACCCTAAAAAATGCTGGGTTAAAAACAACCCAAACTGGGTTGTTTTTAACCCAGCTGCTGGATAAATATTGGACCAACTACATGCTGGGTTAATTTAACCCAGCAAAATGTGTTATTTATTTAACCCAGCAAGATGGATAAAATATTCAATCCAAATGCTAGGTCATATTTAACTACAATGCTGTTTTAATTCTACCTCACAAATAGGTTATTATTATTTTTATGTTTTACATGTCTTTGGGTAAGACAATTTAAACAGTTAAATTACTTTGATATACTGGTCTATTACAAAAAAACACTAAGTTTTGCAAACCTTACATATATACAATAAACAACACACAATTAATTGTACAAAACATAGAAAAAATATTTATATTTACTTTTCAAAAGCACAAGATCAGATAATACAAAACAAGTTTAACAGCGACATCATTACGATACTATTACTGAGAAGCACTAATGCCTGAGAGCAGTGCTGGTCATTATCTCCCAACATCAGGATGTAGGGGTTCGGCCTCGACTGACAGATATTCCACGGTGTCGTTTCCAACCTTAGAAAGAAAGAAATTAAAGAAAGTAAAGATTTTTAGAAAAATTGAGAAGATAGTATGCATATATGTAAGAAGATTAGTGTTTTATAACACCTCAGCTATTTTATATGTGGTTGCTAACGCTAGCAACCTAGCTAAATGCTAGCGTCATGCTGGCACCACAGTTAACAGTTTAGCTTTCATTCATCACTTCACCATCTTCATACACCCTGCAAGCATTCTACAAAGAAAGCTAAAATGCTCAGACATTTTTGCAGTTTCTTTCATACACAGGTGGGGTTCTTTGGTTTGACTAGCTAGCAGCCATTGTCAGATAAACTAGCATGCTATAGCACAGACCAGGCTGAAAGGTTGAGTGTAACACGGGAACAGTAATAAATGTTACATACAGTGAACAAATTCAGTCATAGGTGAGTGAAAGTGTGTATACAGACCTTATATTGAACGTTTACATTTCCTCTTAAATGCGTGAGGAGGAAGAAAAAAAGACACGAAGTTGGCAAAAACACTGAACACACCGGTGAACTTCGGGGGAGCGGTGGTCTTGTCCGTGATGTTAGCTGTCACTTGATAGTCCAACTTCAACCCAGCAAGCTAGGTTAAACAAAAAGTACCCAATTCCCTGTAAATAACCAAGAAAAATTACTCAACAGTGGCAACCCAGCGTTTGGGTAGTAAAAACAATATTTTTTAGTGTGTGTAAGACTCTGAAAATGAAAATTATTGATGCCCACAATGCAGGAGAAGGCTACAAGAAGATAGCAAAGTGTTGTCAGCTTGCAATTTCCACAGTGAAAAATGTAATTAAGAGATGGCAGTTCAGGGAAGAGGGACTGCAAAAAACCTGCAGGAAGATTTAGCAGACTCGGGAGTGTTGGTGGACCGTTCCACTGTGCAGCGATGCTTGCACAGACAAGACACTAGCATCAGAAGTCAACGTCAGAAGTATGCAACAGAATATCTACAGAAGCCTACAAACGTGCTGTGGACTGATTAAGTTAAAATAGAACTCTTTGGCCACAATCAGTACATTGGGTACAAGGCATACAGTACCTACATCAGTAACACACAGTACTGATCAATACTTACAGTAGGAGGCATGTTTGGAAAAAAAAAGTTACAGCATTTAATTAAAAGAACACCTTGCCCACTATTAAGCATGGGGGTGGATCTATCATGCTTTGGAGTTGTGTTGCAGCCAGTGGCACAGGAAACATTGCACGAGTGGAGGGAAGAATGGATTCCACTAAATACCAACAAATTCTGGAAGCAAACATCACATTAGCCAAGCATTTTTGTAAATAGATTAACCTTAGGTAAAGGAGCAGATCTGGGGGACTCATAGACGTAGAGTATTCTGGTGAACTGGTATGTTTAGATGCTGTCCTCCCCACTCTCATTGTTCACTCAGGTTTGTTGACGGTGAGGTGATTGGTTGCTTTACATCTCAGTTCCCCCTCATGTTTGTGCTTCCTTCTGGCTCTCCCTTTTAGTTATGCTGTTATAGTTAGTCCTGCCGGAGTCTCTGCTTGCACTTTGCACTAAATATACATTCACCTTATACATGTTGACTGTGACCATACCTAACTGCCATCTCTCCTTATTTTCTGTTCTCTCCTTTTCTGCTCTCTCCTCTCTCTCTTTCCCCCTCTTCTTTCCCTCTCTCTGTCTCTCTGTCGAGCTATACATGTTTCGCTCCTGAGTTGCCAGTGATCCAGACCCCTCTGCCCTCTGGAGCCGTCTAACCCATCCTGGAGTCCTGCTTCTGGTTGGAGATCTCGTCGCATGGATGCCCCGTGTGGTCTGCCTGGATTCGTATGGTGGCTGGGGATTGTTTCCATGAAGACTGTCCTGTCATCGAGTGATGCTCTGGGGACCTGTGACTTCAGTTGTTCGATAACTCAGGACCGGAATCCCCTACAGTCTACCTGAGCCTCCGGGAACAAACTGGACTCATTTTAATTTTAAAACATCTCCTGTTATACTGAACTTCCAGTCTTACACATTATTATGCTGAGCAATTCCTGCTATCTGTTATCACCCAGATGAGGATGGGTTCCCTGTTGAGTCTGGTTCCTCTCAAGGTTTCTTCCTATTACCATCTCAGGGAGTTTTTCCTTGCCACCGTCGCCCTCGGCTTGCTCATCGGGGACAATCTTGTCATTTTGATTCATATACATTGCATAAAAACTTACTTCTTTTTATTGTGTAAAGCTGCTTTGCGACAATGTCAATTGTTAAAAGCGCTATATAAATAAAATTGACTTGACATTATTTGTATAAAAGCTGAAGCTGAAAAGAGGATGGACTTCTACGACAGGACAATGATCCTAAATATATCTTGATATCCACTATGGAATACCTCAAGAGACGCAAGCTGAAGGTTTTGGAATGGCCATCACATTGAGTTAAACATCATTTAAAATTTGTGGGTAGATCTTAAAAGAGCAATGCATGCAAGACGACCAAAGAATACAGCCTTTTGCAAGGAAGAATGGGAGAAAATTCGGACTTCAAAAGACTTTTAGCTGGCTATAAAAAACGTTTGCCAGCTGTGATATCTGCCAGAACAGGTGCTACTAAGTACTGATTGTTGTTCAATTTATGACATAAAAAGTAGCTATGCATCAATGTTTGCTGAAAATATTGTGCATTTTTTCCATTTCCAAGAGAAACTGTGTTAACATCTTTTTAATAAAAAAAGAATCAAAATCTATTTATCAAGGGGTGTATATATATATGTATTGAATATGAAATAAAAATGTAATAAAACAAAAAAACACAAGGAGGAGCGATGCCAGTTGCCAGGCTTATAAACCCATGTAAAATAAGGAAGTTATGGATTCCGAGGACCCTGTAGTTCAGAGCTTTGTAGGGTGTTTGTCTTTCTGACCTGTTCAGAGCTGTCTATCTACATGTGTCTTCATTAAACTTATTTGGTTTTTCTCTACTTAAAAGTTGTTTGGTTTTGTTTCAAATTTGGTAAGTTTCGATAAAAATCTGCCACAGCGCGCGCACACACACACACACACACACACACACACACACACACACACACACACACACAGCCTTAAAGTTATTCACAAAAAAATATAATTTGGGTAATAACAGAAAGCTGCAGTCTATAGTCAATTTTGGCATTCATCATACAACAATACAATACAAAATTAATCATTAAAATATTATATACTGTCATGCACACTCGTAACACGACCGGCACTAGGACCCGGAAATAATACGGTCGTGTTTCAGGAAGCATAAAAGGAAACAAGATGGCGCTTCACATTGCTCAGTCATTGAGTTCGCCCATGCCTTTGCTGACGCTACGCCGACTATTCTGTGAGTACTCACCAATTTGGGTTGCTTCTTTGATTGAGTGTGTGTTGCTAGAATGCGGGTTTATTTGTGTAGATCCTTGCTCTTCGTGTAAGAGAGTTCTTAAACTAATCGCGTGGTTATCCTGCCTACTCGCGCTGCTTCCGCGTTTGGGTTTACCATCCACGCCACTGCTAAGGCTTTTCTGTTCATCCCTCGGTTGCTCGTGACAGAATGACTGAGCCTAAAGCAGTAAACCCAGCGAAGTTTGCTCGCCTCTGTGATGTGGTTGACCAGCATGCCGAACTGATCAATAAGCTCTGTGGTGAAGTCCCGTCTCTCCAAAAGGGCCACCAAGACGTCGCGGCCTTGCGCCGCGAGGTGGCGGAGCTACGGCAGGAGAACGCATGAAATTGTATCATCTGCGTGAGGGTCGTCCGTGAGCAGATACACAGCGGATTTCCGCACTCTCGCCGTACAGACCACCTGGGGAGACGCCGCCCTCCGGACGGTCTACTATAAGGGACTGGCTTCACGTATTAAGGATGAACTTGCCGGACGGGAGCTTCCGACCATGCTGGAGGGACTAATCCAACTCGCTCTCCGGATTGACCAGCGCCTGCTCTCCCGTCCGAGTCCAGCCCCTGGACCCTGCCGCCCATCACGCCATCTTACTCTCACTCCACGCCCCGACCACCAGCTTTCAACACCACCCGTCGGATCTCCACCTCCCGCCGTGGTTGACACAGGAGCCGGGGAACCCATGCAATTAGGACGCGCCTCCTTGAACGCTGCAGAGCGAGAACAATGCTACAGGGAGGGACTCTGCGCCTATTGTGGGTCGGCGGCGCATCATAGAGCCATATGCCCTCTTCGCCCGGGAAATGGCCAGGGAACAGTTCACCGGTCTCCCTCCATCTCTCTGCCACCACACCCAGCGTCTCTCGCCTCATGGTTCAGGTACACCTCCAGTTTGGCCACACACGGGTCAGAAGTACCGCGTTCATCGATTCTGGTGCTGCAGGTAACTTCATTGACTCTTCTTACGCCAAGGAACTGGGGGTGGAAGTCGAGGCGTTATCCCAGCTGGTTCGGATCACCTCTGTAGATGGTCGGCGCTTCTCCTCCAGTCCCATTACCTCCCAGACCCAACCGATCACCATCACAATCAACAAACATCAGGAGCAGATCCGATTCTACCTCACCTCCATTTCCTCCCCTCCCATCATCCTTGGACATCCTTGGGTCCTTCAGCACGACCCGCTAATCTCCTGGACACAGAATCGGATCCTTCAATGGGGGCCGGCTTGTACCGAACTTTGCCTACGGGCTCTGGCTGGGACGTGTTCTAGGGAGTCCGAGGCCCCCGATGTCGACACCAACGCCATCCCGGCCACCTATCGGGACCTGGCTGAAGTATTCTGTAAGCGACGCGCCACCCACCTGCCTCCTCATCGCCCTTACGACCTGGCGATCGACCTTCAGCCTGGTTTCATCCCTCCTCGCGGCCATATCTACTCACTCTCCACCACCGAGATGCAGGCAATGGAGGAATATGTTTCCAACGCCCTCTGCCAAGGTACCATCCGGCCCTCCTCTTCGCCTGCCACCGCGGGGTTCTTCTTTGTGAAGAAGGGGGATGGTGATTTACGCCCCTGTGTTGACTATCGGGGGCTTAACAACATCACAGTCAAGAATTGTCACCCACTGCCTCTTACCAACTCTGCCCTGGACACCCTCTCTGGTGCCACCATTTTAACAAAGTTGGACCTCCGGAGCGCCTACAACTTGGTGCGTATCAGAGAGGGTGATGAGTGGAAGACGGCCTTCATCACACCTACTGGACAATATGAGAGCCTGGTCATTCCATTTGGTCTTTGCAATGCACCTGCAGTTTTTCAACAGTTCATTAACGACGTCCTAAGAGACATGCTAGGTAGATGGGTCTTCATCTACCTGGACGATATTCTCATCTACTCCCGCTCCGTCAACGAACACATCCAGCATGTCAGAGCGGTACTTAAGAGATTGCTCGCCCATCAATTGTACTGTAAATTGGAGAAGTGCGCTTTTCACAAGCGCTCCACCACGTTCCTGGGTTTTGTCATCTCGCCCCAGGGTGTGGCCATGGACCCGCAGAAGCTAGAAGTTGTGCGTCATTGGCCCCTACCCAAGACACTTAAGCAACTTCAAAGGTTTCTCGGGTTTGCGAATTTCTATTGTCGCTTTATCTGGGACTACAGTACAGTTGCAGCTCCGTTAACCGCCCTGACCCGACCATCTTCTCATCACTTTCACCTTACCTCTGCTGCCATCTCTGCATTTCATGAACTCTGCCACCGATTCACCACTGCTCCGATTCTCCTTCACCCCGACGCCACCAAACCGTTCGTTGTGGAGGTGGATGCTTCGGACGTGGGCGCCGGGGCGGTTCTCTCCCAGCGAGGTCCAGATCAGAAGCTACACCCTTGTAGCTTCTTCTCCAAAAAATTTGATCCCACTCAGCAGCGATACGGAGTAGGGGACCGCGGGCTGCTGGCCATAAAGTGGGCTTTGGAGGAATGGCGACACTGGCTCCAGGGCGCCGGAGAGCCGTTCATCGTCTGGACCGATCACCAAAATCTAATCACTATCTGGAGTTTGAAACAGCTTAATCCAAGACAGGTGCGGTGGGCACTCTTCTTAATTCCCATCTGTCTTACCGTCCGGGGTCGAAGAACACCAAGGCCGATGCCCTCTCCCGACAACATGAGGAAGATGACCCCCGGGCGGACCCCGCGCCTGTTCTCCCACCATCCAAAATCATTGCACCACTCTGTTGGGATTTGGAGACGAGGGTCCGCCAGGCACAGGCCACGGAGATCGAACCGGCAGGTGTGCCACCTGGACAACTCTACATACTCCACGCCCTAAGAAGCGAGGTCCTCTAATGGGGCCACTCCACTCGGTTCTCCGGCCACCCGGGCGTGGGGCGCACCCAAAAATTCATACAGCGCACCTTTTGGTGGCCCACAATGACTAAGGACATCAAAGACTTCGTCCAGGCATGCCCAGTGTGCGCCAGGGCGAAGAACACCAACCAACCAACAGCCGGGGAGCTCCAACCACTCCCCGTCCCCCGTCGGCCCTGGACGCACATTGCCCTCGACTTCATCACGGGCCTGCCGGTCGCCGAGGGAAAAAACACCATTCTGACCATCGTAGATCGGTTCTCCAAAGCTGCGCATCTGTTGGCCCTCCCCGGACTCCCGTCAGCTAAAAGGACAGCCGAGCTGATTTTAGAACACATAGTCCGTCTGCATGGGTTCCCCAAGGACATCGTCTCGGACAGGGGGCCTCAGTTCACGGCACGGTTCTGGAAGGCCTTCTGCCGTCTGATCAATTCCACCTGCAGTCTGTCATCTGGATACCATCCTCAGACTAATGGTCAGACGGAACGGACCAACCAACAACTGGAGCGCTACCTGAGGTGCTTCGTCGCTGATCGTCAGCGCTCCTGGGCCCGCTATCTCATTTGGGCAGAACTTAATCTCACATAATCTTCTCGTCTCCTCTGCCACCAACCTAAGCCCATTTGAGATATGCCACGGTTTCCAGCCTCCAATGTTCGAACACCAAGAACCGGAGGTCAATGTACCGTCGGCCCAACAGTTGGTCCGAAGGTGTCGACGGCTATGGAGTCAAGCCAACACCGCCATTCACCGTGCCAACCACCGCTGTTGGAGGGTGTTTTGGTAACCACGCAACATCGCCGTCAACACCCTCCGGGACGGTTGTACAATGTAGGTGACAAAGTATGGCTGTCTACAAGAAACCTGCAACTCCATACCGAATCCAAGAAGCTATCACCCAGGTTCATCGGTCCATACCGCATCACCCTCCATATCAATCCTGTCACCTATCGGCTCCAGCTGCCTGCGGCGCTCCGGATCCATCCGGTATTCCACACCTCCCAGCTCAAACCCTTCATCACTTCACCTATTGTTTTACAGCTTGAAGAGACCTCTTTTGAAACTTAAAATTAGGTCAGTTTGAGAATTTGTGCATATTTTTTTCTAGAAAGATTACAGGATTAATACACTCTAGTCTTGTTTTGGTTTCACACAGACCTCACAGTTGTCTAGGAGACATGAATGATACATTTTTGAAAGCTCTTTTCTAATTTTTGTTTCCTCTGTTCATGTGGTGAGTAGACAGTTTCTGAAGAGTCAACATGTTCATGTGCATCAGCCTGATCAGTCCTATTATCAGGACAGGATTCACATGTCAAGAATCTATCAATCTCAAGGGAGTGTTCATTGAGACTTGTAGAACATGGTGCAATTAAAGTAGTAGGCAGCTCATCTACAGTCGTGGCCAAAAGTTTTGAGAATGACACAAATATTAGTTTTCACAAAGTTTGCTGCTAAACTGCTTTTAGATCTTTGTTTCAGTTGTTTCTGTGATGCACTGAAATAGAAATACAAGCACTTCATACGTTTCAAAGGCTTTTATCAACAATTACATGACATTTATGCAAAGAGTCAGTATTTGCAGTGTTGGCCCTTCTTTTTCAGGACCTCTGCAATTCGACTGGGCATGCTCTCAATCAACTTCTGGGCCAAATCCTGACTGATAGCATCCCATTTTTTCATAATCACTTCTTGGAGTTTGTCAGAATTAGTGGGTTTTTGTTTGACCACCCGCCTCTTGAGGATTGACCACAAGTTCTCAATGGGATTAAGATCTGGGGAGTTTCCAGGCCATGGACCCAAAATTTCAACGTTTTGGTCCCCGAGCCACTTGGTTATCACTTTTGCCTTATGGCACGGTGCTTCATCGTGCTGGAAAATGCATTGTTCTTCACCAAACTGTTGTATTGTTGGAAGAAGTTGCTGTTAGAGGGTGTTTTGGTACCATTCTTTATTCATGGCTGTGTTTTTGGGCAAAATTGTGAGTGAGCCCACTCCCTTGGATGAGAAGCAACCCCACACATGAATGGTCTCAGGATGCTTTACTGTTGGCATGACACAGGACTGATGGTAGCACTCACCTTTTCTTCTCCGGACAAGCCTTTTTCCAGATGCCCCAAACAATCGGAAAGAGGCTTCATCCGAGAATATGACTTTGCCCCAGTCCTCAGCAGTCCATTCGCCATACAGTGGAACCTCGGATTGCGAGTAACGTGGTTTACGAGTGTTCCACAAACCGAGCAAAGATTTTTAATAAATTTTTAATCGGAAACCGAGCAAGTATTAGTTTACGAGCGCCGAGTATCATGTATCACGCATGCGACTCTTATTTTGACATCAAGCAGCAAGTGATCACAACTGAGCCAATGATTTTTCTCTCTCTTGCGCTGCGGGAATTATGGGTAATCGTCTCCCCTGCGTCAAAATAAGAGTCCCCTGCTGCATCTTAGTGCTCGTCTCTTATAATCAACATCTCCTTCTCTCTTCTGTGCGCGCGTGTAATTTGACACTGTGCCCCACACACACTGACACACACACACTTTTTACACACACAGTTAGTTTGTGCGCGTGCGTGTAATTTGACACCGACACAGACACACACACAGATCTGCAAACGCGCTTTATTTACACACAAAACTCAGCTCTCTCGCGATTCTTTTCAAAGGTAAGGTGCTGGTTCATTTCTTTTTTACTTTACAGCAGTGATTCTGTTAGTATGCTCACGCGAATATCATTAGAGAGATTTATATTTTTCCCGTTAAAACAGTGTTTGCATTGTGTATGTTAGTTGTGAAACTTAAAAAGTGAGGTGTGGGAGGGAGAAGGAGTTTTACTGTTTAAGACGAGGCGAGGGGCTAATTCCACACACACACACACACACACACACACACACACACACACACACACACACACACACACACACACACACACACACACACACACACACACAAATACACGGCGCCTGCAAGCACAAACAGAAACACTTAACTGTCTGGATTTATTTTTAAGTGCGGCTTAATTTGTTTTATTTTTACTTTATATGTTGTATTAATTATTTTTATGTATTTATTGTTTTGGGCTATAGAATGTATTATTTGAGTTTTCATTATTTCTTATGGGAAAGGTCTATTTGGTTTACGAGTGTTTTTGGAATACGAGCCCGCTTCCGGAACGAATTATGCTCGTAATCCAAGGTATTTTTTTTGCAGAAGATCAATCTGTCCCTTATGTTTTTTTTGGAGAGAAGTTGCTTTTTTGCTGCCCTTCTTGACACCAGGTCATTTTCCAAAAGTCTTCGCCTCACTGTGCGTGCAGATGCACACACCTGACTGCTGCCATTCCTGAGCAAGCTCTGCACTGGTGGCACTCCGATCCCGCAGCTGAATCCTCTTTAGGAGACGATCCTGGTGCTTGCTGGACTTTCTTGGACCCCCTGAAGCCTTCTTAACAAGAATTGAACCTCTTTCCTTGAAGTTCTTATGATCCTATAAATTGTTGATTTAGGTGCAATCTTAGTAACCACAATATCCTTACCTGTGAAGCCATTTTTATGCAATGCAATGATGGCTGCATGCGTTTCTTTGCAGGTCACCATGGTTAACAATGAAAGAATAATGATTTCAAGCATCACCCTCCTTTTAACATGTCAAGTCTGCCATTCTAACCCAATCAGCCTGACATAATGATCTCCAGCCTTGTGCTCGTCAACATTCTCACCTGAGTTAACAAGGACTATGCAATTCATCTGATCACTCCTCATAACATTCTGGAGTATATGCAAATTGCTATTATAAAAACATAAGCAGCAACTTTTCCAATTTCCAATATTTATGTAATTCTCAAAACTTTTGGCCACGATTGTATATTTAACTGATCAGAATCAAATCCTGAAAGTTTGACTCCTCCAGAGACTGGAAGTTCAGACACCCAGGCCACAGTCCTTTCATGTGACTCATTGACAGACTCACAATACCCTCAAAAGTATCAAGTTCAGTAACCTCAATCTAAAGAGGCAGGAAGTTCGCTGCCATTATGAGATTTCTGCTTTGAAACTGGCATTTACTAATGACAGCTGTTGCCATGCATCAGATCTAAGAAACTGATTAAGGTCTGAAATCTTGTAAAAAGAATCTGAGACTCTGGAACCATTAGGGTGCCCAAACTTTTGCACAGTGCCATAATAATGTTTTTTATTTAAAAAAAAAATAAAAAAAATTCATTTTGTGGCATAAGAAGTAACTATTCATCAATGTTTGCTGAAAATATTGTTTTCATTGTTAACATCTTTTTAATGAAAAAAATCACCAAAATCTGTTATTTATGAATGGGTGCATAAGCTTTTGCATAAGACTGTAAAACTAGGCAGATGTTTCCGGTGATGCACCCAACAAAAATGACCTGTTCTTACATGACTAACACAAAATGAAATGTGATTCATGGATGATAAGGAAGAGATCATGAGAGCCAGATCTGTGAAAGAAAAGTATTATCAGATACCTCTGACCTCTGTACCAGGGGAATTAAAAAAAAGAACATATTAACAGATACAGTATGTAGTGAGTTTATGTGAAGAGTTTATGAGGAAGGAGGAAGGAGCATAATAATTTAGCGTAAGAACCCATTTCATACAGTAATCTAACAAATGCATTGCACATAAAAGGTTGATTAAAAAGACATTGAGTAATGACATGTGCAATGATGAAAATGACAAGCACTATATTTTGTTTGCAAAACTGTTTTGCATTCATCAAAAAATCTCAACAAAATCTCAATTTCTTTGGCCTTTTTTTAAATAAATGATTGTAACTCTGGGATAAATTTGTACAGAAATGCTTTATTTATTTATTAATTTTTTTTTTCTTTTTTACAATTTTTGTAAAAACATTTGCATATACTGTAGATCTGGCAAAACTATGCTGAAATTAAAATATGCCTGATATGCATACTCAGTCTCCCTTTTAACAATGTTTGTGAAATGTCAAGTTTTCACTTTCAAACTTGCATGCCCCTAAACCCCATAACTGGTTTCCCCAGCAGCACAAACTGCATTCAAGTATTTGTAATAACTGACTTTCTCATCTATGAGTCTGTCACATCAATGAGAAGAAATTTTGGCTCACTCTTCTTTGTAGAATTGTTTTAATTCTACCACTTTGGAGGGTTTTCAAACTGTGGATGGATGAAATGTTAATGGATCAAAATCAGATGACCTTCTATGGAAGTACAGTAGTGTCAAAATTCTTCAAAGCAAAATAGCAGGTTGAATTACATGTACTGAAAAAAAAACTTTTATTACCTGAATTTTGTCGACCAGAATTTTATTACTTGAATTTTTTCGACCTGAATTTGTAAGACTGAAAAATAATGAAGATTGTATTTTTAACACTTAAAAATTAACTGCGATTTAGCAACTTGAATATTTTTGCTTTGAATTGTAAATACTTGAATTACATTTTCATTTGAAATATGCAACCACAATAAATTGTAGTGGCAAAAATTTCAAACATTGTAAATGCTCTAAGGATTTTTTTCAATTCAGATCAAATTGCAATGCAAAAAAATTCAAACATTTTTATTGCAACAAGTTTTTTTCAGTTCATGTAATTCAACCTGCTATTTTGCTTTGAGGAATTTTGGCACTATTACACTTCCATACACAGAGTGATTGAAAAGGTAGCATGCAAAAGTAAATTTTGTGAAACAACCAGATACCTTCCTAGGAATCCTAGCACATTCAGCTAGCAGTGATAGGTGATGGGTGTGAAGTGTAAAGGCCTTTTGTATGTTAATGACTAGCAGTGGAGAGGTACTATACTGTCTTCATCATAATAGCCAGGTGGAGGGATTGACCATGGTGTCCCTTTGTCTCTTCAGCTAAGGAGAAGCAAGCTGCCCACACTCTCTTCTTAAAGAGGCTAACCAGTGTCTTAATGTGAGTTCGATGAGCAAAGCCATGCGCATAAAAGAGTTAAGAGGGCGCACAACATGAGCATTGCAGTGCGTTGACCTTTATATAGCTGACAATAGTGGTAAATTATACCTTGCCAAGTTAGCCCAAGTTAGCACTTGACATCTACTTTTTGTTACATACATTGTTGTAGATGTCCAGCTTATTTAACAGTTTGTCACGTCCGAATTATACGATGTTGTTTGCAAATCAAAAAAAATAATTAATGAAATTAATGACACTACTTTCTTTCCACACAGAATAAGTTCACCTCATAATCAAGCAGTGATGACATATCTGCTGAAGGAATTAAAGATGACTGCGAGTGTATAAAGGTATAAAGTGTGTAAATGTAATTATCCCATGTCCCTTTATTTTTGTCCCTCTAATAATTTTCTGATTTTTTTTATCAGAAAATATATATATACACACGTGGACAAAATTGTTGGTACCCTTCGGTCAATGAAAGAAAAACTCACAATGGTCACATAAATAACTTTAATCTGACAAAAGTAATAATTAAAAAAAAAATTCTATGAATGTTAACCAATGAAAGTCAGACATTGCTTTTCAACCATGCTTCAGCAGAATTATAAAAAAAAAATAAACTCATGGAACAGGCCTGGACAAAAATGATGGTACCCCTAGAAAATACTGAAAATAATGTGACCAAAGGGAGATGTTAATTCAAGGTGTGTCCACTAATTAGCGTCACAGGTGTCTACAATCTTGTAATCAGTCAGTGGGCCTATATATAGGGCTCCAGGTAGTCACTGTGTTGTTTGGTGACATGGTATGTACCACACTCAACATGGACCAGAGGAAGCGAAGGAAAGAGTTGTCTCAGGAGATTCGAAAGAAAATTATAGACAAGCATGTTAAAGGTAAAGGCTATAAGACCATTTCCAAGCAGCTAGATGTTCCTGTGACTACAGTTGCACATATTATTCAGAAATTTAAGATCCATGGGACTGTAGCCAACCTCCCTGGACGTAGCCGCAGGAGGAAAATTGATGACAAATCAAAGAGACGGATAATCCGAATGGTAACAAAAGAGCCCAGAAAGACTTCTAAAGAGATCCAAGGTGAACTTCATGCTCAAGGAACATCAGTGTCAGATCGCACCATCCGTCGTTGTTTGAGCCAAAGTGAATTACATGGGAGACGACCAAGGAGGACACCATTGTTGAAAACAAATCATAAAAAAGCCAGACTGGAATATGCCAAACTACATATTGTCAAGCCACAAAGCTTCTGGGAGAATGTCCTATGGACAGATGAGACAAAAATTGAACTTTTTGCCAAGGCACATCAGCTCTATGTTCACAGACGGAAAAATGAAGCATATCAAGAAAAGGACACTGTCCCTACTGTGAAACATGGAGGAGGCTCTGTTATGTTCTGGGGCTGCTTTGCTGCATCTGGCACAGGGTGTCTTGAGTGTGTGCAGGGTACAATGAAATCTCCAGACTATCAAGTGATTCTAGAGAGAAATGTGCTGGCCAGTGTCAGAATGCTGGGTCTCAGTCGCAGGTCATGGGTCTTGCAACAGGACAATGACCCAAAACACACATCTAAAAACACCCAAGAATGGCTAAGAGGAAAACATTGGACTAGTCTAAAGTGGCCTTCTATGAGCCCTGACCTCAATCCTATTGAGCATCCTTGGAAGGAGCTGAAACATGCTGTCTGGAAAAGGCACCCTTCAAACCGGAAACAACTGGAGCAGCTTGCTCATGAGGAGTGGGCCAAAATACCTGCAGAGAGGTGCAGAAGTCTCATTGACAGTTATAGGAATCGTTTGATTGCAGTGAACTATTAAATTAGGGGTACCATCATTTTTGTCCAGGCCTGTTCCATGAGTTCATTGTTTAAAAATAATTCCGTTGAAGCATGGTTGAAAAGCAATGTCTGACTTTCATTGGTTAACATTCATATAATTCTTATTTATTATTACTTTTGTCAGATTAAAGTTATTTCTGTGACCATTGTGAGTTTTTCTTTCATTGACCGAAGGGTACCAACAATTTTGTCCACGTGTGTATTAAGTTCTGTACATGGTTCTGTATGGTGTGTTTTGCAGTTTCTGGAGTCCAGGTGTAGTGTCATTCAAACAGATGCAGATAGAGAACTGCAAACTGCAATGCTGGAACTGATGTCCGATGAGGAGGATGCCATTGTTGATGGAAGACAATGTGGGTTCTCCACCTTACAGGAACCCACTGTTGTCTTAGCTGTGCCAGATGCTTCAGTCCAGACTGGAGGCAGATATGCGCTACGCTCTTGCACTCCATCAGCATGTAAAATCTAATGGAAACTGAGACTGAGAAGGCCATTTGTTTTGGAACTTAGACAAGAACTGGTGCATGTTTGTTTTAGTATTGCTTAAAATTGAAACGCACTATCATAATTGCACATTTGTTTTTTCCCCCTTATTTTTACTTTGCTTTGCATGTTTATTAGTCTTTGGTATAATTTTATTTTAAAAAATTCTGAATCAATTCTGTTGTCATTTTTTAAAGGACGTGGGGGATGTATGTGCGGGTGGATAGGGTCTATCTACACGGGTTGAACAATGAAACTGAAACACTGGCCAATTTAGTGTTGGAGGTTTCATGGCTAAATTTGACCAGCCTGATGACCAATCTTCATTGATACACATTCCACCAGTAAGAGCAGAGTGTGAAGGTTTAATTAGCAGAGTAATGGCACAGTTTTGCTTACAAAATTGCAATGCACACAACATTATAGGTGACATATCAGAGTTTAAAAGAGGACAAATTGTTGGTGCACGTCTCACTGGCACATCTGTGACCAACACAGCGAGTCTTTGTGATGTATCAAGAGTGACAGTATCCATGGTAATGTCAGCATACCACCAGATGGACAAACCACATCTAACAGGAGTAGCTAAGCTACTAAGCTAAGTAAGGAAGCTTTCTGAAAGGGATGCCTGGTGCTAACCCGGATTGTATCCAAAAAAACATAAAACCACAGCTGCCCATCTCACTGCAGAATTAAATGTGCACCTCAACTCTCCTGTTTCCACCAAAACTTCGTCGGAAGCTCCAAAGCGTCAATGTACATGGCCGGACTGCATTAGCCAAACCTTTGGTCACTCGTGCCAATGCCAAACGTCGGTTTCAATGGTGCCAGCAGGAAAAATCTTGGTCTGTGGACAATGTGAAACATGTGTTGTTCTCAGATTAATCCACCTTTACTGTCTTTCCCACATCCAGAGTTACAGTGTGGAGAACCCCCAAAGAAATGTACCACCCAGACTGTTGGATGCCCAGAGTGAAGTATGGCGGTGGATAAGTGATGGTTTGGGCTGCAATATCATGGCATTTCCTAGGCCCTAAGGCAGTGCCGTGTATCGGGATGATAATGCACCAATACATACAGCAAGCCTGGTGACAAAGTGGTTTGATAAACATTAAAGTGAAGTTAAGAGGACGGCGGTCTTCCCTCGCTTGCATAGTCATCAAATCTAAATATTGTTGAGCAACTTTGGAGGAGTGTTTTGGAGCGAGTCATTTTCCTCCACCAGCATCACATAGTGACCTGGCCACGACAGTATTCTGCAAGAAAAATGGCTCAAAACCCCTCTAGCCATTGTGCAGGACCGGTATCTGTCATTCCCAAGACAAATTAATGCTATATTGGCCAAAGAAGGAGGCCCTACACCATACTAATGAATTACTGTGGTCTAAAACCAAAAATCTATTTACAAAAATGCTTGTTTAAATAAATAGTTCCCTTTCAAAAGCTACACTCAATGCTGCGTGAAAACGCTATGGGAACATCTCTTTGTTGCCCGGTTGTGAAGCCTGTGCATGTCAGACCCGCCGAATACCTTCGGCTTATAACCTGTGCCAGGCATGACGTCACCGAATAAGGTTCACCTGCAGGTTATAAATAGGAGTGAACCGGAAACATCCTCAGATCTTTTTGTCTTCAGGACCGCTTTGTGTTTGCGTGTGCATGTACAAGCCGTAACGAAAGCGAAATAAAAATAACAGCATTAACTCACCGATATGGCGGAGTTGCTTAAGAGATGCGTGCCTCCGTGCGATAGATCTCTTTCGGAGGGCGATCTTCACGAGTTTTGTCTCGAGTGCTTGGGGAAGAACACGCTCGCCTCGGGCTTCAGGGAGACTGTGAGTACTGTGAACTTCTCCCTATTAAGGTGCTTCGCGCGCGGCTCGCTTTCTTTAAAGAGAAACCGCGAGCCGCGACGCATTCCTGGGGCTCGCGTGCTGATCTGGCAGATGCGCACGAGACGGAATTTCCCCTTTCTCTCGCGCTCTCTCCGGATCAGGAAGTTTTAGCTTCCGCTTCGCAAGCGCGCTCCGGCGCTTCTTGTGAAGGAGCGGAAGAATCTTCCTCTCTCGCTTCCATGGAAGTAGCCTCCTCACAACGCTCCTCCAGTGCTGACAGAGCTTTTGAGGAATTATTAGAGGTTATGACGCGTGCGGTCGAGCGATTGCATATCGACCGGCCGCAGCAGCGAGATTCCCCCAAGCGTTCGAGATTGAACGACAGGTGTCTGTCGGGTGGCCGGGGGGAGGAGCCTCAACGTCTCTCTCTCCCCTTCTTTGGTGACATCCATGATGAATTAACTCTTTCATGGAGCAAGCCGTATTCATCGCGTGTTTTTGTACCATCGACTTCGACTTATTCGAATATCATTGGTGCGAAAGCACGCGGTTATATGGTGATGCCCAGATAGAAGAGATGCTTGCGGGCTATCTCTCTCTCCTGGGACATCATCCTCCCTGAAAAAGCTTATTCTCCCCTCCAAGCCGTGCAGATTGACATCTGCTTTGGTGGGTAAAGCTTTTCAGGCAGCAGGACAGGCTGGTGCTTCACTGCACACCATGGCGGTTTGGCAGGTTACCAGGCTGACCTGCTGAAGGACCTGAGCAGCGGCGGGGCTATTGATGACAGGGCGTTTGCAGAGCTGCGCCGAGCCACAGACCTGTCTCTCCGTGCAACCAAGCGGACGGCCCGTGCTGTGGGCCGTTCCATGGCTGCCATGGTGTCCACGAAGAGGCATCTGTGGCTGAACCTCACGGGCATCAAGGATAAGGATCGTGTTACCCTCCTCGATGCCCCCATCTCGCCTTCCGGCCTTTTTGGCGACGCTGTTAATTCCGCCGCCACTAGGTTTCGGGAGGCAAAGCTATATGAACAGGCCTTTGGGAGGTTCCTTCCCCGCCGTGCTCAAGAACCGGGACCGTCGGCCACCCGGCCCCGGCCAGGTCTGGCCCCTATCAGGCGTGAGGTGCAGAAGGAGAGCGTGACCAGCCGCGCACCCCCCCGTAAAGACTGGGGTGGGGCTCGCCGCTCTTCTCAAAAATCTGCTTCGAAAAGACCGGATCTGAGGAGCTGCCTCTCTTCAAAGAAGAAGCCCTGAGTTCGTGCGCCTGGGGGTGTGGGGGTGTCTCCCCCCAGGGAGGGGCGCCTGGATTTTCATCACAAAACAGGGCCTTCTCCCTGGCACTCCCGGGAGGCCGGTGTTCAATCCCCGCCACCACTGGTGTTCGTGGAGCGCCGGTCTCCAAAGAAAAAAAAGTTGGGTGTTCAGGCATCTCCTGCCACACTTCATCTCCCAACACCTAACACCCCCCCCCCCCCCCCCCCATCTAGCCGAAGTGTCAAAGCTCGTGCCCCTTTCGGAGAAGCTGGCAGCGTGGAGACTACTGCCAGGTGTATCTCCTTGGGTATAAAGGACTGTAGGCACAGGCTACAGGATTCAGTTTGCACATCGTCCTCCGCGTTTCAACGGCGTGGTCTCCACTTCCGTGAAACCGGATCGACCGCATGGCAGCTGCGTCCACGGTGATACCTTTGGGCCTTCTGCACATGAGAGCGTTTCAGCTGTGGCTAAGAGCCAGGGGGTTTCATTCAAGGGCCAACCCCCAGAGGCTAATAAGGGTTACGCGCCTGGGGCTTCGTACCTGTTCTATGTGGTTCAGACCCCGGTTTCTGACTTTGGGTCCCACTCTAGGTCTGTCTTGTCGTTGCAAGATGCTCACGACAGACGCTTCCCTCACGGGCTGGGGTGCGGTCTTGGATGGCCGTCAAGCACAAGGGAGCTGGAGAGGTCATCTTCTCGCGTGGCACATCAATTGCCTCGACATGATGGCTCTGTTTCTGGCCCTGAAACACTTCCTCCAGCAGTTGAGAGGCTACCATGTCCTAGTGCGGGTGGACAGCACTGCGGTAGTCTCGTACATAAATCGCCAGGGTGGACTGTGCTCGCACCGCTTGAACAAGCTAGCGCACCAGGTTTTGCTTTGGGCACAGGACAAGTTCCTGTCCCTCAGGGCGATTTACATTCCAGGGCATATGAATGTAGGAGCAGACTTGCTATCCAGACAAGCTGTAAAACATGGGGAATGGAAAATCCACCCCGAAGTAGTCAGTCAATCTGGGAAAGATTTTACGTAGCAGAGGTGGACCTCTTTGTCTCATAAGAGGCAGCACAATGCCCCCTTTACTACTCTTTGACTCCTCCAGCACCCCTGGGTCTGGACGCAATGGCCCACACGTGGCCCAGGTTACGCCTTTATGCGTTTCCACCTATAGTTTCTGCTCCCGGGAGTCCTGGCGAGGGTCCGTCAACAAGGGTTGCGCCTCTTATTGATAGCGCCCCATTGGCCGACCAGAGTGTGGTTCTCAGATCTAATATCTCTCCTCGACGGCTCACCCTGGGTGATTCCAGTGAGGAGGGATCTTCTGTCTCAGGCGCAGGGGACAATACTTCATCCCCGGCCCGAGCTCTGGAACCTTCACGTTTGGCCCCTGAACGGGACCAACTGAGACAGGCTGGGCTTTCAGCCAGCGTAATTGAAACCATTTAAGTGCCAGGGCTCCCTCCACTAGAAGAACCTATGCCCTCAAATGGAGTGTGTTTGAAAATTGGTGCATGGCAAGACACATAGACCCAGTTCACTGCCAGATTGTTTCAGTGCTGGAGTTTCTGCAAGAAAAGTTGTCCTCGGGCTTATGCCCTAGTACGCTCAGAACGTACGTAGCCGCTATTTCGGCCTGTCACGCTCTGAACAACGGGGTTTCTGTGGGCAAGCACCATTTAGTTGCCCGTTTTATTCGTGGAGCTAAACGGTTGAAGCCGCCCACTAGAGCTACGGTCCCTTCATGGGACTTAACTATCGTACTCGAAGGCCTGGCCGACACCCCGTTCGATCACTAGAGTCAGCGCCTGTCAAGCTTCTGTCTCTTAAGATGGTTTTTCTGATGGCTATTACTTCTTTGAAGAGGATTGGGGATCTGCAGGCTCTGTCAGTCTCCCCATCCTGCCTAGACTTTGCCCCTGGGCTAGTCAAAGCTATTCTGCATCCTCACCCGAACTATCTTCCCAAGGTTCCATTCTCGACCATGCACCCAGTTGTTCTCGAAGCCTTCTGTCCTCCGCCTTTCACAGCTCCGGAGCAGGAAAGACTTCACTTACTGTGTCCAGTACGTGCTCTTCGGATCTACGTCCACCGCACTAGCCAGTGGCGTAAGTCAGAGCAGCTCTTTATTTGCCATGGGGGTCGCAACCGGGGGGTGGCTGCCACTAGACAGTCTCTGTCACACTGGGTGAGAGATGCCATTGCCCTAGCCTATGAGGCGCGTGGTCACACTTCGCCTCTGGGAATCAGGGCTCACTCAACCAGGGGGATTGCCTCATCGATTGCCTTGGCAAGAGGCGTCCCCCTGCAGCAGGTGCGTGATGCGGCGGGCTGGTCCTCTCCACACACGTTTGTTAGATTTTATAGTCTGGATGTCAATGCTACTCTGGTATTCAGGATTCAGTCAGCATCCCAGAGCTAGGTCTGAGACCTCCTCAGCTTGTGCGCACACGCTACACAACCTGGGGGTCCAGACACTTGCAGTGCGGCGGCGTTGGTATTCTCGTTCCCATAGCGTTTTCACGCAGCATTGAGTGTAGCTTTTGAAAAGGAACATCTCGGGTTACTTGACTGTAACCCTGTTCCCTGATAAAGCGGGAACGAGATGCTGCGTTCCGATGCCGCACTGCTGGCGTGCCTGGACGGCCTTCAGACAAAATTGACCTGAGGATGTTTCCGGTTCATTCCTATTTATAACCTGCAGGTGCACCTTATTCGGTGACGTCATGCCTGGCACAGGTTATAAGCCGAAGGTATTCGGCGGGTCTGACATGCACAGGCTTCACAACCGGGCAACAAAGAGATGTTCCCATAGCGTTTTCACGCAGCATCTCGTTCCCGCTTTATCAGGGAACAGGGTTACAGTCAAGTAACCCGAGACGGTTTTTAGCCTAGACTTAAACACTGAGACTGTGTCTGAGTCCCAAACACTATTTGGAAGGCTATTCCATAACTTTGGGGCTTTGTAAGAAAAAGCTCTGCTCCCTGCTGTAGTTTTCCTAATACGTGGTACTAACAAGCAGCCTGCATCCTTTGATCAAATTAGGCGTAGTAGATCATAAGACACTAGCAGTTCACTCAAATACTATGGCGCGAGATCATTTAATGCTTTATACGTCAATAGTAGTATTTTAAAATCGATGCAAAATTTCACAGGGAGACAATGCAGTGTAGATAAGATAGGGTGATGTTCTCGTATCTTCTGGTTCTAGTGAAGACTCTTCCTGCTGCATTCTGGACGAACTGAAGTTTGTTTATGCACCTAGTTGAACAACCAGACAGTTGTTTGTCTCAGCTGACACACGTATAACTGTGTGTCATCAGCATAACAATGAAAACTAATACCATGCTTACGAATTATGTTGCCCAGAGGAACCATGTAAAGAGAAGAAAAGCAGTGGGCTTAAAACTGAGCCCTGTGGAACATCAAACTCCACTTTAGAACATTCAGAACGGCCACCAGTTAAATCTACAAACTGATAATGATCGGTTAAATTGGATCTGAGATGCTATGTAGATATGAACATAGGTCCTGTGTGCTACTATATGTTCCAGAAGCTTAGAGATAAAGGGAAGTTTGATATCGGCCTATAATTGGACAGCTGACAAGGGTCAAGGTCAGGTTTCTTAATTAGCAGTTTAATAATTGCTAATTTAAACGATTTGGGAACATACATACTGCTGAGTAAAAAGTTAATTATTTTCAACAGGGGTTCTGTTATTGCTGGTAATATCTGCTTGAGAAAATGTGTCGGTAGAGGATCTAATATACAGGCTGATGATTTTAAAGAAGAGATGAGTGAAATTAGTTCACTCTCTTTAAGGGGAGTAAAGTATTCTAGGTTCTGATGTGGTGTGGTAATCAGGCCTGAATGTGCCAAGTAAAATGGAACCACCTTCCCAAAAAATATGGCTAATCACAGTTAATTTATAATTTAGCAAGATGTAGGGGTGAGAGGGCCAATTACAGAGCCAGGTAGATTTGGACAGCTTTGTTTCCCTTAATAAATAAAATACTCACTGAATTATTTAAGAGTGACAAATATATAAAAAATAATCAAGAAGGTAAAAAAAGAAGATTTTACCAAATATTTTCACTGTACAAAGTAACTAAACTGGGAACAATGCATGTCAATCGTCATTATGTGGATATGTGCAAATAAAAAAATAAAAAATAAATAAATAACATTACCAGTCAGTATTGCTTACACAAGAGTGCTAATAGAATATCTTCACCAGTTATTCTTGCAAGATTTTAGACGGTTTGAATAATTGAGTAATTCCAACCTTTTTTGGGCGGGGGGGGGGGGGGGGGGGGGGGTGATTACATGATTACATCAACCAATAAAGGGAACAAAATGTATGTAAGAAACTTCAAGCATAATATTACCTTAATAATCTCACTAGCAAATTGTTATTCTTGTGCAAAACTGTTTTATAGGTATAAATCATATATATTTTTAAATATATTATATTATGCTAATAGTTATTATTAATAACAAACAAAGAATCTAAAAAATGAGTATATGTATGTGTCATCTTGCATTGCAGATATAGAACTAGGCAGATGGTTCCTGTGATACAAGCAAAATAAAGTACCTGTTCTTACATGACTACGACTAACTGAAATGAGAATCATGGATGAGAAGGAAGTTAACTGGATGTTGCACACATGAGATCATGAGGTACAGATCTGTGAGAGGAAGCATCTCTCTGTGCCAGGGCACTTTATAAAAGATCATGTGAACAGATACAGTATGTAGCAAGTTTATGTGCAATCCTTACTAAATAACCCATGACAAATTCATTGCATATAAGAGGTTGATTAAAAAGGTTTGAAACTTTGGGTGATGATGTGTACAAAGATGAAAGTGACTTGTGCTAAGTTTTCTTAGCAAAACTGATTTGCACTCATCTAAAGTATGTATGTAACCATAACAACTTACTCTCTGAAGATAACCTGCTCAGTAGCAGGTTATGTTCCAGGGTAAGTTTGTTTCAGAAGATTATTGAGCATGACGTGTGCTTTTGATGATGATCCTGTGGACGTGGAGGCACAAATTATACGAGGTTTTTTTCGCCGGGAGAGAGTTATAAGATCGCGTATTGATGTCTTTTAATTTCTTAATGATTATTTGAAAGAATCTTATCGGTTTTTAAGGGAATCGTTAATTTACTTTACACATCTCTTGAAACCGCATATTGCAAATGTCACAAACAGCAGGTCTGCGCTTAGAAAACCTTCTGTGCATACAGTAGTACTTCAATTATTTGCGTCAGGGCATTTTTGTACAGTGAGGCATTTTTATTTACATATATTATACATTTTTACATTGAACATTTAATCTCTCAAGTGCTCAAAGAGTCCACCTTCTTGATAAGTTTTATATCTAAAATGATAATGAAGTAACTGTAACCCTACTTTTGGCCCACCGGCGATCAAAATTAGAGAACAATTTATAAACAATTAAACAATTCTGAAATAATGTCACCTTAACTGCTCAACAATTAAAGGAGTTTTTGTCCTGTCTATACCATGCTACCAGAACACCTTTTCCACAAAATAACTAAGGCATTTCAACAAAAAACATTATTTTGCAGAAACCACACTGATCAAAATTAGAGAACACATTCACATTCCTCCCAGTTATTGGTGTTAATCTGGCACCTGGTGCTAATTTCCTTGACTATCTGTCAACCCCCATTTAACTGGCAGCCTAACTTCCAGTTTCACTGATTCTGCAAGATGGTGGGCCATTCGAAAGTGACTGAAAGCCTCCGGCAGCAGGTTGTCCAGATGAAGGCCAAAGGGATGACCCTATGAGCCATAGCAAGACAAATTGGTCGTTCCAAATCTGTGATTTCAATAATATTGAATCTTTACAACACCACAAACTCATTCAAGTCCCCCAAGAAGGCTGGTCATCCACGGAAGACAAATACAAGAGAGGACAGGATACTGCGGAGAATCTCAATGGGCAATCGTTTCCACACTGCAGCTGGAATTGCTCACCAGTTCAGCGCTGGACAGGGTAAGGATCTGTCTCGTCATACAGTGTCTCGACGTTTAAGAGCATTTGGACTGAAAGCCCACGCTGCAGTGACCAAACCTCTCATTAGCAGAAAGAATCAAAAGGCTAGACTAAGCTTTGCTGAGGAGCATGTTGTGTGGACAGAGGAGAACTGGTCCAAAGTTCACTTCAGTGATGAAAGCAAGTTTAATTTATTTGGGTCCGATGGGAAACATTATGTTTGGCGACAAACTGGTGAAAGACTGAACCCAAAGTGTGTAAAGAAGTCAGTGAAAAGTGGAGGAGGAAGTGTCATGGTTTGGGGCATGTTTTCTGCAGCAGGAGTTGGGCCTCTTATGCAGCTACATGGCAGAGTGAACCACTCTGGTTTATCAGAACCTTCTTCAACAACGTATGGTTCCTTCCCTGCGTTCATCACCCAATCAGCCCGCAGTGTTCATGCAGGACAACGCTCCATGTCACACAGCAAAACGGGTAAAGCAGTTCCTTGAAACTGAAAACATTGAAATAATGACATGGCCTGCCCAGAGTCCTGATCTCAACCCAATAGAGAACCTCTGGAAAATCCTTGGCGACAAAGTTATGGCCAAGAAACCCACTACAGTCACCGAACTGTGGAGGAGACTGGAAGAAGAATGGACTAAAATCACACCAGAGCAGTGTGAGAGATTAGTGCTGCCCTGTGGCCGCAGATGTGCTGAAGTCATTCAGAGCAGAGACCTGTACACTTCCTACTAATTGCTGACTGTTGTAACCTTCATACATTTTTGTTGTAATCTTTTTCCATGCTACAGTCATTGTTGTTCTCAAATTTTGATCAGTGTGGTTTCTGCAAAATAATGGTTTTTGTTGAAATGCCTTTAGTTATTTTGTGGAAAAGGTGTTCTGGTAGCATGGTATAGACAGGACAAAAACTCCTTCAACTGTTGAGCAGTGAAGATGACATTATTTCAGAATTGTTCAATTGTTTATAAAGTGTTCTCTAATTTTGATCGCCAGTATATTGATGCTATGAATACCCAATTACATTAGGAAACCATGAAATAGAAAGTTATATATGGACTTCCATATATAACTTTCTATTTCATGGTTTCCTAATGTAATTGGGTGCACTGATGACACCCACATTCCTATTAAAGCTCCTTCAATAAATGAGGGAGACTATGTTGGAAATCGATTCATAGCATCAATGTACAGGTAACAACTTTATTTTTTTGTCCTTAATTTTTTGCCCCTGCTAAAATAATTCGTTCATCAGTCCAGAGAGGGCATGCGACATCATAGTGGCTTGTGTTGTGCTTCACAAAATTGCCACTATAAAAGGAGTGTGTGTGTGTGTGTGTGTGTGTGTGTGTGTGTGTGTGTGTGTGTGTGTGTTTTACATTGCTTTATATACACAACACTTTTAACATGCAACAAATTAATATTCACACATTCATTAAAGTTCTCACCCTAAGGTGATGCTTAAATTTCGAGTGTTGCTTTTTTAATGGATAGCCTTTTCTCTTCCATTTGAAGCTGTGTAAGGTCCATCTCCATGTCACTTTTTCTTATTTGTTTTTGAAGATGGACTAAGTAATCAGTTACTGTACATCAATTTTTGAAGTAATGATCTTTCCAATTTTAAGTAAACATAACTATAAATTTTTGAGTTTGTTGAACTTTCTGCAAATCAAATAAATTGATGCTGCAGTGGTTGGGAATCGAATCCGGGCCTTTCGCATGGCAGGCGAAACATCTACCACTGAGCCACCTGTGCTCTATAGATTTTAAGTTGGTGGAACTTTAAGGTGACAGTTACTGTTACTTACGTACTTATGATTACTTGAAATATCAAATTTGTTCGGCTAACTTGAAAAGTGTAATTTCAAACTCATAAACACCAAAAAGTTCTGAATACTCAAAAAGGTCTATTAATTTGACCTAATTGCAATTATTTATGTTAACAGTACTCAATATGTTTAATTTCTTTTAATTAGCATTAGGGTTTACAGTGTATAATAAAAGGGAAGCCGATGTCAAATTTGCCAATTAATACTCTCACACATTTACTATCTTTTATTTTTTGCCAAGCCAACTCTCTTTCTTTAGCCAATGCAGCCGTACTGCTTTTTTCATTATTATTGGCTTGAATTCTTCATATGCTGCATTAAAACCTCCAACTCCGCCTCTGTGAAGTATGGCGCTCTCATTTTTTTCACTTTGATTTTCCATTTTGACTCATGAAATCGGCGATCCATTGAAAATGTCTTTATGTATGCACTGTGCACGCGCATTAACTCTGGGTAACCACTAGGAGGTTGATTACACTTACTCTTCTCAGGTGTTTTGGAACCGACATACTTATGGTATGAGTGTTTAGGCTAAATCAACCCGGAGGTTAAGATTTACCAAATGGTAAGTTAACTCAGCTTTCTGGAATACCCCCCTGTTCTTATATATAACAGGTTTAGTTATATCTGTTCTTTCTAGTGGCCTCCCCTGCCACCTGACCCTACTCACCACCAGATCAGTTGACAGCTCCGTCCCTCTCTTCACCTGAGTGTCCAAGACATATGGCCTCAGGTCAGGTGATACAATCACAAAATCAATCAATGACCTTCGGCCTAAGGTGCTCTGGTACCAAGTATACTTATGAGCATACCTATGCTTGAACATGGTATTTGTTCCTTCCAATCACGCCCCTCCAATTATCTTCATTATTGCCCACATGTGAGTTGAAGTTCCCCAGCAAGACTATGGAATCCCCTTCTGGGTCCTGATGCAGTATTCCATTCAGAGTCTCCAAGAAGGCAGAATACTCTGAACTGCTGTTTGGTGCATCAGTAAGGGGCCAGGGCTACCCATGCAGCACAAGGAGACCCTACACAATACTAGGGGAATACCAAGGTTTAAAAATGTCTATCATACAAAGGGTGGCAAACTAAATCCTAAAACTCTGTGAATGTGAAGGCACTGCTGAGTGAAAAATTTCTACTTATTACCAGTACACCTATTATAGTTACATTTTGTCTTTTTATATATGTTTTATAATATGTTTTATAGCCACTGTACAGTTTTTCCTCATATTTTAGTTTTCATCATCAGTCCACATATAAATATACAGCACTATATTTAAATATCTAAATATACAGCAACAATGATATTAAACATAAATAATTTAGAATTTCAACTTAAACATTAGTATATTTTGGTAACATTCATCATCAATAATCATTTTATAAATTCTATAATCAGAAATTCAAGTTCAGATGAATAAGATGATGGATAAAAAATGGCAAGATTATTTTCTCTTACATAAGATATAAAAACAAGTAAAATGGTACACTGCAAAAAAAAAAAAAACTTTAGGTGATAGTGTAATTATAATATAGCATATTAAAAAAAATAATTTGCTTCATATCTTGTAATTATAGCCAAACTGATGTCATCTCTGAATCCATTGAGCATCAAAATCTGCCATCTGAATATATTAGAAATGTAGAAAAAAAAATACCAAAAATTATTGGCTTCAGGAATAACCAACTGAAGAAGCCACTGAGGCTACCTGATAGTCATTGTTATTATAAGGTGTGACGGGCAGTTATCACATGCTGCAATAGTTATTTTTGTCTTACCAGAAGAACAATTCGAAAGATATTCACTAAGTTTTATTTTTAAAAAGGGGTTATGTAATAGCTTTAACAAAAGTGCATAAAAGTCACTACATATCTCATGGTGTATAAATTTGTATAAACGAAGCTTCATTCAAGGGCTCTTTGTGATGCCATCTAGTGCACAAATGTTGAAGCAACTAGATAGTAACATCGCATTCAGCACAATTAATATGGACATACAGCTGCAAGTAATGTTGCGTTCATCATTGACCGCTGTGTGTTGGTTAAAAATCCACTGTTCATGGAAATGTTTATGCACATAATCAGTATCTCTGTGTCTTTTAAAAACGAACTGGAAATTCAGAATAGAAAGGAATGTGATGAACAAATAGCAAAGTCCTTTCTTTTCTTTATTTTTTGTTTCTGTAATTATAAAAACGAACATGAATACTAACTAACAAGCCACGGTTTGGAATATTTGAACATAATATATAAATCCACCAGTCAGGGTTCAGGTTTCAATGCACAAATCAATGATTAAAAAACATAATAATTAAAATTAATAGAGGAGAGGAAGAACATATTGTCAGGGATAACCCCTAGAGGGCGCCAAAGCGCCCTGAGACTTTTTGTGTTTTCCGTTTAGTTTCACTTCATTTCCCTTCATGCAGCCCGGTCAGGTGACATGGGCGCTCACCTGAACCGAGTTAGTTATTAGTTTCTTTATAAATAGGTTGTTTGAGTTCCAGTTTTCGTCTTGCATCTGTTGATTTCACCTCGTGATTGGCGTTCCAGTTTAGTTTCTTGTATTCCTTGTCTTTATTCGTGTTTTGGTTTGTTTTTATCATAAAGTCTATTTGTTTATTTGATTTCCCTGTTTTTTGGTTATAATAAAACATCATTCTTTGAAACACCTTAGACCTCTGCATTTATGCCTCGCGCATCCAATATCGTGACACATATAGAGAGATGCAAAAATCTAGATACAACACTAAGGGTTATGAGCTAGATTAAATTATATAGATTATATAATTAATATGAACCAAAAGTTTTTGTGTGCATTTTCCTTTTCATATATTATATAAGAAGTACATCTAAAATTCATTGTGAAATAAAAAAAAGTTTTCCTGAATCTTGATTCATGAATTTGAACATAAATGAATTGAATTAAAGAACATAAATCTCCAACATAATGATCCAGTCTCAGAGAACCGACACATGCCTCGAAGCAAATTCATTTGGTCACGACCCCTTCTGCTTCATACAACCTTCGGAGCTTCTGCATCATAGTAACTACTCCTAATTCACCCTTAAGCTGTTCGGAGAACACTTGCATGGCAGTGGCTATGAGAGCTGGCTGCCCGAGTTCGAAACTCCATGGCATGGTCGGACACAGAGCAGACACGCTGTGTATGTTGATGATGGAAGGTGGCCTTGAGTGCCTTGCTAAAGCTTGTCTAGACTAGAGTGTTCAGACAGCATGTTCTGCGATATTACCCATTCTTTTGTCTGTCCTGCAAGCAGGGATACCATAAAAGCGATCTCTGCCCGCTTTGATGGAAAACCTAAGGTGCACTACAGTATAAAAGCATTGCACCTGCATACGGCTAGGAGATTGGTAGTCGCGTTTCAGCCACAAGAGGGGGCTATTGAGTGGCTTGTCTGGAGTCGGGAAAAGGTGGAGACATTGAAGTGGTACGCGCATTGAACTGGGTTTGTATCTGTTTAATGCGCTGTGAGATCCCACGTATCTTCGGCGTGATAAAGCGATTAAGGCTTGCTTGTGTATTACTATCACTCCCGCTTCGCCTGCTACAGTTTCCTGCATCCTTTCCAAGTCCGCTGATCTTGGGTAGGTGCGAACCTTCTGTTATTGTGTGGGTCGGGGGGGTGATGTTAGCGCGCTGAGAAGTTTATGCAGAGCCTTCGGAGCTTCGGATAGGGAGACAAATCTCAACTGTACAAGCTACGGGAAAGATAATCACATAGTAGTTCTTATAATTATTCTAATAATTGCTAGGAGTTTTTGTTATGGATAGCTGCACATTCACCAGTTTTGAGTAGTCGTGGTAATCCTATTGTAAAATAATTTGACTTGCTGCAGATTTTTGGCATGGGGCATGAATTTTTCGAGCATGATCATGAGTCACTGCCACAGGTCCACCTTGTGTTTCCATAAGCACATCTGTGTCACATTAGTGTGAGGCACTGTGTCACATGACAAACAGTTTCAATTGCCCTGGCGGTAGCTCTGGTAAGCAGTGTTGGGGGACATTATTTTTTAAAGTAACTAATTACATTACAAAATTAATGTCATTGAAAAGTAATCAGTTACGTTACAGGTTTTGGATGCAATATATTTAGACGTTGCAGAAACATGGGGGGGGGGGGGGACAATTTGTATTTGATAGCAAAAAATAGGGTAAATTGTTAATTTTGTTAATGTGGTAAATTAACTAATGTATAGTTGGTATTATTGACCTTAAGAACAAGGTTAAGCATTTTCCTTTAAAATTTCTATATATTTTTAAGATTCATACAGTGAGAACCTTTTTTTCTATTTTTGTGGGTCACATGATTTTTCTTCTTATGTAAAACATGGCCAGAATACTGTTGAAAGAAAAGTTGAAGATAACCAATTTTAATGTTTTTTGTTGTTGTTGTTGACAGAAGTGTTGGAAAAGAAAAACTAAAAAAAAAAAATTTATATGTTGCATACTGTGTACAGTATGTCTTTTATATTGTTGGACCATAATATTCTCAATTTCTCGATTTCTGTGCTGCATTTCAAACAGTGACAATTGTTATAATAAAAACGATGTATTACATATTTACTGTCTCTGGAGTTGTCTTTAAGGGTCACTAAAGTATGAGAAAATAGGGCTGCTATACATTATGTTATAACATCTACTTGTAGTAACATAAGTAGCACTAACAACTTGTTAGACTTGTCAATGATAATGGAGTATCATAGACATAATTCAATTACATTACAATTACATAATCAAATGCAGTAAATGATAAAGATTATGTTAAGTCAACATGATTCTTTCACACAAGTTTAAAAATTGTGTAATTTGGCCACATTTTGACGATGTGGGACCGATGTACACATTAAGATCAAGTAAATTCAAAGGATATATTTTTTTCTGTTTACAAACATGATTTAGAAACTAATTATTCTTGCAATCCAAGGTTCAACTGTATAAGCATCACTACTTGCCGCTAGAAGAGACTCCTGATTACATGAATATTTCATTAACTGCTTTCCTTGCAGTGTGTGAACTATGGCTCGTCAGACAGTGGTGTTGCCTCTTCTTCTTCTGGCCATGGCAGGAACAGCCTACGGTAACATGCTTCTCTGTTAAGCAGGATATGCAACTAAAATAATACACTATAAAATAACTTAGTTAAAAGGATAGTCATAAGACAGCTTTACTCATAGCGGTTTATTTTTGTAAGTGAAAATAAAGCTTTCTTTATATTCTGTTTTTTAATACCATCAGAACATCAAGCAAACAGCAAATGTCCACTTGGCTGGATACAGTTTGACAGACGTTGCTTCATTTATCAGGCCAGCAGCATGGACTGGGCTTCTGCTGAGGTTCAAATCAATTAATTTCACCTGTATTTACATTGGCTTTCATAGAAAAAAGAAAGAATTAAAAATAGCTTTTGACAGAATAGATTACTGAGAGAAACTCCAATGAAAAGTAGAATATATTTTTATTGACTATTTTATTAACTATATTTATTAACTTTAAAGTTTAATAGCATTTAATTTTACGAAAGTGTGCACTTGAGCTAGCACGGACTCCACAAGCTTGTGCAAAAACCTATGCTGCATTTAAATCAAACCCATTATTCAACAGATGAAATTAGACATGAGAAACGTTTTAGTTTTAGATACTTTAAATTCTAAACCTTTTTCCCCAAATTCTTAATAAAATCTCCCTATTATCTTTATTTTTCTTTCTCTAGAGACGTTGTATGAATCTTGGTGGACACTTAACCTCAATTCACAGTGAAAGTGAATACCAGAAGATTAAGTTAGTTATTCGTACTCATGACTCCCAGGAGAATCCAACATGGATTGGTCTAAGTGGCTGTCAGAAGGTCAGCTAAGAATAAATTTTATTCTTATGTGAGCGGGGACTCATCTCTGCATACTTCATGAATTAAAATGATAAACCGCTTCTTGAAATCAAATGTTAAATTCGGTGTTTTTTCCACTGTTTCATTGTTTTAGAAATACAACTGGTTTTGGTCTGATGGCTCAAGACTCACTTTCACTAAATGGAGTCCCCATGAACCAAATAATCTTTTTGGAGAATGCTGTGTGAATATGAACTGGGGTGGTAAGCAGCTGTGTGTAAAATCTATTATCTCATACTTTACTTTGGTGATTCATGTTTAATTCATCGTCTATATGCGTATATTCCTTCTGTTTCTGCAGGCACAAAGAAATGGAATGATGTTCCGTGTTATTACAGCTATCCCTTTGTGTGCGTCAAGAGTATTTAAACTGAAATGCCCCCAGACACACCACACCAACTATAATACAATGCTTTAATTTTCTTTGTCACTAATTAATTACCATTAAAAAAATGTATATATATATACACACACAAATGGCAATTTATCATAATCAGAGCAATAAAAAAAACTTTTCTGCAAATAAATATTTTCAAATGTTATTTTTGTATCATTTGTAAATATGCTGTCAGAAAATAAAATACATACATAAATACAAAACAATAAAAATAATTATATAATTAATTCTGCTGAGGACATGACCGTGGTGGGACTCATCAGAAAGAATGAGGAGCAGAAGCTAACAGACTGGTCAAAAAACAACAACCTGTCTTTTAATGTTGATAACATAAAATATATGGTTGTTGACTTTAGGAGGACATGGAGCAACCACTCTTTGCTGAACATCAACAGCAGCGACTTATCGTGAGCATCCTGAGCAGCTGCATCACTGTCTGTTTCGGGAATTATACCATCTCGGACCACAAGACCCTACAGTGGACAGTAAGGACAGCTGAGAAAATCATCGGGGTCTCTCTTCCCTCTGTCACCAACATTTACATCATGCTCTGCATTCGCAAAGCAATAGCATTGTGACTAATCAGACACACCCCTCACATTTACTCTTTATCTCCCTGCCATCTGAAAAAAGTTATCAGGCCCTCACATCCAGACTGTGTAACAATTTCTTTCCATAGGCCATGCACCTACTCTTTTTTTTTCTTTGCTACTACTTCGAAAAGATTTTTTTTTCATCTATCATTTCACAGGCAATCTCAACTCATTATCTTATCACAGAGAATTGCACTGTGTTGTGTTGTTGCTCTTGTTTACCCATTTGAACTTTATTTTGTCTTTTGTGTAGTTCTAGTGATAGTTTTGCTAATTTTTGGTCTTAATTTGTTCTGTCTTAGCTAGTTAGCTAATTAGGTGTCTTAGTTAAATAGTAAGTTTTGTTAATTTATGTTGTATGTAGCACCTTGGTCCGGAAGGAATATTGTTTCATTTCACCATGTACTAAACTGTAAATGGTTAAAATGACAATAAAAGCCTACTTGACTTGATTTGACTTGAGGTTAATTGGTGCTACTGGCACTACAGTTAACAGTTTAGCTTTCATGCATCACTACACAATCTTCATACAACCTGCAAGCATTCTGCAAAGAAAGCTAAAAAGTCAGACATTTTTGCAGTTTCTTTCATACAAACGTGGGGTTCTTTGGTTTGGCTAGCTAGCAGGTATTGTCAGATAAACTAGCATGGTATAGCACAGAACAGGCTGAAAGTTTGAGTGTAACACGGTAACAGTAATAAATGTTACATACAGCGAACAAATTCAGTTATAGGTGAGTGAAAGACCTTGTATTTAACGTTTTTTTTTCAGCAGCTCCAAAAAAAAAAAAGACACAAAGTTGACATAGCCACTGAATACACTGGTGAACTTTGGGGAAGGGGCGGTCTTGCCTGTGATGTTAGCTGTCACTAGCTAAGCCAACTCCAACCCAGCAAGCTGGGTTAAACAATAAGTAACCAACTCCCTGTAAATAACCCAGAAAAATGACCCAACGGAGGCAACCCAGCGTTTGGGTAGTAAAAATAACCCAGGATTTTTTAGTGTGTAGTATACTGTAGGTGACCCCTGTCCTGTGATAACTGGTGCCAACCTGTTGGAACTTTTTAGTTGTTTTAATATTGTTTTCAAGTGTGAATGTTTATTTGGATTTAATCGGTCGCTGCTGCCATATCTATTCACAGTTGTGATAAGTGTTTAATGCCCCATCATATTTTTGATGGGGGAACGTTATCCATGGTTAAATGACAAAGGAAATGCTTATCCGTATGGGAAGATATTAGTTCCAGATATTATGCGCCATTAATCGCTTTTGTTATGCCAATTTTTGACTCTCAGTGAAAAAACATCAGTGAAAACATTATCACAAATATAGCCAAAACAAACCCAAGCAGAAGTTACACTTTCAGCAAAATATTATCTACTAGTGTATTAAACAGAACTAAATAAAATACACTGTAATGTAAAATAGAGCAACTACCTGCCGAACACCAAGTTCAAAAGCAGTCACAGAAGCACTTTTATTCAGCAAGAAAACACATCTGATTGTTGTGTTTAAAAAAAAAATCCTTAACTATAGTTGCAAGCAACGATAATGGGCCCAAGCACCCTGCGCCATCGCCACCCAGGGGGTCCCGCACAACCTGCACACATGTGTTAAGACCGCAAAAAAGCCATCGCCGCCCCCGGGGGAACAACACAACCTGCACACATCACACACTATACAGGGCTGATGTCAGTTTGGGCCCTAAATATTTGTTGAGTGTGTGTGTGTGTGTGTGGGGGGGGGGCCCCGGTCGTATAAATTCCCTAGGAGGTGTATATCAAAATCAATCGGGTGCGTTTTTCGAACGACCCAAAATAACCGGCCTCCTGTTGAGTTGAACCCAGGCTCAATGAGCTCTATATGTGTACCGAGTTTCGTGTGCCTACATGAAAGTTTGTATGAGCTATCCAACTGTATCTCGTGTGGGGGCCCCTGGGGGCTCTGGGCCATGAGACTCTCTGGCATCCTAATGGCAGCAAATTCCAAACTGCCAAGTTTCATGAGTTTTTGAGCATGTTAAGACCCCCGTAAATTCCAAAAGGGTGAAAAAAAAACAAAAGTTTGGACACACCTTCTCATTCAAAGAGTTTGAATTTGTATTATGGCAAGAAAAAAGCAGCTAAGTAAAGAAAAACGAGTGGCCATCATTACTTTAAGAAATGAAGGTCAGTCAGTCCGAAAAATTGGGAAAACTTTGAAAGTGTCCACAAGTGCAGTCACAAAACCCATCAAGTGCGACAAATAAACTGACTCACATGCGGACCGCCCCAGGAAAGGAAGACCAAGAGTCGCCTCTGCTGCGGAGGATAAGTTCATCCGAGTCACCAGCCTCAGAAATCGCAGGTTAACAGCAGCTCAGATCAGAGAGCAGGTCAATGCCACACAGAGTTCTAGCAGCAGACACATCTCTAGAACAACTGTTAAGAGGAGACTGTGTGAATCAGGCTTTCATGCTATAATATCTGCTAGGAAACCACTGCTAAGGACAGACAACAAGCAGAAGAGACGCGTTTGGGCTAAAGAACACAATAAAGAAAACTCGTTGAATGAGAAGGTGTGTCCAAACTTTTGGTCTGTACAAGCAACCGCTGTGTCCAAAACTTTCACCAGTTCATATAGGATTACAAAAATAGATAAAATCCAGCAGAAATCTCCATGCCGAGATATTTCCATATGTACTCTGTTTTATACTAATAGTTTAAAACTACCAACAAATGAAGCAATACATGAGAAGACTGCCATGATTCCTCCAAACCCAAACAAATCTCTCCTTCTACTACTAGACCTGCCTATATCTAGAGGAGGCATCCTGATTAGAGCCCCTAGAGGATGGTAGTAGAACTACAACCCCACTCAAACCAAAAGTGACAGAACTATGGTCTGTTACACTATACAGCAGTGTGCTGGGGAGCCAGCATCAAGAAGAAAAATGCGACACGTTTGGAAAAGCTGGTGAGGAACGCAGGCTCAGTGGTGGGTAAAGAGCTGGAAAGCTTAACATCTGTGGCAGAGTGCCAGACACTGAACAGGCTCCTGTCAATCATGGACAATCCATCACATCCACTGCATAACCAGACAGAGGAGCAGCTTTAGCAACAGGCTGCTGTCACTGCCCTGCTGCACTGACAGACTGAGGAGGTCATTCCTCCCCCATGCCATGTTTAACCGCACATGTGGGAGTGGGGGTGGGGGAGGGGAGTCAGGCCATAGGATAACATTCTCACTAAACATGTGACTTTTTGCATGACAAACTTTTTGCACATTAGGCACAAATCCACTGACTTTGCACAATAATATGCACAGGAGCTTTTACCTTTTTTTGGTTTATAGGTTTAAATAGGATGTTTTTACCTTATTTTTCTTATTTTCTAGATGTAACTATCTGGGGACAGCTGGATGTTGTGACTTTCCTCACAGGGATGAATAAAGTATCTATCTATCTATCTATCTATCTATCTATCTATCTATCTATCTATCTATCTATCTATCTATCTATCTATCTATCTATCACGTGTCACATGCTAGTTAGCTTAGCTTTGGCTGAAATAAATAGGAAATGCATTGATCAATAACCAAGAAAATAGTAGCCTTTGTTTCAGCTAGTATATTTCCTAGCGTATCTGAACATATTAAATAGCTCATGGAAAAAAAGTAACCACATAATTTGGTTGTGCACACTATGAAATTGACATGTTGCAAATGAAGATCTCAGTAAGGGAAATTATAGTGGAATTGTGGCAGGAGGGCATCAGGCATAATTACAGCAAACAAAAGAGAAACTGCACTGAAAAATGCATGTGAGAAATTAAATAGCTGACTTGTGATTAATTGAATTAATTAATTAATTAATGAATTAATTAATTAATAAACCCTAAAAGTATTTTAAATTCTATTTTGTTGATTGAAATTGTGCAATAGTAAGCTGCAAAAAAAAAAAAAAAAGTATAATCTGATATCACCTATAGAGAACCAGGCAGATGGTTCCTGTTAAGCAAACAGAAATGTCCTGTTCTTGGATGACTAAGACCAATGAGTTGGCTGCATTTTGCATGCATGAGGGCATGAGGGCTGCAAGAGAAAGCACCATATAATTTGCAGTCTGGTACCATGGACCATTATAGAAGAACATATGAACATACAGTATACACTAGTTGAGTTTATATGAAATCATTTGTAAGTCATACTGGAGAACCAAGGACATAATCAAACAAATTAATTGCACATACAGTAAGAGGTTGATAAAAAAAATTTATACCTGTTTGAGTGTGAAGAGTCCAGTTGCAGGAGATTGACAGAGGTGGGGAGCAGCGTGGATACCTCTTTAATCAGAGGCAGCATGGCTGAGAAGGAAGAGAGCAGAGAAGAAAGAGAGAGAATGTGCTGAAGCTCCCAGACTGAGTGATAGCGGGAGCAAAATGTTAGGCGAGAGTGTGGTCGAGGAAACGGAAACCAAGTTTAAAGCTGGGAAATACGTCAGCGAAGTGACAGAGCCAAATTGTAAAAAAGATAGATAATCTGGAAATCAAAGAGCAAAGCAACCGATCCATTACGTAAAACAAAAGCCGTAGTCAAAAGGGATCAAAGCATAAGATCAAAACTGAGAAATCTAAGAGTGAGGTGACAAATCTGAATCTTGAAACAACTTGTTTTAAATAAATATTCCATTGTGTGTATAAACTGGTAGACTGGTTTGTATAATTCTTTAGTTTATACACATGGTGTAGGCAAGAAAAAGAACTAAAATAGCATTTTTAGTATTTGTTATGGATGATAAAACAATAGGCTAGACCAAATCTTGTTACCAGATATGTTACAGATCTTGGGAAATCTCTGGGCCAGATCTGGATCAGAGTAATCAGGGACGTGTCAAAGTATTACATAGACCCAAATTTTACCAGCAGAATATAAGCATTACACTGCCATCTCTTCCCCAGGTAATCAACTCAGACATAGCTAGAAATGCTCCATCTTGGTCATCTAGACATCATATTTTTGTGCTTATTGATGTCACAAGATGCTTACACTTGCCCATTTTTCCTGTTTTTGATTAATCAACTTTGAGAACTTATTATTATTCCCCAACACTTTAAACACTGTAATGAGATGTGTTATGAGAGATCTTGTTAATTTAGTGAATGTGAATTGCTTTCACCAAACCATTTGGTGTCCGATGTTCCCTTACATTAAATTAATGTTTATTGCCTCCTATTTTTTTTTTCTTTCCTTTTCTTTGTTTGTTTTGTTTTACTTTACCTTGTTGTTGTGTCCTCTTTTTGGCTTTTTAAGCCCTTTGTACAATACCAGTTCAAGTCAAACTTTGATTGTGTAGAAGAACAGTTATGAGAGTAAAAACTCCCTTTATTTCTCTATATAATCCCCTTCTTCACTAAAGCACATATCCCAGCATATCACTAATGCTTGCCTCCCAGGAGCTCCTTTAATGGCCCATCTACTTCTTTAGTGGACCAATCATGTGGAAATGGCTTGGCGAAGGTTAGAACTATACAGAGGATGTGGAAATAACTCCCAGCTGAGTTCCTGTAAAGTGGTGTTGGTGAATGATTGTGATTACAGATCCCACAGACAGATGTGTCTCTTCTGTAAGTGAGGGACAAATTATCAGTCAATTTTTCAAGGATCAGGTATTCTACTTGTTTAATGTTCACAGGGCCATCTGTAGTGGGCTCCAAGACACATTAGCTGAGATTGTCATTCATGGACCTACAGCCTTCTTTAAAGGACACCATTTAAGTATTTTACTGTGGCTAAGCGTCTCATCATTACACTGTGTTTGACGTCTTCTGTAAATGTCAATTGGTTTTATACCTTCATTATTGAGAAATTTCCCAGTTTGACTCAAATGTCTCTGTACATGGAAACCCTGTCACACAATCAATTAATCAATCATCTGTAGGAAATGTGTGCTTTGTGACAAGTTTTCTTCAACTATCTTTAGTGTGGTATAAACCACCAAACAACCTGACAAAGTTTTGCTGGTGAAACTATTATGCAATAGAAAGAGTAAAATGACTAGAATCTGTTATTGCAGATATAGAACTCTGATGCAAAAAAACAGAAATGACTTGTTTTTGGATGACTAAGACTAACTAAAATGAGATTCATAGATAGCAACAGAAGCGGAGGCTTGAAGTTGGCTGCACGTTGCATGCTAACGACATGAGGTACAGGTCTGAGAGAGGAGGCATCATATTATTTGACCTCTGTGCCATGGCCCTTTACAAAAGAACATACAAACAGATACAGTATGTAGTGAGTGCAGTTGTTTGTAAGCCATACTGAAGAATCCAGGACATAATAAAACACAATAATTGGACATAACCTGTTGATTAAAAGGATTGAAACATTGCAAAAAAAAAATGCAATTTGAATAAAATCCAATTACATGAAACTGAGTGGACTTTACATTTATAAATTAAGCCATCTACATTAGGTGTAGAGTTCAATTACCACTGGTCTTCAGTGGGGCAAATATAGAGTAATTGTAGATAATCTTAGTTTCTATATAAAACAATGGCTGATGTGATATTTGGAATGCCATTGTATTTGATTTTCCCCTACTTATGGAGGACATTGGGACACCCTGTATTTCAGACAGCTTCAAGATGTTCTGTGTTAGGTGCTGTTCGATTTTGCTGTTCAAAATTCAAAATTTTTACTGCAGCACCAAAAAAAAAAAAAAAAAGAAAATCACATGTAATCACAGTTACACACAGCTTTGTAACCAGCATAATAGCTATCTGAGTGGTGTATTAACCAGCTCATGCTGAGAAAATTATGAGTAAGTTGCTAAATTATATTTATTTAAGTACATGGGTACAGAACTTGTACAGAACTAGGTTCGATCTTATATGACATCTTCAGAAAATAAATATACCGTATAATGTGGATCTGGCTAAACTAGGCTATTTGATATTCCTTTTTTTTTTTTTTACAATATGTGTGAAATATCAACTTAAGCCCAGTTCCCACTTTCCCTATTTATATTTACAAATATAAATGTTATGGTTTAAATAACCATGCTTGCTGGGCCCTTACAAAAAATAACTGAAGTTTCTGGAAAAACCGAAGTTTTACTGCAATTTTTGTAAAGTACAATGCAGTATAATGCAGTACAATGCAGTTGGAATGCAGTACAATGCAATTGTATTGAAACATGATTCTGTAACGTTGTCCATTACAAAAAATAACTGCGGTTTCTGGGATAAAAAGTACAATGAAGTACAATGAAATACTATTTATTCAGTACTATTTCAGTTAAATGCAATTGGAATGCAATTGTATTAAAATATGATTCCGTAACTTTGTAGTTATTGAACAGTTCACTGCTAAAATGGTCTTATATGAAGGTAATTACCTGCAGTAACTGCAGGTAAGAAAACTTGCCCAGCTGGAAGAATCTAGAAGAGGGATGTGTTGTGGAGGAGGAACACAGCCGAACCTGAGCAATGGACCTGTCACATCATTCAGTTGAGGTGAGTGGGACCTTAAGTAACTTTAATTATTTTACATGATTATATACAGTACAGACCAAAAGTTTGGACACACCTTCTCATTCAAAGAGGTTGAATTTGTATTATGGCAAGAAAAAAGCAGCTAAGTGAAGAAAAACGAGTGGCCATCATTACTTTAAGAAATGAAGGTCAGTCAGTCCGAAAAATTGGGAAAACTTTGAAAGTGTCCCCAAGAGCAGTCACAAAAACCATCAAGCGCTGCAAAGAAACTGGCTCACATGCGGACCGTCCCAGGAAAGGAAGACCGAGAGTCACCTCTGCTGCGGAGGATAAGTTCATCCGAGTCACCAGCCTCAGAAATCGCAGGTTAACAGCAGCTCAGATAAGAGAGCAGGTCAATGCCACACAGAGTTCTAGCAGCAGACACATCTCTAGAACAACTGTTAAGAGGAGACTGTGTGAATCAGGCCTTCATGGTAGAGTATCTGCTAGGAAACCACTGCTAAGGACAGGCAACAAGCAGAAGAGACGCGTTTGGGCTAAAGAACACAATAAAGAACACAATAAAGAAAACTCGCTGAATGAGAAGGTGTGTCCAAACTTTTGGTCTGTACTGTATATTACATTATTTAACTAGTTATTGTATTCTATTACTATGCAGTGTTAATGGCATTGTCCTAAATGTGTGCATGTTTTCTAATGTTAACCGCTCTACCGTTAGTATGCTAGTTAGGTTAATCTGAGGTAGCCTATTGCTAGCATTGGATTCAGTTGTAAATGTATAGCTCAGGTTAACTATAGACCATATACAAGTGCAAATTGATTTCTTAATGTGTAATAATACACAATGTGAGGGGGGTAAAGAAGCAAATAAAATTATTTGGCTGTAAACGTCCTGTGTTTGTTTCTGTAGTCGTCCATCAGCCGTCAACAAGAGAGAAGATCGAAGAGGGCTGTGTTCCTCTCCAGTGTTCCTCTTATCACCTCAGAGCAGACTCTGGGAAAGGGGAAGAGGGAGAAGGCCAAGAGGTCAGCATTAGACCCTAGGGAGACTTCGCTCCTGGTAGGAAACAGTTTTCTCTTCCCTTTATTTTCTTTTACTAAAAACTAATTTTAAGTTTGTGATGTTTTTAATCATTAAGATTTGGCTGGGCACTTAATAAGAGTTTTTGTGGGGTGTGGGAAACAACTTTTTTATTGCCTCCTATTTTTTCTTTCTTTCTGTGTTACGACCTCTACCTAGGGGTTTAATGGACATAACATAATAAAGCCTCTCACCACATTCCCACTCCCAAGTAAAGGTAGCCACTAGGTTTAACAAAGTAAATGTAGCCTTTATTTAGACTCAGAGTTGAGCAATTCCCAAAACAACAAACAAAAATACTCTACCGTGCCCTAGGCTTGCCTAGTCAAAAATCAAATATAAAATAAAATATAAAATTGTCTAACCTAACTTCCTAAACAAAAAAAAACAGGAGAAAATTACAGAGGTAAAATAAAAGGGGCTTCTCACTCCTTCAGAGGCTACAAAGTGTTCAATATATACAGAGATTATTTTTCTAGTTAATAAGACAACTGAAGTGTCAACATTTTCTACACAATGATGGTCACAGATCAGATTTGCACATTTTATCATCACATCTTACAAGCTCGAGTTCACACACAAACGGTTTAGTTGGGAGTGGCAGGGCAGAGAGAGAAGGACAGCTGTCATCAGTGGGTTTTTAAAAAAAATGGGATCCCATCTTGTCCAATCAGCTTGCTTCAATCTATTCGAATGGGAAAGCTACAGGAGATCTCCTATAACTCCACCCACACACATTCTCACACAACACACACTCAAAACACAACAACTCCAAAGAATGAAAGAATATATATATATATACACACACATATTATACACACATATATATGACTCTTGGTCATAACACTGTAACATCTGTACCACCGCAGCACAGGGAAATAAGATCTAGCTCACCGGATTACTGAGTTGACGCTTTTGTCCCCACCTAGTGTGTCTACATGTGTACTACCTGCACTTAAACACTAAATGAAGAGCACCTGTGATTCCCTTGTGTGTCAGCCTATATATTCCAGTCGAACCCGTGGCACTCCGCCTGTTCACTGTTGTGCAATGTCTTTATGTCTGTGTGTGCATGTTCGTTAACGTGCGTTCTCATCTTGTTTCCCCCCAGGACTGAGCAGTGTCTGCAGGTGTGGTTTCGTTTAAGGTGGACGTGTCGTCGTCTGGCACCAGGTCTTCCGGACTGAAAGCCTCTTTTGTTTGTTTTGTAAAATCTTTTTTATTTGGCCCACCTGCAGACCCAGTCAGGGGAGGTTTGAGTAAGAAGAGTCTTGCATGTTAAACGTTGACTTGAGAAGAAAAAGAAATAATAAACATTTACGAAAAGAATGGAATCTGCTTCTGCGTCCGTTTCTTCCCGGGACGACATGCCACTTTCCTTTTCTTTGTTTGTTTTGTTTTACTTTACCTTGTTGTTGTGTCCTCTTTTTGGCTTTTTAAGCCCTTTGTACAATACCAGTTCAAGTCAAACTTTGATTGTGTAGAAGAACAGTTATGAGAGTAAAAACTCCCTTTATTTCCCAGCCCAACAAACAGCAGTTGTTATAGGTGAGTAAATTGAGTTAATATTTTAATAATATTTGGTCATTCTACATATAATTATCACGGTCTGGTTGTTACTACAGGCCAGACCGGCTGATGTAGTTGCAGTGGGCAAACAAAGAAACTAAAACAACAAACTCAAATTATAATTAGGGCTCAGGGCTACACACAGGCTAAGCGCTAACACAGGGGAACTGAGCGCTGACACAGGGGAACTGGGCGCTGACACAGGGGAACTGGGCGCTGACACAGGGGAACTGGGCGCTGACATAGGGAAACATGGAGCTGGAGCTAACTAAACACACAAAGGGACCAGAGACAAGACAGGACGAGACGGGAACCAGAGACGGGAACCAGAGACGGGACAGGACAAGACCGGGCTAGACACGAGACAGGACTAGACACAGGACTGGAGACAGGACTAGAGACAAGACATAGGACAGAACACAGAGACTAGAGACAAGACATGGGACAGAACACAGAGACTAGAGACAAGACATGGGACAGAACACAGACTAGAGACAAGACATGGGACAGAATACAGAGACTAGAGACAAGACATGGGACAGAACACAAAGACTAGAGACAGGACCAGGGACACAGAGACTAGAGACAAGACCAGGGACACAGAGACTAGAGACAGGGCCAGGGACACAGAGACAGGGCCAGGGACACAGAGATTAGAGACAGGACGAGAGACTGGATGGGTTAGTGGTTAGTTGGATTAGTAGCTACTCTGAATTTAGATATACTGGATACTGACCTAACCGGGTTAGTAAGTAAGGGGGTTAATGGCTAACCAGGTTAGTTCTGACCTACTAGGGGACCGGAACACAAGAGGCAAGGCACACATGAGGCTATTCCAAACTAGCGGCTAACCTACTAGCAACCAAAACCACTAGTAGTCAATCCCACTAGAGGCTAGCCTACTGGAGGCTAACCCTACTAGGGGCTAACCCTACTAGCAGCCTAGGCCTACTAGCGGCTAACCCTGCTAGCGGCTAAGCACTCATGTGGCTACACATGTCTAAACAGATAAGGGACACCACAGACAAAGAACTACACAAGAAGGCCGACACTGGGGATACACAGAACAGTAAACAAAACCAATAATAGAGCCCTTTTGAAACCAAGGTTACAAAACATAAACCAAAATAAAAACTTAAAGAAACTAAACAAAAACCAAACAAAACGGAATACCCGTTTGACAGCAATAATGCTCGACCCAGTTTCCCAGAACAAACTGCTATTTATTAGATGTCTAATGAGCTACCTTGGTTCAGGTGAGCCCTCATCACCTGACCGAGGTGCCTTCTGAGAAACTGAGTCGACCAACAAAAACTACAAAACACACAAAAACAAACAGTCCCCTCTAATGGAGGACCCTCACAATAATCAACCAGAGTGATTATAAGTCTGACTCTTGATGATTTCATTTTAATTATTCAAATGTGTTTTCTACACAACTCTCTTGCTGTTTGCTTTTCAAGAATGACTTTAAAGTGAAGGAAGGGGAGGTGAAAGTGTTTATTCAAACAAAGTTGAAGAATGAGGAGGCGTCAAACCTCTCCAGGCTTCCAGCTGCACGACTCAAGCTTTGTAATATATTCACATACTTGACCAGTCATACACTGATTGACAGCAGTGTCTCCTAGCAGCAGAACTGTTGAACACTAATATTGCTAAGTGTAAAAGTGCTTTTATGGTCTGTTTTTTAGTTGTTTTTTTTATGTTTTAAGTGTGTTGCTTTATTGATTTTTATTGAAATTCATTAATAAAATGAATTGCAATAATTTTGTTGTAATGTAGTTGTATTACACTACATCACACATTTAGATCATAGAAATACTGTAAGTAATTTTTCAGCTTTATTTAAATTGCATATACACATAAATTTTATTTGCAGTACAACTACTATATTAACTGCAATAGCCGTTTAATATTAACTGTAGTATTGCAGTATTACTGCATTATATTGCAGGATTACTGCATTATATTCTTTTGCAGTATTACTGCATTATATTGCAGTATTACTGCAGTTGTTATTGCTTTAGTTTTCTACATTGGATTCTTCTCCACTGGTAAGGTAGGTCTTTAACATTTGTACTGTTTTTGAAACACAACTGGTTCTTACTGTATACCTAGTTCTTGCTGTTTGGTAGTGTTGATTGCAGTGAGATTGCAGTGTTGATTGCAGTGTGATTTGTTCTCAGGTAATTAATCAAGAGTAGTTTCAGGCTTCCTTAAGGTGTGAATTGTGGGCAGGGCTTAGCTACATATATTGAAGGTGTCTCTGCTACAGACACAAGTGTCTGTAGCAGTAAATAAGCATACCCTGCAACAAAGTTGGTCATGAATTCATGAATAGATAGCAAGTGTACATAGAATTGAAAGAGATAACATAGAAAAGAGATATATTCTTATTTAGTAAGGAATTACATTTTTTAGACAAATATCCCATTCTGTCTAGGAGTTAAGGATGTGTGTTCAACCTATCTCTGTCAGCTCTCACAGACCAAGATGCTTTTACTCACACAGCAGAGGCAGATCTCCCAGAAACCTCATCTACCCTCCAGTACTGTCTCATTGTCCTGCACTGGTGGTAGGTGGGCTCTGGAACTGCCAATCTGCTGTAAAGAAAGCAGATTTTATTTCAGCCCTAGCTACCCATTACTCTTTTGACTTTCTGGCACTAACAGAGACCTGGATATCTCCTCAGAACTCTGCTACACCGGCTGCCCTATCCTCTGCCTATATATTCTCTCACTCTCCATGAGAAACTGGCAGAGGTGGTGGTACGGGTCTGTTGTTGTCTAAGAGATGGTCCTTCTCGCCTATTGACCTGTCTCATCACAGTTTTTCATCATTTGAATTTCATGCAGTTAAGGTAACCTCTCCAATTAACCTCCACATCTTAGTTATCTACCGTCCACCTGGCTCTCTAGGAAACTTTCTGGATGAAATGGACATGCTTCTTAGTCTTTTTCCTTCCACTAACACTCCTCTCACTGTTCTAGGAGACTTCAACCTCCCCTCTGACAAACTCCAATCCTCTTTCCTTCTCCCTCTCCTTAACTCTTTCTCTTTAACTCTAAACAGTTGCACTCCCACACACAAGGCAGGGAATTCTCTTGACCTCGTTTTTTGCCGCCCTTCCCCAGTCACAGATCTCACTACTATTCCCCTTCATAAATCTGATCATTACCTGGTATCCTTCACCATAACCCTTCCTATTCTGTGTAAAACTAGCCACCAAAATTTCTCTCTTACCCGCAGAAACCTTCACTCTGTCTCCCCTTCCTCTATGTCTTCATGCACCCTATCATTCCTCCCAGACCCAGACTCCTTCTCCTCTCTACCACTAGAGACTGCGACTGAAACTTTCCTTTCTTCTCTCTCCTCATCCATAGAGCTCCTTTGCCCGCTGTCATCTAAACCAAGGAAGACGTCTTGTCCTGCTCCTTGGCTATCTGATGTACTGCGCAACAACAGAAGAGAATTAAGAACTGCAGAGAAGAAATCGCAGCTTGATGCCGATCTTGTCTCTTACCAGACTATTCTCTCCAAATTCTCATGTGACGTGACTTCTGCCAAAACTGCATTCTACAGAGAAAAGCTGGAAGCCTCTGCACATGATCCTGGCAAACTCCATAACATCTTCTCCTCACTACTCAACCCACCGACTCCTCCTGCCCCTTCCTCTCTGACTGCTGACGATTTTGCCACATTCTATGATGGGAAAATTGCAGCAATCCGCCAGTCCTTCGCTCCCAACCAAACTCCTACAGTAGAACCTCAGGAACTTCCCTTCCCTCCCTTAGCAGAATTTTCCAACCTGTCATCTGATGAGATTCAGCAGATCATCTCATCATCTAACCCCACTATCTGTTCTTTAGACCCAATCCCTTCCACAATTCTCCAGGCCATCTCACGAGACCTCCTTCCCTTCACCACAACCATCATCAACCATTCCATATCATCTGGTCATGTTCCTGCTGCTTTTAAGAAAGCAAGGGTTATTCCCATCCTCAAGAAACCCTGCCTGGACCCATCAGAAGTTTACAACTATCGTCCGGTATCACTTCTCTCTTTTATTTCCAAAATTCTTGAAAGAACTGTTTATAACCAAATGTCTCTTTATCTCTCACAGAACAACCTTAATGATCCCAACCAATCTGGATTCAAGGTGGCACATTCCACAGAGACTGCCCTTCTGTCAGTCACTGAGAAGCTCCATGCTGCTAGATCTGCTAAACTGTCATCTGTCCTGATCCTCCTGGACCTGTCAGCTGCATTTGACACAGTGAACCACAAGATCCTATTATCTATTCTCACAAGCCTTGGTATTTGTGGAACAGCGTGGCAATGGTTTGCTTCTTACCTAGAAGATAGGTCATATGAGGTGACATGGAGGGGATCTACATCTGCCCCATGTAGACTCTCTACTGGTGTTCCGCAGGGCTCAGTACTTGGTCCTCTTCTGTTCTCCCTCTATACCCGGTCTCTTGGTAAGGTCATATTATCGCATGGATTTTCATACCATTGTTATGCAGATGACACTCAACTTGTTTTCTCCTTTCCTCCCTCTGACACTCGGGTTTCCACGCGGATCTCAGCATGTCTGGCAGACATCTCATCCTGGATGGCAGCTCATCAGCTGAAACTCAATCTGAGTAAAACCGAACTGTTGTTCATTCCTGGTGACGCATCCCCAGGTCAAGATCTTGTGATATCCCTGGACAACACTCAAATCACTCCTTCAGCCACTGCCCGCAATCTTGGGGTAACCATGGACAATCATCTGTCATTTTCCCCTCACATCGCTAACCTTACTCGCTCTTGTAGATTTCTTCTTTACAATATCAGAAGAATCCACCCATTTCTTTCTTCACAGGCTACTTAGGTGCTTGTTCAGTCCCTTGTTATTTCAAGACTGGACTACTGCAACTCACTCCTGGCTGGCCTGCCTCTGTCCACAACTCGTCCTCTGCAACTGATCCAGAATGCAGCAGCACGTCTCGTTTTCAACCTTCCCAAGTTCTCCCACACCACCCCACTCCTCCGCTCCTTGCACTGGCTTCCTGTAGCTGCCCGCATCAAATTCAAAACACTGATGCTTGCCTACAAAGCTAAAAATGGCCCAGCACCCACTTACCTCTCTGCTCTAATCACACCACGCACTGCGCCACGTTCCCTCCGGTCCTCCAGCACTGCTCGCCTCGTCCCACCATCTCTCAGGGATCGAGGGCGGCATTCATCCAAACTCTTTTCTGTTCTGTCACCTAGGTGGTGGAACGAACTTCCTCTAGATGTCCGTACAGCAGAGACTTTGACTATCTTTAAACGGCGACTCAAAACTTATCTATTTCTCCAGTACTTACAGGACTAACCCCCCCCCCCCCCCCCCCAAAAAAAACCTCTTCCCAGTTGTGTTAGACTAATCGCACTTAGTTATTGACCTAGTTAACCCAGTGTAAGTATCTATCCAGTAATGTAAACTTTAAAGCACTTTTTGTAAGTCGCTTTGGATAAGAGCGTCTGCCAAATGCCTAAATGTAAATGTAAATGTTATTGGTGCATTACTTCAGTATTAAGAAAAAATGCAGTGTTTTTGTGTCGAAATCACTCCGTTTCCTGCATATGCACTGCATATGTAGAAAACGGCAGTTTTGACACTTGAAAACTGCAGTTATTTTTTGTAAGGGGGTGGCCAATTACCTAAAATGGAAATATGAGAGGGGGTAATCAAAGGAGAATGGGGTAGAATGTGGGGGTTTATCAAATAAGCAGAGGTGGAAAGTAACAAATTACATTTACTTGCATTACTGTAATTGAGTAGTTTTTTTTTGTACACAGCAAAATCCTTAGTCTTGAATTAACACCCAGAGTGTTGATTTAACGCTTTCAGAGTACATTCTTGACCATTAGGTCATATATAAACACTTGGGGTGTTAAATCAACACTGGGAATTTTGCAGTGTATACTTCTACTTTTTAAAGTAGTTTGTAAAATCTGTAATTTTACTTTTACTCAAGTATGTTTTGTTTTGTTGAAGTACTGTACTTGTGTGTAGTGTGTGTTGTACTTTGCTACATTTTAAATCATATTCGCTACTGAGTAAAAAAATAATGAAAATGAAAAATAATAAAAAATATTATGCTTTGTATAAATGCTTCGTTGCGCTCGCGTGTGTGTATCATGTCCTGGTCGCGCGTCGCTCCAGACTCCACTCCAGGTTTTCTGACTGTCCCCACATCGGCATCTACCTGACCTTCCACACGGTCGCTTCCGCCCTGAGAGTGACATCATCAACCAGCGCGACCATATAAAGCCAGAGAGAGACGCGGGAAAGAGGAGGCGTGTAGGAGAGGTGTTGGTTGTGTTGGAGAGAGATCATTTTTGGATTTTGATATTTGGCATTTTGATATTTGATTGCATATTCTGGTTTTGACTTTTTACCTCCCATTGACTTTGATTTTTGCCTTGTCCCTTTGGTGTGGTTGGTTGGCTCTTTGTATATATTTGCAGATAATTTCAATGTATGGTTTTGTAGTAGGGATGTAGCTGCCATTTATTTTGAGAAGAGGAAGTTTATTAGCTGTTTTTGGTTTAGGGAGTCAGGGAAGGTACCTGTATTTTTGTTTGTGTTTTCTTTTTTTGCAGATAATCTAGCTACTAAAATACAGATACCCTTTTGTTTATTATTTTGGCATGGGTCCACCCTGAAGCTGATCCTGGTGTGTGTGTGCGTGTGTGCGTGTGTGTGCATGTGTGTGTGTGTGTGTGTGTGTGTGTGTGTGTGTGTGTATTTGTAAAGCAATACAAATCTCGCTATTTCATCAGCTAAAGTCTGGATCTAGTTCTTTTTGCCATATACCACCATTTCCATACAGTTTAAAATAGAACCCCGAACCATTCTTTTGCTGTACAGCCCAACACTAGACTGGGCCATAACACCGTATTTAAGCGACCACTTTTGTTTTCAAGCACAAGAAAGGCGACAGCTTTATTATGCAAAGATGTTCCTTCAATTAAACAACTAGGAGTTGATATCTAGATCAGGACAGCACATCTTCATCACTGTTACATCTGTACACCAACATTCACCAATGTAGAAGCATGTCCAGCCACCTCACCATGTCCCCGTTGCTTCTGTGTCACAATCCGCTCTAAAGAGCTGGAAGCCCAGCAGATGTAGCGCATTGTCCGGAATGGCTCCAAGCAGTCAGGTTTTCGTGAAACACGAATGTTTAAAAAGTCCTTATTTTTCCGGGAGAGCAGGAAAAGTTCATTAATTTTGTTGGATAGAGAGCGAAGATTCACTAGATGTATACAAGGCAGCGCAATTCTAAAGCCGCGCTTTCAGAGCTTGACAAGTGCGGCAACTCTATTCCCCCATCTGTGCTTCTTAAAGCATTTGAACAGCGCCACTGGTCTGCCTGTTACAGTGTTTAACAAAATGTCCAAATAATCAAAAACCGGTTGAAGATTGTCTGGTGTGTTCTGCCGAATGTTCAGCAATTCATTCCTGGTATAACTGATCACATTTGAAACACAAAAAACAGGACAAACTAATAAAAACAGTAAGACAACTGGAGAGCTCCACACCAAGGCAGCCATCTGCTGCGCCATGGTCAGTAAGATATATATAGCTTAGTATATAGCATGTATTTGTTATTATAAATAGCATTGTATATAGCCTTTATCCCAGTGTTTACAGTGACATGAATCCTAGAATTGATTCTGTGACGCTTAAGAAATAGTGACCCAGGACTCAAATTGTGAAAAAGTGGTTCTGGGAGCTGTTCACCGACTACATCTTCGTCTCTTGTTTTTTGGATTCTAACCCTTTGGATATTTCTTGTTACCAAACGCGAGCTTGGATCACAGACTTTCTCTCAGCTCTTCGGGTTTGACCCTCGCCTGATTTACGACCACGATTTATCTTCGCTCCTCGCTGAGATCACGCTGCTTTCCCCAATCGGTGCACAGAGCTCTCTTCCCACGCCGGCCATGCATAAATCTTGGGTTACGCCTCCCTCGCGCTGACTCTGTGCGCTTCCGCATTCCCGCAAGACACGTGTCATACACCGCCCCTTGCCTCGCCGCACTCATGATGGCACTCCATGCTTCCGCATTCCAGCAAGGCTTCTCCCGCTCAGTCCCGCGTAGTCTTTGAACCACCACTCTTGTGGTGACTCCACAAGCACTCAAACACCACTTCCTATCTACCCGGGATCGACACTCAACATCTGCACTTGGATCTACCACCCTCTCTACCGAGCCTGACAGACAGCGCATGAACAGTACATGTAATATACATACAGTGATCTGTATGACCTTGGATTACGAGCATAATTCGTTCCGGAAGCAGGCTCATATTCCAAAACACTCATAAACCAAATCTCAAACCTAATTTTCCCATAAGAAATAATGAAAACTCAAATTATTCGTTCCACAGCCCAAAAAATAAATACATAAAAATAATTGATACAATATATAAAGTAAAAAATAAAACAAATTAACCTGCACTTTACCTTTAAAAAAAAAAAAAAAAATCCCGACAGATAAGTGTTTCCCAGCAGGGGAAACAATTATCCACAATTCCGCAGCACAAGAGAGAGAAAAATCATTGGCGCAATTGTGATCACGTGACGCTCGGTGTCAAAACACGTGATACATGATACTCGGCACTCGTAAACTAATACTTGCTCGGTCAAAATTCAAAAGTCAAAATTTATTAAAAATCTTGCGGAACACTTGCAAACCAAGTTACCCACAATCCGAGGCAGCACTGTATATATTTATTAATTGTACTTTCTGAGACCGTATTTACAAATGACAAACATTACAAAAACATAAAATTCATTTGCAAAAAAATTATTTTTATTGCTCTGATTATGACAAATTGACACTTAATTAATTTTTTTTTTATATTCATTAAATAGTGACAAAGAAAATTCTTTGCAAAAAAATGCATTATACTTGGTGTGTCTGAGAGCATTTCAGTTAAATTCTTCTTGCACAAACAAAGGCATAGCTGTGATGGCATGGGATATCATTCCAGTTCATTGCATCTGCAGACACAGAAGGTATAGTAATGAACTTGAATTAAATGTGAATTACCAAAATTAAGCATGAATAATAGGTTATACGCTTACTTCCAAAGTTCATATGCACACAGCATTCTTGATCAGAAAAATTAGGTTCATTTGGATTCCACTTGGTGAAAGTTAATCTGGAGCCATCAGACCATAACCAGTTGAATTTCTGAAAGAATGAAACACTATAAATCACAGGGTTTAATTGTTGATCCCATAAAATAATTTGAAATCATTAAATGTACAGGTATGATTCCCTTCTAACCTCCTGACAGCCACTCAGCCCAATCCATGTTGGATTCTCCTGGTGGTCATGAGCACGAATAAGGGCCTTAACCAGCTGGTATTCATTGTAGCTGTGTATTGAGACTAAGTGTGCACCAAGATTCATACAGTGTTTCTAGAGGAAGAAAAAAATGCTTTTTTTAAATTTAGAATTGTGAAGTCTGCGCTAGCTCGATTGCACACTGTCATAAAACAAAATGCTAAGAGGCTTTAACAAATAATAAATATTTCACAGGTTTTACTTTTCAATTGAATTGCTGTCAGTAATCTAATCTGTAAGAAAAACTGAAAATTAAAATTTTTCAGTACTATGAAATTCAGTGTAAATACAAGTGAAATTGACTGGTTTGAACCTCAGCAGAAACCCATCCGATTCTGCTGGCCTGATAAATGAAGCAGTATCTGTCATACTTCACCCAGCCAAATGGACAACATGTAGAACATTGGCTGTTCACCCGATGTTCTTCAGCTGTAATTCATAGGTGTATATATAAAAATATATATATTAAAAAAATAGTAAATAACTTGTTAAAAATGGCATTGCTAAGCAAATGATGTTTGTTTTAATAAGATGTGATGATCAATTATTGTATTGAGGTCACAAATTAAGCTTTTAGAAATAAAGCCCTATTTATTAACCATGAAATACACAGAAAAATAAATTAAATGGTACTGTTAAAGTCACTGCAATTGTCAAATTTATATTCCATTAGATATTTATTGACTTTTATACACTTTGTAAGACAGTAATACTTTACCCATTGTTGTTTTTTGTGTTTTTGTTTGTTTTTAATATCATGTTGTACATACACATGACTACTGTACCTTTAATACACATTCATGTGAAATCAATACATGAATTTCTCATCACACCCTATAATACAAATAACAACAATAACCTCAGTGGCTTCTTCTGTTTATAATTTATATAAAAATTTGATTACCTTGGACAATCCTATCAAAATTAGTCACTAGAATAATAAAAAAAAAAGACAAAGAAGCATTAGTACTGGTGGTCAGAATGAATATTCTTCTGATGATCATCAAACCTTTAATTTAAGCTGAACTAAAATTCGTTGTACTAATCATTTTGGTAAAAGATATTTTTTTCTAAATTTTTTATATACGAATGGCAGATTTTGACATTCAAAATACATTTGGCGATCACAACAGTTTGTCTAATCAGAGGAAATGATGCAAGTCTTATTTTCAGTAATAAAAATATTTTGTCAAACAGGTAACAATATACCTGTATGAATAAAGCTGTCTTATAGCTATCCTATCACCTGAATAATTTTACAGAGTATCATTTTAGTAGCTTGCGTACACTGATTAATAGAGAAACATGTTACCATAGGCTTTTGCCGCTGTGACAAGAAGAAGCAGCAACACCACTTTAGTCTGACGAGCCATAGTTCACACACTACAAGAAAATCACAATTTCAGTTAAAGAAATAAAAACCTTATATGTTATACCTCATCAAAATTCCTCTTACGTACATGTAATCAGGAGTCTCTTCTTTCTTAATGTAACACACTCAGGAAAGTAGCTGTGCTTATATAGTCATGCTGATTGTTTACTTCACAAAGAGGAAGTCTCTATGTGAATTTATTATTACTGAATTTATAAAATGATCTTAAAGATGAATAAACAAAGATTTGCTAATATTTGATTTAGAAATGTTTGAACTATAAATTATTGAAGATTTTTAATGAGATCATTGCCGTTTATTTAGATTGCATGAATTGAAACTGAAAAATATAATCGGAGAGAAAAATCTCACCAGTAATAAATCTTGTGACATTTGCTTTAAAGAAAAATGACACAAGTAAAACTGTTTAAAGGAAAAAACATAACAATAACAGATGCATTGGTGATAATTAATTAAATATTACACTCATTAGTGCCTTCATCAAACATCATATTTACAAACGCACCTTTAGAATTTAGTTTGCCACTCTTTGTATAATAAACATTTGTGACAATGTCTGGGCATGGCATTTACCCAATATTGTGTAGGTTCCCCTTGTGCCACTTGGGCAGCGCTGGCCACATGACTTTAAAAGACTGGGGTGTGCTGTTGTGTCTAACAACATCCTTGATGTGGGTTCAAGGATGGGGCCTCCATAGATAGGACTTTGTCCTTTGTAAGCTGCATCTTATTGAATTGGGATCTGGTGAGTTTGGAGGCCTTGCCACATTCACTGCGGGTTGTGGTTCCTTTTCCGATTGTTGAACCACAGATTGAAGAGAAACAATGTGGATTCCATCCTGGTCGTGGAACAGTGGACCAGCTTTTTACTCTTGTAGGAATCCTGGAGAGGGCTTGGGAACATGCCCATCCAGTCTAAATGTCTTTTGTGAATTTGGAGAAGGCATATGTTTGGGTCCCTCGGGATTTCCTGTGGGAGGTACTGTGGGAGTATGGGGTGAGGGGGTCTCTTCTCAGGGCCATCCAATCCCTAGATGCCCAAAGTGGGAGCTATGTTCGGATTCTTGGCAGTACTGCAAGTTCCCTGTCACCAATCCTGTTTGTGATTTTCATGGACAGGATATCAAGGCGCAGCCATGGAGGAGCACCCGAGCACATGTGCGTTATTTATTTAAAAAAATATATTTATCACAAAAATAAAGTGTTTATGTAAACTGTGAATTAATCATACAGATGTAAACAATGAATAAATAAATGCAAGAAATGCTACAAATAAATACAATGCCTGCCATAATAAAGTTCAACGACTAGTATAGATACATATAGTAAATATATAATCATGCATTTTCTGTTCTCCTCAGGATCATCTGGGTTCAAGAGAGGGGTGGTGTGTGATGGCAGCATGTCCTTGTGCCCAGGAAAGACCGGGAATGGCTACTAAATACTCCTATTAAGAAGACAACATTCCTACAAGAGAGATGCTTGTGCTCTTTTTTCCATACCTTGCTACTGTATGTGTAGGTTTTCACACTTCGCTGAGGTGATGAAACTATTGCATTTACAACCTCACCATGCATCAATGTTTAGTGTTTAACATGTTTTGTGTGCCATGTGTTTATATTGTATTTTTGTAAAGATAAACGAAATATTAAAAAATTAATGTATACTGTAAAATCCAAAATGAGTGTTGGGTATTTGGAATAGAGAAATACTGGATAGAGTGCAAAATGTTTTATTTAACATTATTAAATTAAAATATGATTAAAGTAAATTTTGTAACAAAAGTAGCTGTCAAATAGGAGAAAAATACAGTATAAACATTAAAATGTAGCATATTTTTATATTCACTTTTACTTGCATAGCAAAAGGTTGTGTGTTAATGAAATTAAGACAACACTTGGTCCATCATCTGCATCAACATTCTATTCGATCGCTTGATGTTCCTTCCTCTGTATCTGTAGTCAGCGCTCCTCCAAATTTGAGATTTCATGAAGGCATTATGAATCTCCATACTGGCCTGGAAATGCCTCGGGATTCCCCAGTCAGGGTTAGTTGAGGTGGCTGGGGAACTCAATTCCAGACTCGATTCCTGTCTCTGTGTACATGGAGTTTGCATGTTCTCCCCATGCTTGGTGGGTTTCTCCCGCATACTCTGGTTTCCTCCCACAGTCCAAAGATATGCAGGTTAGGCTAACTGGCGTTCCCAAATTGCCTTAGTGTGTGAATGGGTGTGTGAGTGTGTGTATGTGTGCGTGCCCTGTGATGGATTGGCACCCTGTCCAGGGTGTACCCTGCCTTGTGCCCTAAGCCTCCTGGGATAGGCTTCACGTCCCTGCAACCCTGAATACAGGATAAAGCGGTATAGACGATGAGTGAGGGAGTGAGATACTGTATTGCCAAGACAACATGTGACATGCCAAGTCAAGATGTTATGTGCCTAAAAGGACTTAGTGCTGTAATAAAACCAAAAGGTGCTTCAACAAAGTATTAGTTTAAAAGTGTGCATATTTATGGACATTTTTTTTTTTTGCTTCCTCCTGCTAAAAGATTTCCGTTTCACATTAAAGGTGGAAAACGTTCTGAAATTATTTATCTTTGTCTCATTTTTTTAATCAGACATGCCTGCTATTTTAACACATTGTGTAGACTTTTGTATTCACTATACATGAATATGTTTTATGTCCTAGTCTGAGGTAGGAATATATTTAGTCCTAAAATAACCTTGAGCAGGGTGCCTAGGAGTGATTCTGAGACACTTAATAAATAGAGGCCCAGGACTCAAATTGTGAAAGAGTGGTTCTAGGAGCATCTATCTATGCATTTCTTTGTTTACTGAGAGCATATTTACAAATGGCACAAACTAAAATAACAGAAAAGTATTTTTTTTTATTGTTCTGATTATGATAAACTGCCACATGTATTTATTTTTAATCAATCAAAAAAAGAATTTATAATAGTTGGTGTGGTGTGGCTGGTAGCATTTCAGTTAAATATTCCTAGCACACACAAAGGAATATCTGTGAGCACAGGAAATATCATTCCAATTTTTTAGCCCTGTAGACACAAAATGAATATATTTATATTTACAGTGAAACTGAATAAGACAAGAATCACCAAAATAAAGCATGGAATAATAGATTATAGCCTCAGCTGCTTACCACCCCAGTCTATATGCACACAGCATTCTGCATTTACAAAATTTGGTTCTCTTGGATTCCACTTGGTGAAAGTCAATCTGGAACCATCAGACCAAAACCAGTTGAATTTCTGAAAGAATGAATCAATGGAAAACACAGGGTATAATTTGTCTAATTTAATGAAATCATTTGAAATCACACAGTATGATGGTATAATTCCTTGCTTATATATATAAAGTTTATTCTTAGCTTACCTTCTGACAGCCATTTAGTCCAATCCATGCTGCATTCTCCTCAGGGTCATGAGCACGAATAAGGGTCTTAATCATTCGATATTCATTTTCGCTGTGTATTGAGGTTAAGTGTCCACCAAGATTCAGACAGTGTTTCTAGAGAATAAAAAAATACTTATTTCATTTAGAATAAAAAAAAAAGGTTTTAGAATTTAGAGTATTTATATAAGAAAAAACATGTTTATATAAGAAAGACATAAAATTATTAGTATTCATTCAAGGTATTGCACAATTTTTGGGCCCCTATTTAAATGTAAACAATGATGTGATAATGACTGTACAAAAACACTTATTTTTCCTTGTGTCTAATTTATTCGAATGAAGCATGGGGTTGATTCAAATGCACTATAAGGTTTTGCACAAGCTTATTGAGTCTGTGCTAGCTCAAGTGTATACTGTAATAAAATTAAATGACAAGAAGCTTTAAAGTTAATAAGTATTTGACATATTCTACTTATCACTTGAGTTACTATCAATGATCTGATCTGGAAGAAAAATTCCAATTTTGAAATAAATGAATTGTAAATACTGGTGAAATTAATTAATTGAACCTCAGCAGAAGACCAGTCCATTCTGCTGGCCTGATAAGTGAAGCAGCGTCTCTGATACTTCACCCAGCCAAATGGACAACATGTAGAACACTGGCCGTTTATGTGATGTTCTTCAGCTTTTTAAAATAAATACATAAATAACAACAAAAACAACAATGAATATAATTAGTAAGCAGCTTGTTTAAAATGGAGCTGATGAGCAAACTGTGTTCATGTTTTAATAATATGTGATGATTAATTATTATATGGAGGTCATAAGTTATGCTTTTAGAAATAAAGCCTTATTTATTAATCATGAAATACACAGAAAAATCGATTGAATGGCACTGTTAGAGTCACTTGCGTTATCAAATTTATATTCCATTAGATTTCCATTCACTTTCATACACCTTTATTAAAACCACTACGTAGCTCATTGTTGTAGTGTTTTGTGTTTTTGTTTGTTTGTTTTTAATATCAAGTTGTACATAAACATGACTATTGCACATTTCATACACTATTATGTGACATCAATATCTGAATTTTTTATCACACATTATATTAAAAATAACAATCAGGTGATCTTAGTAGCTTCTTCTGTTCTTCTGAATTTCTACGAAAAGGAAGGTGTTTAATTACCTTGGATGATCTTATTAAAATCGGTCATTAGATTGCAGAAAAAAATAAGCATTAGTACTGTTGGTCAGATTAAATATTCTAATAATGATAATCAGACCTGAAGTGACTAAACACAATAATTTGTGGTAAATATGCATTTTTAGACATTTCTTATATACAGATGGCAAACATATATTCAAAACACATTAGGAGATCACAGCAGTTTGTCAGTAATCAGAGGATATGAATCAAGTCTCATTTTCAGTAACAAAAAACTAAAATTTTGTTATTTATGCCTTAGAGTTATTTTATCACTCAAATTATTTTGAAGTATATCATTTTAGTAGCTTGCGTATCCTGCTTAACAGAAAGGCATGTTACCATAGGCTGTTGCTGCTGTGGCCAGAAGAAGAAGCAACACTATTTCAGTCTGATGAGCCATAGTTCACACACTGCAAGAAAAGCAAAACTTTAGTTAATGAAATAAAAACCTTCTATGTTATACCTCACAAAAAATCCTCCTACATATAATCTGGAGTCTCTTCTTGCTTGATGTAACACACTCAGGAAAGTAGTGATGCTTATATAGTCATGCTGAGAGAAACTTCCTCTTTTCTAAGAAAAACAACATCTAATTTTTTTTTCTAGTTATTTAATTTATCATCATATTCACCTGAAGTTGAATTTATAATTATTTAATTTATAAGATAATCTTAAAAAATGTACATATTTAATTGCATTGTTGCTGTTTATTTATTTGGAGAATTAGGAAACACACGCAAATGTATGATTTTCTCACCCTGGGGTGTGGCATCAATATATTGGCCACAGATTCTTTGGGTGCTGTCGGTTGCAGAATGGGGCCTAAGAGGATGATTTAAGCCCTCGCTGCGCGCTGTTTCAGTGCTGGATTATTGTGTGCCTTCCTCACCTCAATTCCAACGCATGTTGTTTTATAGTTTTCTTGTTTTTTTGTCTCTCGATTCGGATTATCACCTTGCTTTTTTATTTCCAGGTGTAACGCTCCCTTTGACCTATGGTTAGACCCTATAAAGGGGCGTCCTGGGTTCTCTTACCCGAAATACCAACGCAACAAGTTATACGAATTTTACGTTCTTAGGTAACTGTTAACTATTAGCTCTCTAGCTGTTCCAATGTAAATGCAATACTCAAAATATATTAAACACACACATTACAAAGTACGCCACTCAGCATAGCTCTTTTAACTGCTTCTAGATATTAATTATTAATTCTTAATAAAAATATAAACAGCCAGTTAAGTGCTTAACAAACTTAAATTAATTCAACGAAATAAATAAAATGTATATCAAAGTATCCCAATTTGTTATCTCCACAGAAAAGAAAATATCAAGTTGGCTTATTTCACAAAATAACTCAGTTCAATTCAACATGCAAATAAACATCCAATAGTTTCTCAGTCACACTTATTAGACTAACTATGGGCCCTTTTTAAAGCTTAAACTAAGTCGGCACACCATCGCACTTGAACTCTTAAATAAAGTTTTAGTAGCAGGCCTGAATCGGTGCTGGTGAGCGTTGAGGCCTTTAAGACCAAAATGGTCGCTTCACGCCAGTGGCGCAACACAAAATAAAATGGTGACTCACCACGCTTTGTAGAACTGGAACAAAATGGTCAATTCTTGGTCTCCCTCTCTTGTACTCACTCCTTAGGCTCCTTCACGAAACTCTCCTCGCTTGTTTACCGTCCATAAGAAAAAGTCGGTGCACAACGCGTGGTCCTCGCACCGTCTGTCATTCAAGAAAGTCACAAACTGCCACAGGCAAGGCTTGCTGGCACAATATGTTCGGATTAGCGTGGTCTCTCCCCTCTTTCTTGGGAAGTCTGCCCTTCCAGGTTGCGCAGTCTTTTTCCGTTGCTCCGCTCTGATTGGCCAATTCCAGGTGCATGCACTACACTTTTCCTTTCACTTTTAGATATGACCATACATTTTAAACATAAAATTAACAAAGCCTGTATAACAGATCTTTACAAACAACATTCCTATCAGACAGTATACATAAATGCATTCCATCTCCATTACACTGTCATACTTATAAGAATTTTAACCCCTTCATTCCTCAGCGGGTTACACAGGTTTTGATCTTGCATTTCCCCTTTTGATTACGGCTTTTGTTTCACGTTTTTGGATGTGTCGCCTTGCTCTTTCATTTCCCGGTTACTGAACTACGCTTCCTCTCTTTCACTATCGCTCTTGTTTAGCAATTTGGCTCTTCCACCTCACTGACTGACTTCCCAGTTTTTGATTCTCACTTTCGCCTATCGACCATGCTCTTGTCTCACACTGCAGTCACTCATTGGTGAAGTGATGAAGGGTTTGAGCTGGGAGATGTGGAATATCGGGTGGATTTGGAGCGCCGCAGGCAGCTAGAGCTGGTAGGTGAGAGGATTGACACGGAGGGTGATGCGATATGGACCAATGAATCTGGGTGAAAGCTTTTTGGACTCCGTGCGGAGGTGTATATTTTTCGTGGACAGCCACACCTTGTCACCTGTGCGGAACATTCGTCTCGGAGGGTGTCCTCGTGCCAGTCACGGTGCGAGTGTGCATGACAGTTCTCTGATTAATGTTTTCCGTACCCAGTCTGTCAGTTTAGGTGGCTGGCCATGTCTTGGTAGGTTTGCAGTTGTGGCATACTCTTTCCATCAAAATAATAATAATAAAAAATACTAAAGAATTAAAATCACTTTCCTGGCTCCTGTTTCGATACAGGATTGTTTAAAAAAATGTATACATTGTTCAGTGGCGGATTTAGCAATTTGGGGGCTCAAGGCAAACATGGATATGGGGCCCTCTGCATTCAATGCATTTAACGTTACATCTTTATTGAACAGGTTAAATAATGCACAAACAATTTTCTACAATTAGAATGTTACTCATTGTCAGTTTACATATCTGATACAGATACCTTTGTATTTTATCATGATCAGCAGACTAATAGTTGATGATTGGCCTCTGTCTTCTATGCTGTTTCACTAAAGTAAGAAAACCTATGACAGGTCAATGGAGTGACACAAAGAATACTTATTAAAATGATTACCACTCATCTTTATCCTTGCTGTCCCATCTTTGTCTGTATCTTACTCGTCTTCACTCTGTCTGTCTGTCTTCTTCTTCTGTCCCTTTAATGCTTTTATTTTTATGTACTATATTTCTCCTGCTCCTTGAGTGCTTTCTTTTTCTCCTTCCAAATCCTTTTAATGCATTTTACTATTTCTCTTGTCATCACTATTTTACTTTCCTCTTTTTTTGTATTTTGTCTTTGCTCTCTCTCCTTCTCCTTTATTGATTTTATTTGATTTAGATCTCTCTCTCTCTCTCTCTCGCTCTCTCGCTCTCTCTCTCTTCTTTTTGCTTTCTCCTCCTCAAATGTTATTTTCAAGTCTTTCCTTCTATTCTCCCCTTTTAGCACAGAATTTCTCTAGCTTTTATTATTTTTCGCTGTTATTTGTAAATATATATACATTATTATTTATTTTGTTTTAAATAGCTTAGTCTTCCTTCTTCAAATGAGCTTTAGTTCGTTGAATATTGGGGTGTTGGACTAAGAATAATATGAAAATAATTTTAATAAAAAAATATTTAAAATAATTAGTCTTAGTGTGTGCATGGCTGGGGTGAATAGTGTAGGCCAAGACACAAAAATCTGGCCTTGCAAGCTTTGGTTTCAACAAACTTTGTTATTACTGACTCCACATCCACTGATTTTTTGACTTTGTGCTCAATGGAGAGAATAGCACGTGCAGACAGCCTCTCCTGTGACATTGGTGACCTGAGGTGACCTGTGACTATGACCAGGCGTGAAAAATTGTGTTACTTTTGCCAAAGATTATTCCCGTTATTTCTGCACCACTTGGGTAACTTCGTTTCATGGCTGTAGATGGTAGTCTCCCGTTCTTCATTCAAACTGCAGTGAATAACTTTCACTTTCGTCACACGGAATGTACCATTGTGTGTGTGTTTGGGGGACTAAAACGCTTCACCGCAACTTGCATGGCGTAATGGCATTCTAATGCTATTTCCGCAAGTGGATTTTAATTACTTTTAAATGTTAGACATAAGTGCTGGCTAAAACTACTTAGTTGGGCTTGGGTAATGGGGCCCTGGCAGTCCGAGGCTCCAGGCGCTCGCCTACATTTGCCTAATGTACTCCTGTCTGTCCAAAGGTCTATATTAAAGCTCATAAGCTCATAGGCTCACTTTTTTTCACTGGCTTTTATACATAACGGAGATATTTAATCCCCTTTATTATTTTATTGTTTTTTTTAATTACTTTGGTTAATTACTTATTTTAATTAATTATTATTTTTTTTTGTGTGTGTGTGTGTGTGTGTGTGTGTGTGTGTGTGTGTGGCTCTGGAAAAAATAAAGACCTTACAGGTGCATGTATTGGTGACATGAACAGTTTTGTTTAACTTTGTGTAAACTGCTGACAATATTTCTCCTAAATTAAAAATATAACATATTATTTAGCATATATATTCAAAGGAAATGATCACAACACATAAAAATAACTTAAGATTATGCAGTATTTGCAGAGTGTCAGGGATAACCCCTAGAGGGCGCCAAAGCGCCCTGTAATTTTCGTTTGTAGTTTCTTTGTTTAGACTTCAGTTCCCATGGGGCAACTCGGTCAGGTGACCAGGGGGCGCTCACCTGAACCGAGTTGGTTATTAGTTTTATTATAAATGGTTTGTTTTAGTTCTCCTGTGTGGTCTTGCAACTGTTCATTTACCTTAGTCATGTCAGCATGTTTCTTAGTGTCTTTTGTTTTGTCTATACGTGTTTTTGTTTCAGTTTCATTTAAAGTATCTTTGTTTTGTTGAGTTTCCCTGCCTTTTTGTGTTTAATAAAACATCGTTTCCGTTACCACCTGGATCCCCTGCGTTTATGCCGATCAACACCCCGGAACGTGACAGATTGCAAGACCTAAAAAGAGGCATAGCAGAGGAGCCCTTCCCCGGGGAGATTCTTTTTGGGGGGGGCAACGATGTTTGGAGTTTGGGGAGCCGGCGTGGAAGGTAGCCGGAGAACCAAACGGCGTAAAGGCAAAAGAGCGGAGTGTGAGCGGGACGTGCAGCTGGGAGCAGCCTCCCAGAGTTATTGGAGCAGCTTTCGGCGATGCGCTCTGAGAAACGAAGAGCGCATTCGTGACCTGTGGGAGCAGGTGGCCAGGCTCCAAGGGCTGCTAGCACAGCTGCACCGCGCCGCTGAGCACAGCGAGCTGCTGCCGCTGCAATGCGGCGAAGAGGAGGGCGAGCTACCGTCGCTGCACTGTGCCTTCGAGGACGGCGAGCTACCGTCAATGCACTGTGCCTTCGAGGACGGCGAGCTTCCGTCGCTGCACTGTGCCTTCGAGGACGGCGAGCTTCCGTCGCTGCACAGTGCCTTCGAGGACGGCGAGCTTCCGTCGCTGCACAGTGCCTTCGAGGACGGCGAGCTTCCGTCGCTGCACAGTGCCTTCGAGGACGGCGAGCTTCCGTCGCTGCACAGTGCCTTCGAGGACGGCGAGCTTCCGTCGCTGCACAGTGCCTTCGAGGACGACGAGCTTCCTCTTCCCCCGCCGCCGCCTTCATGCGCCGCTGAGGACTGCGACCTTCCTCTTCCTCCGCCGCCGCCTTCATGCGCCGCCGAGGAGCACGAGCTCCTTCCTCTTCCCCCGCCGCCGCCTTCATGCGCCGCTGAGGACTTCGAGCTTCTTCTTCCTCCGCCGCCGCCTTCATGCGCCGCCGAGGAGCACGAGCTCCATCCTCTTCCTCCGCCGCCGCCTTCATGCGCCGCCGAGGAGCACGAGCTCCATCCTCTTCCTCCGCCGCCGCCTTCATGCGCCGCCGAGGAGCACGAGCTCCATCCTCTTCCTCCGCCGCCGCCTTCATGCGCCGCCGAGGAGCACGAGCTCCATCCTCTTCCACCGCCGCCGCCTTCATGCGCCGCCGAGGAGCACGAGCTCCATCCTCTTCCTCCGCCGCCGCCTTCATGCGCCGCCGAGGAGCACGAGCTCCATCCTCTTCCTCCGCCGCCGCCTTCATGCGCCGCCGAGGAGCACGAGCTCCATCCTCTTCCTCCGCCGCCGCCTTCATGCGCCGCCGAGGAGCACGAGCTCCATCCTCTTCCTCCGCCGCCGCCTTCATGCGCCGCTGAGGACTTCGACCTTCCTCTTCCTCCGCCGCCGCCTTCATGCGCCGCTGAGGACTTCGAGCTTCCTTTTCCTCCGCCGCCGCCTTCATGCGCCGCCGAGAAGCACGAGCTTTATCCTCTTCCTCCGCCGCCGCCTTCATGCGCCGCTGAGGACTTCGAGCTTCCTTTTCCTCCGCCGCCGCCTTCATGCGCCGCCGAGGAGCACGAGCTCCATCCTCTTCCTCCGCCGCCGCCTTCATGCGCCGCTGAGGACTTCGAGCTTCCTCTTCCTCCGCCGCCGCCTTCGTACGCCGTTGAGGACAGCGAGCTTCCTTTTCCTCCGCCGCCGCCTTCATGCGCCGCCGAGGAGCACAAGCTCCATCCTCTTCCTCCGCCGCCGCCTTCATGCGCCGCCGAGGAGCACGAGCTCCATCCTCTTCCTCCGCCGCCGCCTTCGTACGCCGTTGAGGACAGCGAGCTTCCTTTTCCTCCGCCGCCGCCTTCATGCGCCGCCGAGGAGCACGAGCTCCATCCTCTTTCTCCGCCGCCGCTGTCATGCGCCGCCGAGGACAGCGAGCCTCCTCATCCTCTGCCGCCCTGCGTCACCGAGGACGGCGAGCACCCACTGCCTGCACCGCCCAACGTCAAAGAGGACGGCGAGCTTCCTCCGTCTCCGCCGCCCTGCTTCAACGGGGGCATGAAGCCACCTGGCCCACAGGACATAGGTGCCAGCCTATGGGTGAGAGGGGCGGACATTGGACCCTGGGGGGGATGCCCTGGACCTCCTGTGGCGCCCCGGAGTTGCGCCCTTTGAGGGGGGGTTATGTCAGGGATAACCCCTAGAGGGCGCCAAAGCGCCCTGTAATTTTCGTTTGTAGTTTCTTTGTTTAGACTTCAGTTCCCATGGGGCAACTCGGTCAGGTGACCAGGGGGCGCTCACCTGAACCGAGTTGGTTATTAGTTTTATTATAAATGGTTTGTTTTAGTTCTCCTGTGTGGTCTTGCAACTGTTCATTTACCTTAGTCATGTCAGCATGTTTCTTAGTGTCTTTTGTTTTGTCTATACGTGTTTTTGTTTCAGTTTCATTTAAAGTATCTTTGTTTTGTTGAGTTTCCCTGCCTTTTTGTGTTTAATAAAACATCGTTTCCGTTACCACCTGGATCCCCTGCGTTTATGCCGATCAACACCCCGGAACGTGACACAGAGCTTTAATACCTCAATTAAACAAAATGCTAATAATTTGTAAACAAATTGTGTTAATGCTTTGACTAGCTAATATTTATAAATCAGTATTTGGTGTAATTACCCCAATTTGCAATTACAGGTTTCATGCATTTTGGCATGCTCTCCACCAGTTTTTCATATTGCTTTGTGACCATCCATCTTCCTCTTGATGACAAACTGCACTCACTCACTCTCACTCATCATCATTACCACTTAATTCTGTATTAAGGGTCATGGGGGCCAGGAGCCTATCCCAGGAAACTTAGGGCATGAGGCAGGATACACCCTGGACAGGGTGCCAACCCATCGCAGGGCACACAGACATACACACACTCACACTCTCATTCACACACTACAGGCAATTTGGGAATGCCAATTAACCTAATGTGGGAGGAAACCGGAGTACCCGGAGGCAACCGACCAAGCACGGGGAGAACAGGCAAACTCCATGCACACAGAGACGGGAATCGAGCCTGGCCGGGGATCGAACCCAGACCTTGGAGGTGCAAGGCGACAGTCCTAACTACTACACCACCGTGGTAGGAGATTTTGGTATGGATTGTAAATCCATCAATTATAAAAAGCCTTGGGAATTTTATGGTAAGATCATGGCACTGCTCGAGTGTGTTGGTGTGTGGCCCGTAGTGAGCTGCAGTTTGTTAGCATGGGGCTTGAATTTTCTAAGCATGATCATATAATTTGTGTCAAACCTGAAGGTTTATATGAGTTGATCTGCCATAGGGTACCCTGTGTGTCCATAAGCATATCTGTGGGTGGTAGCTCTGATCAGTAAACATTAATTTTCACCTTTCAAATTTAATAAATCATGTAGTATGTAATAATGTAACACATTTATTATAGGTAGGAGCTATACATAATAATCCATAGCTCTTCATAGTGCACCATACCATTCATAGGCTTAACTTATTAAATTATAAATAGATTATATACTTTTTCATCCATGTATGTATCGGGACTATATAATTCCTTAGCTTTGACATTACTATGCATTAGATAATATTGTCAGAGCATGTTGGACCCACAACAAACACAACAAGTTAATTACACCATACCATTTTGCGTGATAAAAAAGAAAAAAAAACATATTTAAAGTGGGAGCTCAGCTTAAGTTTTCCATGCATTGTCAAAATAAAGTTAAAAAGGAATATCAGGTCTAATTCCATCTTTGCATAGCTTTATCGGGGCTGATCAAGATAAGTTTTTTTTTTCCATAATTATATTATTCATAGCAGATGGCCAAAGAAATTAAAGTAGACAGTCAGTTTTTGAGACTTATTTGGACAATTACCCATCGGTTTTGTAAACAAATTATTGCACAAGGTTTGAAGTAAAAACGGGATGTTAAAATTAATGCTCATCATTGCCTGAGCAAGCAAAGAAGCAGAAGTTGCAGACCCCAATCATTTAATTCAATGAATATAATTTAGCATCTTAATCATAATAACTGGTTCACATACTACTTAGAAAGTTCTACATAGTATAGTCTGTAATATGGGAATGTAAAGTCTACCTTGTTTTATGTAACTGTAGTTTATTTAAATGATAATTTTTTATCAATTCAATCCCTTCTTTGGGTTTTCAAAATGTTCCTAGATGCTTTAATTCCACTATAATACCCAAGACTCACTAAAGCCAACAGGGATCAAAGGCCAGCTCCTCCAATCATATCCCACAGAAAATTATGCAGCACGAATCACAAAAAGTCTGTGCTGGCCATGAAAGAAAGGAACAACTTGCAATGAACGTAGCAAGGCCTGACCTATGACCAAATAACCTATATAACAAAATACTGCATATACATGACTATGAATGTATTTATCTTTTACCAGTGTCAGGTTTTGTATAGAAAGTTGATGGTAAAAAAAATAAATAAATAAAAAAAGTCTTACACAATGTGGTTCATGTGTAAAAATGATTCATCATGCTTACAGAACCACTCTTTCATAATGTGAGTCCTGGAATATGCCCATGTCATCAGGGAAGAATAACTCCATAGATGTAATAACCTGGTCATTCAGTACATTCAGGTCATCAACTGCCTTAATTTTATTGCCACATAACATTTATGAGCCTGACTTGAGCAACCCCAGATCATCACACTGCCTCCAGAGGCTTATACAATGGGCACAATGCATAATGGGTGCACTGCTTCATGTGCTTCCCTTCTTACCCTGACATGCCTATTGCTTTGGAATAGGGTCGTCTAGACTCATCAGACCACATGACCTTTTTCATTGGTCCAAAGTCCAATCTTTATGCTCACTAACAAAAAAAACTTTTTTTCTTATTAGTCTCTCTAAGAAGTGGTTTTCTTATGGACACACAGCTATTTAGCAAAACTGTAAGTTCATCAGCACTGTGTGCTCATTGTATGAGCATAGAAATGCTTTTACTTTTACTCTTACACAGAGCTATGGTTTGTACTGTTGATTTTTTACTGGCGCTTCCACTGTCACATAGAGCCAGCCTTCGAGATCCTCTAGATCCGCACTTGCTTTGTTTCTCCCGCTTTTCCCCTTTGTTCCTTCTTTAAACTCTTTATTTTCCTCATTATCCTTAATTAAAAATACTGCACCAGAGTGCTAGGTTGATTGTCTTCATCTTCATTTAAAAAAAGAAGAATGACAAGGACCAAAATTCATGATTCAGCTAAAAATGAGAAAAAGGCATTGGCTGCGCCATCGACCCCTGAGTGTCTGTGGTGCTATCAAAGATCTTACAATATTTACAGTAAAAGTAACTAACTAACAAACTAACTAACTAACTAACTAACTAACTAACTAACTAACTAACTATAGAGGGAGAACAGAAAAAGACCCAGTACTGAGCCATGTGGGAAACCAGTAGAGAGTCTGAGTGGGGCAGATGTGGATGCCCTCCATGTCACCTTATACAGCCTATATTCTAGTTAAGAAGCATATGAGTACTTGCATGCTAGATTGGATAGTAAGGAGGGAGAGGTGGATCTCTACAGGTTGGCGAGGCAGAGAGATAGATATGGGAAGGATGTGCAGCAGGTTAGAGTGATTAAAGATAGAGATGGAAATGTACTGACAGATGCCAGGAAGGTGATGGGAAGATGGAAGGAGTACTTTAAAGAGTTGATGAATGAAGAAAATGAAAGGGAACAAAGAGTAGAAGAGGTGACTGTTCTGGAGCAGGAAGTAGTAACTATTAGTATGAGTGAGGTGAGAAGGGCGTTGAAGAGTATGAAGAGTGGAAAGGCTGTTAGTCCTGATGACATACCTGTGGAGGTATGGAAGTAGTTAGGAGAGGTTGCAGTAGAGTTTCTGACTAGTTTGTTTAAGAAGATCTTGGAGAGTGAGAGGATTCGATAGGAATGCAGGAGAAGTGTATTGGTGCCGATTTTTAAGAACAAGAGAGATGTGCAAAGCTGTGGCAATTACAGAGGCATAAAGCTAATGAGCCATACAATGAAGCTGTGGGAAAGCGTAGTGGAAGCTAGGTTAAGGGCAGAGGTGAGCATTTGTGAGCAGCAATATGGTTTCATAACTAGAAAGAGTACATCAGATACAGTATTTGCTTTGAGGATGCTGGTGGCGAAGTATGGAGAAGATAATAGAGAGTTGCATTGTAACTTTGTAGATTTAGAGAAAGTGTACAACAGGGTGCTGAGAGGGAAGTTATGGTGTTGTATGAGGAAGTCTGGAGTGGCAGAGAAGTATGTTAGAGTGGTGCAGGACATGTATGAGAGCTGTAAGACAGTGGTGAGATGTGCTGTAGCTGTGACAGAAGAGTTCAAGGTGGAGGTGAGTCTGCATCAACCTAAGCCCCTTTTTTGTTTGCTCTGGTGATGGACAGGATGACAGATGAGGGTAGATAGGAGTCTCCATGGACTATGATGTTTGCAGATGACATTGGGTCTTTTAGCAAGAGCAGGGAACAGGTGGAGGAAAATTGGAAAGGTGATGCTCTACAGCTTAGAGACAGTGGCAATGAAGAAAAGACAGGGGGCAGAGCTCAAGATGTTGAGGTTCTCTTTGGGACTGACACGGATGAATAGGATCAAGAATGAGTTCCTCAGAAGGAAACCCATGTTAGATGTTTTGGAGATAAAGTCAGAGAGGCCAGATTGAGGTGGTTTGGACATGTTCAGAGGAGCGATTGTAAATATATTGGTAGAAGGATGATGAGGTTGGAACTGCCAGGCAGAAGGTCTAGAGGGTGATGATGGTTGTGATGAAAGGAAGGAGGTCTTGTGAGATGGCCTGGAGCATTGTGGAATGGATTGAATGACGACATTATCTGCTCTCATCAGACAACAGGTTGGAGAAATCTGCTAAGGGAGGGGAGGGGAGGGAAGGTCCTGAAGTTCTGGTGTAGAGGTTGGGTTTGAAGCAAAGGACAATCAGATAGCTGCAATTTTCTCATCATAGAATGTGGCAAAGTCATCAGCAGTCAGAGAGGATGGGGCAGGAGGATCTGGTCGGTTGAGTAGTGAGAAAAAGATATTGTGGAGTTTGCCAGGATTATGTGCAGATGCTTCCAGCTTTTTGCTGTAGAAGGCAGTTTTGGCAGAAATGTCACATGAGAATTTGGCAAGAAGAGTACAAGATCTGCATCAGGCAGATCTTCCATCTTATCTCTGCAGTTCTTAATTATTTTAGTTCTAATTCAATTAGGTTGCAGTCAGTAAAGAAAAAGAACAAAAAAGAAAAAAACTGTATAAACTACAAAAAGTATATACTTAATACATTTGTAGAGAGTTATAAGCATACAAAGAAATAGCAATTTGAAAAAACTCCAGTTACACAAAACCTATTACACTTTACAGTGTACTATTACAGTACATTCCTACATTAAGCACTTACATTAAAAGTAGAGTTGTACTCTTTGATGTATTAAACTGTTTTCATTTCATAACTGTTGTAAAAGTGTTAACAAAGTCTTCTTGAGTTGTTTACTATGTGATATTAAGCACAGAATGGGGTCAGCGTTAGCTGTAGTACACAGAGGTCGCCAACTTTCTGCAAAGTCAATAACTGCAGACCTCCAAACTTTATGTGGCCTTCAGATTAGCTGAAGAACAGGGCGTAGATAAGTTCATGGAATGGGTTTCCATGGTTAAGCAGTGCATCCAAGCCTTCCATCACCAAGTGCAATGCAAAGAGCTGGATGCAAAGAGCTATAAAGCACAGTGTCATTGCAGTCTAGCTCTCTGGAGTAACAGATCATGCCTTTCTGTCTGGCAATCCAATGGATGAGTCTGGGTTTGGCAGTTTCCAGGATAACAGTACTTGTATGACTACATTGTGCCAAGTGTAAAATTTGGTGGAGGGAGGTTATGATGTGGGTTGTTTTTCAGGAGTTGGAATCCGGTGAAAAATCCTCTGAAAGGAATTCTTAGTTCTTCAACATACCAAGCTATTTTTGGCAATTTCATGCTCCCAACTTTATGGGAACAGTTTGGGGATGTCACCTTCCTGTTGCAACATGACTGCATACCAGTGCACAAAGCAAGGTATATAAAGACATGGATGAGCGAGTTTGGTGTGAAAGAAATTGACCGGCCTGCACAGCATCCTGACCTCAACCTGATAAAACACCTTTGGGATAAATTAGAGCAGGGACTGCGCACCAGACCTTCTCACCCAACATCACTGTCTGATCTCACAAATGTGCTTCTGGAAGAATTTCTAAACAATTCCCATAAACACACTCCTAAACCTTGTGGAAAGACTTTTCCAGCAGATTTGAAGCTGTTATACAGTAGCTGCAAAGGGTGGCCCAACATCATATTAAACCCCATGGATTAAGAATTGGATGTTACTCATGTTAATATGCATGTGAAGGAAGATCTGCAAATACTTTTGTTAACACAATGTATTATGCAATAGAATGGGTCAAAACAATGTCATCTGACATTGCAGATATAGAACTAAGCAGATGGTTCCTCTAAGGTGATAGTGATAATTACCTGATAATGATAATATTGTAATGTTGTATTCCTGTGCCCTGAGAACAGCCCTCTCACTGTGCTTCCTGACTCCTTATGTGGTAAAGTTATAATCTGTAAGTAATCATTTGGTAAGTGATTACAATGGAAGTTTTAAAATGATATTCATCACCATGGACTGTAAAGACATAAAGAGTGTGTGGATTGTCACTTTCTCCAGTTGTTTGGCCAGTTATATCAGGAGTTTTTTTGCTTATTGTCTGTGGAGACTGTGGTGCAGGTCATGGCTGCTTGTTTTTACACTTCCCAAGTGAACAATGAGAGGTTTCCCTTGGATGCACGTGTGAGGTCGAGAAAGATTCTGGGAGCATGTCCAGGAGGAAGCATTGATGATCTGTTTAACCTTATCAAATATCACAGAATGAGATTTTAAAAAATCAACTATTTACATAAATAAAATCATAAACAACTTTCTAATTGCTCTGATAATTTTTTTTATTGCTCTGATGATTTTCTACATTTCCACAAACCTTAATCAATTAGTGACAGGAACACAATTTCCAACATTGTACTGTATAATAGTTGGTGTGTTGTGGCTGGAATGCACTTCTGTTAAATACTCCTGGCACACACAAAGGGATAGCTGAGATTACATGGAATATCATTCCAGTTCATTGTGCCTGCAGAAATAGAATAAATGTAATTATACATTCAATTCAATTAAATTTAACCTTAATCACCAAAATATTAAATAATACATCATGACCACAGCTGCCCAGTTCCTATGCACATAGCAGTCTTGATCTTGAAAATTTGGTTCAATTGGACTTCACTTGGTGAATGTTAATTTGGAGCCATCACCAAAACCAGTGGATTTCTGAAAGAATGATACAGTGGAAAACACAGGGTTTAAAACATAATTTCAGAAAATATTAAAAAGTATGCAGTCTGCAGATATAATCCCCCACTAATATATTTGAAGCTTATTCTTAGCTGACCTTCTGACAGCCATTCAGCCCAATCCATGTTGGATTCTCCTAGTGGTCATGAGCACAAATAACAGCCTTAATCATCTGGTATTCATTTTCACTGTGAATTAAGGTTACATTACTGCCAAGATTCTAGTGTTTCTAGAAGAAAAAAAAAAAGATTCATTTTATTTTGAATTGGAAATAGAGTTATAGAATTTAAAGTTTCTTTTTTTTCACAGAAATTGATTACTATATATTTAAGGCAGGGGATTATTTCTAGGTCCCTACAGAAGTTTAAACAATTGTGTGATATTGATAGGGATATTGCTTGTATCTATTGAAGCATTGTCACATCTGTGCCATCGCAGCCCCGGGGGTTTGCGTTCCCCGGAGTACTGAGCCGCCTCCCTGTCTCCCCCTGTTGTGTCTGCGTGTGTATGTCTTTCACCATTAGCACTAAATGAAGTTCACCTGTGTCTTCCTTGTGTGTCTCTCTATTTAAGCCAGCCACTCCCATAGTCCCTTGTCTGTTCACCGTTTGTCTTATTTTGAAGAGCTGCCCGTGTGTGTATGTGTTTGCCTTGTTGTTATAATTCCAACCCTTGCATCTCCCCTCTCAGGACTGAGCCACAACTAGAGAGCGGGGCGCGTCGACCAAAGGGACTCCCAAGTACGATAGACGTCAAGGTCAAGTTCACGACTCTCGCTCTCACGCCTGAAGCCTTCCTGTTTTCGCCGATTCGGCCATATTCTGTTTGTATAAACTGTGAAAGGATCCGCGCCTGCTCTCGGCTCCAGTTCCTGAGTTGATTAGTTCTTTTTCTGTTTTTTTTTTTGTCCGTTGTTTTGTGAGAGAAGAAAATAAACAAGTCAAGTGTTTCCCTGCATCTGCGTCCGTATTCATTCCGCAAAGATGACAAGCATGGTTTGATCCAAATGCATAAGCTTGTTAAGTCTGTTCTAGCTCAAGGTCACAGTGTCATAAAATGAAATTCTAAGAAACTTTAAAATTAATGAATATTTCAAAGATTCTACTTTTCACAGAATTTGCTTTTAATACAAGTATGAAAAATAGTAATTTGTATTAACACTTATTTCTATGAAATTTAAATACAGGTAAAATTATTTGATTTGAAGCTCAGCAGAAGCCCAATTCCATTCTGTTGGTCTAATACAAGTAGCAATGTCTCTCGTATTTCACCCAGCCAGTTGGACAAGATGTGGAACTTTTGCTGTTTACTTGATGCTCTGCAGCTTCTAACTGGTCAGTAGTAAATAAATCAAACGACAACAAAAACAATAGGTCAATAGCTTGTTCAAAATATAGCTGCGGAGTGAATTGTGTTTAGATCATAATAAGACATGATGCTAAATTAATATATTGAGGTCATAAGTTAATCTTTTGAAAATTAACATGAAATAAACTGGCATATTAATTGAAGATGATTTTAGATGAATATTGAAATCAACTGAACTTTTATAGTCACAGGAAAGACATATTACTCTTTTACTTACTCATGATTACTTGGTATGAATCTTAGCGCAACATACTGGAGTTACTGGTGTTGTCTAATCTATAAACCATAAGATATTAAATTTATTTTATACACGTTTGTTAAGACAATTATGTAAAACAATGTTGTTTTCTTTGCTTTTTTATTTGTTTTTAATATCTTGCTGTACATGTTTTTCATACAAGTGAAAAAAGAAATTTTGTTTTAAATTTCTGTGGTAAAGTGAGAACCACCACTCGCTTACAGACGTGGTAAATGTTCGTAAAAGGTGGTAAATGAAGACTTCACCCGCAGTAGGACCGAAAACCGGTGCCAATACGGCACCGGTACCTATATAACCAGTATATACCAGATCGAAACAGAAAGCGAATTTCAGTGCTTCATTTCGGTGCCACTTAAGTGCCTGAACTGCCGATTAATATATTTGTTCTCTGGGGCTATGATGATACAGTTGTAATAAGCATTATATTCATCAACACACATGATCGCTAGTATAATTTAAATACTGCATTCATGGGGTGTTACATTCACTTTAGTGGTGTCAAATACTGGCAAAATACCTAAAAAAACAGGGCAAAATAATCACAATAGTGATGTATGGCGTTTCCTCAACAGTAGGCTTACTGCAGTGAATGAAGTTACTATGAAAATAGTAGAATTTCCCCAAGGTAGATGAGAGAAGACCAAAGCAATCAATCACAGGGTAACAGATTAAGACAAGTTTGTTGATCTCTGATAAACAGTTTTTATAACCAATATAAACATATAAAATCTCTTATCACAGTTTTTTATAAGCAATATAAACAATTAAAAAAATGAATAAATAAATCACAGACTTAATGCTATGACAGATTGTGACACTTATAATCTGGATTTACAGTGTCTCTATAATTTGTAACAAAATATAAGCATGTTTCAACCGGTCACAAGAACATATGTGAATCCTTGAGTTAATGACCTTGTTAACCCTTGAGTGCGCTTGAGTGAAAAACCATGCCTGCCAGGAAAAACTCCAACACACATGCCAATCGTGGCAGAAGAAATGCTTTGTTTACCGACCAAGGCAGCAAAAGCCAACATCTGCTAACCCTGCCTGGCCCGTACAGACTTCAGATGACGGTGTGGATGCAGAAACAAAAGGTGATGCTAATGATCCTTCTAATTCTTTTTCTCACTGTATCAGCAGGTGAGGCATGACAGGAGCTTCACCCAGCTCCATTGGAAAGATCCCCAATTAAAATGTTGCTGGGAGCAGGAGCATGAAATTGTGGGTTAAGCCGAAGTGTCCACGCCACCCAAGCCCGCTCCATATTTCCTGTTGCAAAATGGGTACTTTATTATTGCACACAAAGTGGAAATGAGCAGTGTGATCTGGTGCCACCATCTGGTGGTGGTTGCACAGGCCAAAGTGAGCACTATAATGCACCTGGTGCACTTAACTGCCCTCAGCACACACTTGTAAGTTCCAGGCCCGTTAACAAGGATCCTTCACCACTACTGACTGCAACATTGCTGCATATTTTTGTTTTGGGGTTAGAAAGTTTCCTACTTCAGGACTGGATGTTCTTTTGTCACCAGCCAAATACAATACACTCCCTGATCAATTATTGGAGAATGAATCACAGGATGGAAATTGAAATAGTAAATTGGATAAAGATTAAGTTTTGTCTTAAAACAACTCCAATGTGTTAAAATTTACTTATACTACATTAGTGGTGTTATTTCATCAGTGAATATATAAAATAATCCCAGTAAAAATATTCAGTTTAGCTAGTATAGACAGCTCTGGATAAAAAAAGAGACCACTGCAATTTACTCCAGAAAACTTCTGGAATGTCATTAAGAGGAAGATGGATGGTCACAAACCATCAAGCCAAGCTGAGATGTTTGCTTTTTTGCAACAAGTGTGGTATAAATTTACCCAAGTACAATGTAAAAACAAAAACTGGTAGAGAGCATACCAAACACATACAAAACTGTAATTGTAAATTGGGGTTGTTCCAACAAATACAGATTTCTTAATGTTATTTCGCCAAAGCATTAATACAATTTTTTGCAATACAATTTGTTTTATTTGAGTTATTAAAGCTCTGCAAATCCTGCATAACCTTGGGTTATTTTTCTTCTGTGTTGTGATGTTGACATTTTCTCCACCGTGAATAACAATAGTTATGTTTTGAATTTAGAAGAAATATTATCAGCAGTTCACAGAAAATTAAACAAAACTGTTCATCTCACCAATACATGCACCTGTAAGAAAAAAGACATAAGAAGCAGATTATTTTGCAGTGGTCTCTTTTTTTTTCCAGACCTATATTTATAAAATTATTTTATATACTGACACCACAACCAGGTGAATTAAATAGCATTGATTATCAATTATATACTACTGTAGCAAGCAAACTGGTGACATGATCGTGAGTAATAAAGGATCATTCATGCCATATGCCAGTCTGTCCAGTCCAATCCCACAGAAAAACCAATATATCACAAACAAGAGGAAAATGCTGGCCATGATAAAGACACCAGTATACTCAGTGAATCAAAGATTGCTGTGGATGGGGCTTACCAACTAAAAAGTTCAAGATTATTGTTCGGGCCTCGAAACTCCCCAGACCTCTGGGCAATTGATCATTCATTGTATGTGCTGAACACACAAGTTAGCCTCATGAAGACTCCACTCCACTGCCCACAATACTTAATACAATTGCACTGCTGTCTTAGCCATAGCTGCCGATGTGGCTCAAGGGGCACCTACATAACACACATATTGGGCTTAATGATTTGTGTTTTAATATTTAATCATTTTTTTATATGCCTGATCAGTGCATATTGTCTTTTGATTTCAAACCCAAAGTTCATAAATAAATAGCAGAAACAAAATAATTAGAATAGCTGTTCAGGAGCAATGGATGTATCAAACCTTAAAGATATTAATAAAAAAATATTGCAATATATATTATATTTTATTTTATTTGTATTAGTGTCACAAAAACTTGATCATGAATTAGAAGTGTTGGTTTAGAATGTGGTTGACCAGAATAGGGTTGCCCGGTCTCAGCACAATCAATCAATCAATCAATCAATCAATCAATCAATCAATCAATCAATCAATCAATCAATCAATCAGTCAGTCAGACAGTCAATGATACAACCAGTCAATAAACCAATTAATAATAACAACAACAACAACAACAACAATAATAATAATAATAATAATAATAATAATAATAATAATTAAATTAATAATAATACAATTAATACAATTATTAATAATAATAATAATAATAATAATAATAAATTATGGGGGGTGGGATACAAAAAAATATTATAGAATTTAAGGTTTTTTATGATGAAATAATTAATGAAACAATTAATGAAACAATAAACAATTTCCATTAACCAGTAACCTGAAAAAATATCCTTTGGCTCCCAATTTTCTTTACAAAAAATAAAAAATAAAAATGAGCATTTGCAGTAAGCAATCCAAATTACATTTTACAATTTTTGTAAATTGTTCTGTACAACCTTGCCACTATAAAGAAGCTTGTGGTCAATAATAGTGCTTCTGCTTTTAAACAACAGCCATGCACATATTTTGGGAACTGATTTCTATTTTGCAAATGTGTGGTGTTACTGTTTTACTATAGCGGTTCTCAATTTATATTGCCTGGTGATTCCCACAGAATGGCATTCCTTTAAAAGACCATTACCTTATTTCATCAGGTACGAAGTTCATATTAATTATTTTTTTTTTTACACTGTGTAAAACCCCTAGTTTTATGATCAATCCTTTTGTAAGTTTAAGTTTGTAATTCTTAGAGATGTTAAAACTAACATCAGATCAGCCCTGCTATAACCTCGCTCACTCACAAACTCATCATCTATACCAATTTATCCTGTATTCAGGGTTGTGGGTGGCCTGGAGCCTATCCCATGAGACTTAGGGCACAAGGAGGGTACACCCTGGACAGGTTGCCAATCCATCGCAGGGAGCATGCATACACACACACAGACACACATACAGACACTAAGGGCAATTTGGGAATGCCAATTAGCCTAATCTACATGTCTTTGGACTGTGGGAGAAAACCGGAGTACCTGGGGGAAACCCACCAAGCACATAGAGAGGGGAATTGACCCTGGCCAGGAATTGGTTGAGAAGGTTGAGAAGGATTCTGGGAGTATGTGCAGGAGGGAGCATTGATGATCTGTTTAACTTTATTGCATATCAGTGCAACAGTACTAGACAGCGTAAACTACTTAAAATGAGCATCAATCAAAATGATAATGTTCCCCTTCTTTTGCTAACTGGTTTAGGAAATCATTATCATTTTGATTTATCCTCTTAAAATAGGTTCATATTACATGCCCTCAGTTGCCCCACTTGTCTATCTTTAAAAGTGCAGTGTGTAATGTACATTTCAGACTAATGAAATGAGATTCATAAATAGCAACATGTAAGAAGAAAGGACGTTTGGCATGCTGCACTCGGGCATGAGGCACAGATCTGAAAGAGAAAGCATCATACACTGTAAACCCTAAAAAGTTGGCAAAACTCAAAACATTTGATGTAATCAGTTACATCAAATTTTTTAAGTAATGATATTTCCAATTTTAAGTAAACAGAACTATCAGTTTTTGAGTTTGTTGTACTCATTCATATTAATCGTTATTTACTTGCATTACTAAGTAGCCTAACTCATACTATAATTTGTTTTAGTTGTTGCAAATTAAGTAAATTGCTATTGTTCTTTCACCTGCTCCTGGCAATGGGTCACCACAGCAGGTTGTCACGAGTCTTTACACCAGATGCCATTCTGAACACAACCCTCCCATTTTTAGCTGGGTTTACGACAGGCTGGGAATCGAACCCGGGTCTTTCACATGGCAGGCGAAACACCTACCACTGAGACTTACCAGCCTCATAATCTTAGGTTTTATATAAAACAATGGCTATTGTATTGTTTGTTATGCCATTACATTTGACTTGCCCCTACTTATGGAGGACTTTGGGACACCCCAATTTCAAATACCTTTAAGATGTTCTGTGCTAGGTGCTGTTCTATCAATTTTGCTGTAAAAAACCTCTACTGCACAACCAAAAACAGACCAATTACACATATTTGATCAATTACACAAAGCTTTGTGACCAGTAAAATAGCTATCTGAGTAGTATGTTAACCATTTTATGTTGGGTTTATAAGATGCTAAATTATGTTTACTGGATTAAATACTTCAGTGATGGGTGTTTGTCTAATGCATCTTGCTTTTCTGAAAACCTTGTGCAATGATTTCTTTGCAAAGCTGATGGGCATTCATCCAAAGGAGTCCCAAAAAGTTACTTTGTATGCCAGTTTTTCATTAAACCTTCTTTAATTAATGATTGAAATAGCGTGCAAAATATGTACAGAATTGCAGTTATTCATGTCATTTTTCAAAATGTGTCCTGAAGTTTCATTAGACCTGAAAAAACATTGCAGGGAGCATACGGAGGAGTAATGAGCCTTTAACATGATCAGGAGGAGTAGCCATGTTTTTGTTTGTTTGTTTGTTTGTTTGTTTGTTTGTTTGTTTGTTTGTTCGTTTGTTTGTTTGTTTGTTTTAAGGAGAGTGTATTTACTCTACAAATTTCACAAAAATTAACCTACAGTATTTAAAGAAAAAAAAATCATAAACAACTTTTTTTAATGCTCTGAAGATGTTTTTTATTGCTCTGATGATTTGATGATTTTTCACATTTCCACATAATTTCTATTATTTATTTTCAGTCAGTTAGTGACAGAAACACAATTTCCAACATTGTATAATATTTGGTGTGTTGTGGCTGGAAGCATTTCTATTAAATACTCCTGGCACACACAAAAGGATAGCTGAGATTACATGGAATATCATTCCAGTTCTTTGTGCCTGCAGACAGAGAATGATTATAATTATACATAAAATGAAACTAAATTAAACTGTAATCACCAAAATATTAAATAACAGATTATGTGATTAAGTTGCTTACTAGCCCAGTTCATATGCACACAGCATTCTTGATCTTGAAAATTTGGTTCAATTGGATTCCACTTGGTGAAAGTCAATTTGGAGCCATCAGACCAAAACCAGTTGAATTTCTGAAAGAATAAAACAGTGGAAAACACGGGGTTTAAAACTTAATTTCATTAAATATTTAAAAGCATGCAGTATGCAGATATAATTCCCTGTTCATATATTTGAAGCTTATTCTTAACTAACCTTCTGACAGCCATTCAGCCCAATCCATGTTGGATTCTCCTGGCGGTCATGAGCACGAATAACCGCCTTAATCATCTGGTATTCATTTTCACTGTGAATTGAGGTTAAGTGTCCGCCAAGATTCAGACAGTGTTTCTAGAAAATTTGAAAAAGAGTTTAAGAATTTAAAGTATTTAACAAAACTGAAATTGATTACTATATATTTGAACTAGTGCACTAGTTCTAGATCTCTATTTAAAGTTTAAACAATTGTAATATATTGAGATTACACAAATTTCCGATTTCCCTCAATTTAAATGTAATACAGTGAACAAAATAACACATGGGTTTAATCCAAATGCATAATAAGGTTTTGCAAAAGCTTGTGGAGTGTGTTCTAGCGCTAGGTCAAAGTGTCATAAAATTAAATGCTATAACAAGCTTTAAAATTAATAAATATTTCAAAGATTCTACTTTTCACTGGAGTTGCTTTTAAGAATCTGAAGTGTAAGAAAAATAGTCATTTGTACTAACACTTTTATTTCTATGAAAACCAATGTAAATACAGGTAAAATTAAATGATTTGAACCTCAGCAGAAGCCCAGTCCATTCTGTTGGCCTGATACAAGTAGCAATGTCTCTCATACTTCACCCAGCCAGTTGGACAACATGTGGAACATTTGCTGTTTACTTGACGCTCTTCAGCTTCTAACTCATGGGTATTCAAAAATCAAAACAACAACAAAAACAATAAGCCAATGGCATGTTCAAAATATAGCTGCTGAGGGAATTGTGTTTAGATTTTAATAAGACATACTGCTAAATGAACATATTGAGGTCACAAGAAATGAAGCCCTATTTGTTGAACGTGAAATAAACAGGCATGTCAAACGAATATGGTTTTAAATTAATATTGAAATCAACTGAACTTTTATGGTCACAGAAATGACAAATTACTCTTTTATTTACTCATGGAATGATTACTTGGCATCAATCTTGGCATGACATACTGAACTCAGTAGTGTTGTCAAATCTAAAAATCACAAGATATTTAATGAATTTCATACACCTTTGTTAAGACCGTTATGTTGTTTTCTTTGCTTTTTTGTTTGTTTTTAATATCATGCTGTACATATCTTTCAAGCTTTTAAGTTTTTTTTTAAGAAACGTGAAAATCTTGTGAAAATCTATTAATACATTATCATGTGCTACATAAATTTCTCATCACACCACTAGGTAATCATTTGTTTGTTTGTTTTTTGTTTGTTTGTAATTTCTGTATTAACAATGTATTTAATTACCTTCCACGATCTTATCAAAATCAGTCGCTAGAATGCAGAAAAATAACAGAGAAAGATTAGTGCTGTTGGTCGGAATGGTTATTTTACTAAAGCTTTGTCACACATACTGTAGATGGCAGATTTAGATGGATTACAAGATCACATATGTTCGCCATAATCACAGCATATGAAGCCACTCATATTTTCACAAATAAGAAGATTACTTTGTTAAGTGATTAAAGCTGCAAATATGCCTCTGCTATTACCTACATTTTTGCCAATGTTTAATTTTAGTTGTTTTTGTATTTTACATAACACAGAAGGACCCTACCGAAGGCGGTTGTTGCCATGACGGCAAGAAGAAGCAACACCACTTCTGTCTGACGAGCCATAGTTCACACACTGAAAGTAAAGCACAACTTCAGTTAATGAAATAAAAGCATCATATGTTACACCTCACCAAACATCTTACCTGTAATCAGGAGTCTCTTTTTTCTTGATGTAACACACTCAGGTATAGTGATGCTTATATAGTCATGCTGAGAGAAACGTCCTCTTTCCAAAGAAAAATTACATCATTCATTTATCTAGTATCATATTTATCTGAACTTGAGTTTATTATTATTGCATATATAAAATTACTCTTAAAGATGAAAGGACCAGGTTAAGCTAATATTTGAGTAGGAAATGTTGTTCTTGTAAATGATTTAACATGTTTAATGTCATTTTGCATTAATAAATCATGTGGCAAAAGTTTTAAAGATCTTACCAGAAGCATACTTGTTAGGCAAAAAATATTTTGCAGGGTTTTTTTTTTTTTCAAAAATTATTTTTTTTAATCAAAAAAAATTGTGAGTTTATTGGAACTTTTATACACTTATGGTGTTCCCATAAGTGTATAAAATTTGGTCAAAAGTGACCGGGAACATTATGAGTGTGAGCTCAAAACGAACACAACATGACAATTAAAGAGAATACAGCACAACATATTCAAAGTTTAAATGGACCAACTTTATTGCCCTTTGTAAATAAATGATAATTATGAATTTGATGACTGAAACACATTTCAATGTCTTACACCACCCCTTCTTGTAAGAACCCTGAACACGCATTTAGTAACACTTAGCATTTAGTAACACTTAACACTTAACTGGCCTGTTAGGGCGGGACGGTGTCCATCCCACTCGGGAAGGTGGTGCTCTCATTTCTTGCAGTATAGCACATAGTCTCAGAAGAGGCCTAGTTAATCGGTGACAATCCAGAGCCCAGGCCAGGGAGCAGACAGACAGGCTAAACCAACCGTCTGCTAGCTGCAGAGAGTCGTCACTCAGGGTACATCATATTGAGACTGTGTCTGTTCCCCGAGCTAAACATAAATTTAGAAAGACTCACAAAGTCTGTTTTAGTAATTTAATTAACATAGATACCACAAACTCAGAATACACTGAATGCGCAGCCGGCAACTCTGATCTGAAGCTAGGACTGTTAAATATTAGATCTCTCGCATCTAAAGCAGTTATTGTTAATGAAATTATCACAGATCAGGAGTTTGATATATTATGTTTAACAGAAACCTGGATTAAACAGGACGAGTATGTAGCTCTAAATGCAGCTAGTCCTCCTGGATACAGCTACATACACCAGCCTCGGCTAACTGGTAGAGGAGGAGGAGTCGCAGTTATTTATAACGATAATCTGTTTCTCGTACAAAAACACAGTTTTAAATCTAATGCATTTGAAGTTCTCTATAGTAACATAAAGTCAGCTCAGTCGATCCCGCTAATCATCATTTACAGACCCCCAGGGCCGTACTCGGAGTTTCTCTGCGAATTTGCAGATTTCCTCTCAAACCTTGTTGTTTCTGTAGACAAAGCGTTAATTGCTGGAGACTTTAATATTCATTTTGAGAATCCAGAAGACCCTCTGAGAACAGCATTTATGTCCTTACTGGACTCAGTAGGAGTAAATCAGTGTGTAGTAGGACCCACTCATAAAGCAGGTCACACTTTAGATTTAATATTATCCTTCGGATTAAGTATAGGAAATATAACCACAATTCCACAGTCTGAAGTTATCTCAGATCACTACCTTGTCTCGATTAAAGCGTGTCATAATAATAATGTATGCACAGCACCACGCTTCCACCTTAAACGTACATTTACATCAAATACCGCACAGAGCTTTATCAATAATCTTCCAGAATTATCAACTTTGATTGGATCGCCATCTGACTTCACAGAACTCGAACAGGCGAATGAATATCTAGAGTCAGCACTTCGTTATAGCTTAGATAATGTAGCTCCAGTTAAAAGGAAAATGATTAGAGATAAGAAACTCGCTCCTTGGTATAATGACCACACACGTGCTTTAAAACAAACCACTCGAAAATTCGAACGTAAATGGCGCCAAACTAAATTGATAGTATTCAAAATAGCTTGGAAGGAGAGCATCCTGAACTATAAAAAAGCTCTCAGTGATGCTAGATCAACGTATCTCTCCACTCTTATAGAAAATAACAAAAACAACCCGAGATTTTTATTTAATACCGTAGCTAACTTAACTAAAAACAAGACCACTGCAGAAATCTCCACAACAACATCATGCAGTAGTGAGGATTTCATGAACTTTTTCAATAATAAAATCATAAATATTAGGCAAAAAATTCAGGCTTTGAAAACAGACAATTTAAATAATTCAGATGATCTAACCACATCACATCAGAACTTAGAACACTTTACTCCCCTTGAAGCGAGGGAACTAATTTCACTCATCTCTTCTTCAAAATCGTCAACCTGTATATTAGATCCTATACCGACACATTTTCTCAAACAGATAGTACCAGCAATAATAGAACCCCTGTTGAAAGTAATTAACTGTTCACTCAGTAGTGGGTATGTCCCCAAATCCTTTAAATTAGCCGTTATTAAACCGCTAATCAAGAAACCTGACCTTGACCCCTGTCTGCTTTCTAATTACAGGCCGATATCAAACCTTCCCTTTATCTCCAAGATTTTGGAAAAGGTAGTATCACAGCAGCTATGTTCACATCTACACAGAAATAGCATAAATGAACTGTATCAGTCAGGATTTAGGCCTCATCACAGCACAGAGACAGCACTTGTTAAAGTAGTAAACGACCTCCTATGGGCCTCTGATCAGGGTTGCGTCACTATACTTGTGTTACTGGACCTCAGTGCAGCTTTTGACACCATTGATCATAGTATTCTCCTTCACAGATTAGAAAAGGTAGTAGGAATTAAGGGAACTGCCCTCTTGTGGCTCAGATCCTATTTGACTGATCGTTATCAGTTTGTAGATTTAGATGGGGACCATTCCTCATGTTCTCAAGTGGAGTTTGGTGTTCCACAGGGCTCAGTTTTAGGCCCACTGCTTTTTTCCCTTTACATGCTTCCTCTGGGCAACATAATTCGTAAACATGGTATTAGTTTTCATTGTTATGCTGATGACACACAATTATATGTCTCAGCAAAACCAGATGAGAAAAACCAGTTTGCTAAAATCGAGCAGTGTGTGCAGGATATACGAGATTGGATGTTAATTAATTTTCTTCTGCTTAATCCTGATAAGACAGAAGTTCTGGTCATAGGACCACAAGTAGCTAGAACTAAGCTTTCTGATCACACTGTAACTTTAGATGGCCTTTCTGTTCCATCAAGTGCAACAGTAAAAGACCTCGGTGTGATTATAGATTCCAGCCTTTCGTTTGAAGCTCATGTAGATAATATCACCAGGATAGCTTTCTTTCACCTTAGAAATATTGCCAAGATAAGAAACATATTGTCACTAAATGATGCAGAAAAACTAGTTCATGCTTTTATCACGTCTAGGTTGGACTATTGTAACGCCTTACTGTCTGGTTGTTCAATTAGGTGTATAAACAAGCTTCAGTTAGTACAGAATGCAGCAGCGAGAGTCCTCACTAGAACCAGAAAATACGAGCACATCACCCCTATCTTATCTACACTGCATTGGCTCCCTGTGAAATTTCGCATCGATTTTAAGATACTACTTTTGACATTTAAAGCACTAAATGGTCTCGCGCCACAGTATTTGAGTGAACTGTTAGTGTCTTACGATCCGCCACGCCTACTTCGATCAAAGAATGCAGGCTGCCTGTCAGTACCACGTATTATTAAAACTACAGCAGGGGGCAGAGCTTTTTCTTACAAAGCCCCAAAGTTATGGAATAGTCTTCCTATTAATGTTCGGGACTCAGACACAGTCTCAGTGTTTAAGTCTAGGCTAAAAACCTATTTATTTAGCCAAGCATTTTTGTAAATAGATTAACCTTAGGTAAAGGAGCAGATCTGGGGGACTCATAGACGTAGAGTATTCTGGTGAACTGTTATGTTTAGATGCTGTCCTCCCCACTCTCATTGTTCACTCAGGTTTGTTGACGGTGAGGTGATTGGTTGCTTTACATCTCAGGGAGCCCTCATGTTTGTGTTTCCTTCTGGCTCTCCCTTTTAGTTATGCTGTTATAGTTAGTCCTGCCGAAGTCTCTGCTTGCACTTTGCACTAAATATACATTCACCTATACATGCTGACTGTGACCATACCTAACTGCCATCTCTCCTTATTTTCTGTTCTCTCCTTTTCTGCTCTCTTCTCTCTCTCTCTCCCCCTCTTCTTTCCCTCTCTCTGTCTCTCTGTCGAGCTATACATGTTTCGCTCCTGAGTTGCCAGTGATCCAGACCCCTCTGCCCTCTGGAGCCGTCTAACCCATCCTGGAGTCCTGCTTCTGGTTGGAGATCTCGTCGCATGGATGCCCCGTGTGGTCTGCCTGGATTCGTATGGTGGCTGGGGATGGTTTCCATGAAGACTCTCCTGTCATCGAGTGATGCTCTGGGGACCTGTGACTTCAGTTGTTCGATAACTCAGGACCGGAATCCCCTACAGTCTACCTGAGCCTCCGGGAACAAACTGGACTCCTTTTAATTTTAAAACATCTCTTGTTATACTGAACTTCCAGTCTTACACATTATTATGCTGAGCAATTCCTGCTATCCGTTATCACCCAGATGAGGATGGGTTCCCTGTTGAGTCTGGTTCCTCTCAAGGTTTCTTCCTATTACCATCTCAGGGAGTTTTTCCTTGCCACCGTCGCCCTCGGCTTGCTCATCGGGGACAATCTTGTCATTTTGATTCATATACATTGCATAAAAACTTACTTCTTTTTATTGTGTAAAGCTGCTTTGCGACAATGTCAATTGTTAAAAGCGCTATATAAATAAAATTGACTTGACTTGACTTGACTTAGACACCAATTGTTGACGTTTTGAAAGTGGAACCTTTTGCCATTCTTGCTTGATGCTTGTCTTATGTTACTCATGTGTCCTTGCTGTATGTTGTGCTTCATAATATGCCACACATTTTTGGCACACAGGATTGCAGGGAGGCTAAATAACTACCCCCACTATAAATACCTAACAATTATCTTTAAGCACTACAAAAATAACAAGAGAGAGAAAAGAGTTTCACTTCAGCTCCTTTTGAAGATATTTGCTTTTGGGATGTTTCCTCAAGGGTTTTGAACTCCTTTCCTCCATGCACTCTAGTTTTGTCCCATAGCCCAGACATGCGGAATACAGTCTAAACATTCTTTACTCAGTTTCATATTTTCTGTTTAGTTCTTGTTTATCAAACGTAGCATGTTTGACTGCCTTTGAGTGGTAACAGAATAAGCATGGTATTGACCTTGGTGGAAGATTTCTACAAACTCATGTACAGTATTTCAGTAAAATTGTACTCAAGAGAAATCTAAAAATATACCAAGTCGTATTTATATTATTTCAAACGATAGTATTTTTCTGTTTCATAAAAGAAATTGAAATGCAACTTCAAAAAATAAATATTTATTAAGTGTGACATTTTTGCCTCATTAATTCATTATTGCCATTCTGATGTTATTAAAAAAATAAACTTTTATTCAACAAATGGTCTATTTTCATCCACTTTGAGAGAAGAATATTTACTCTACAGATTATTTCATGTCAGTCTCATGCCTATTATGCCCCAAGTTTCCTCATACAGTTCACCTAATAATATAAACATCTCCCTGTGATAACATGATGTTCCTTGTCATAGTTCCTTGTACACCATCCACTTATTAGATGCACATCCTCTTATCTGTATTTGCACTGATGTTAAGTCATTACATTGTAAAACCATGTTCACAAAGCAAACACCTGGGCCCGTATTCACAAAGCTTCTTAAGCCTAAAAGTTGCTCCTAGTGACGAAAAATCTTAGAATTATGGCATTTTCTTAGAATTTCCCCTTAAATTTAGGATTAAATCTTAGTAAAGATAAAAATTATTCACAAAACATCTTAGCCCTAAAAACAGCTCCTAAGGTAAAAATTTGTTAAGAGTAGAGAGGAGGACTTTTAAGAGGCTTAAGAGTTTCTATAGCAGACGACAAAATGGCGGAAAGAAGAAATATTCTGTAAACACTATTTTTGGATTTCTTGTTGTTTTACTTCCTACTTACTTTACTTACTTTACTTATCCCTCTTGGATTTTTGGCTACATACCATCCAAAAGTGCAACTTAGTGCAACTTGAATAGACTGTCCTGCAATCATGTAAATTGTAAAAGCTGAGACATTTTGCTCCCATCAATCTAAAATAGATTACAAGTAGTAAAATCAGTACGGTAAATAAATGTGAGAACTTAAATATAGTAACTACTGTGTGGAAATTGGTTGCTTCAAAAGTAGACACATTTTCAACATTTGGGTGTTTAATTATCTGAAAGACATTAAGCCTAGAAACTTTGCATAAAGTAGCCTGTAGTCATGATTATACAATTTCTTCATATACAAAAATTATGATTTCACTGTTTTTTCTATTATCATGTATTCTGTCTTCACAAAGAGCTCATTGCAAAACCTTTGCAGAGGTCAGAGGTTACTTTTTTATTAACCAATCACAGTCCTTGAATTGCTGCATCATCCCTAGCAACAGGGTCGATCACACCCCCTCACTAAGATAGAGGTTTTTCTACTTTTGCTTACTCAGAGTTGCTCTAAAAAGTTTCCTAAATCACTTTTAGTCTAGGACTCCCAGCTGGGACTTTTTAAGCTAAGATAGAAGCTCTCTGAGAGAATTCTAAGAAGCTTTGAGAATACGGCCCCTGGAGTATTTCTCCTAAGAGATATTTGTGTAAACACTAGGTGCTAACCTAACACATAGAAATTTATTGTCAAATCCTTTTTTGTATTTGTACACAAAGATGTTAATGATGTTTTGTATATCTGCCATGTAGTGTTTTCCATTTTTTTAGCTCTAGTTTACGAATAATAATAAGTAGGCGATGATGATGATGAAAACAATTATAAAGCAAAGCTGCCTTTAAAATATGTATATAAGTAAACATTAGTATATAAATGTCATACTGAATGCAATGAAAAGTACTAAACTAAGCACAGTCAGGGTTAAGTGTAAAAAAAAAAAAAATAAAATAAAATAAAAAACCTTATTGTTTCCAAAAATGCATTAGTGATCTCAGATAGCGTGCTTTCATTTTTTGGAAGAGATAAGCTGGTTTTCTAAGATTTTGTAAGCTACAGATTTTCGAGGAGCTCTAATCATCATACGTTTTCCTGGTTTTGCAGATAAAACTAGATAGACTTGAAAATGGATTTTTGAAAAATATTGGATTATGTAATATTTTATGTAATATATTTTTTATATATATATATATATATATATATATATATATATATATATATATATATATATATATATATATATTTCTTTTTTTTTCAACATAATGATTAGAATAACTGACTCAGTTGAGATTCAGAAGCCTATACAGGTGTGCGCCCAGTTTTCATGCATCATCTAATTGCCTCTATCACACGTGTCATAGCAACTGAGCATTGTATGGCCATGGATCTGGCTATCTGGAATTGTGCGGTCAAGCTGCCAGTAAATTTGCCTGCTAAGAGATCTGCAGCGGCAGCTTATTGCTTAGTAGTGTCACCTTGCACAGGCCTGGACAAAAATGATGGTACCCCTAACTTAATAGTTTGTTGCACAACCTTTTGAGGCAATCACTGCAATCAAACTATTCCTGTAACTGTCAATGAGACTTCTGAACCTCTCTGCAGGTATTTTGGCCCACTCCTCATGAGCAAGCTGCTCCAGTTGTTTCCGGTTTGAAGGGTGCCTTTTCCAGACAGCATGTTTCAGCTCCTTCCAAAGATGCTCAATAGGATTGAGGTCAGGGCTCATAGAAGGCCACTTTAGAATAGTCCAATGTTTTCCTCTTAGCCATTCTTGGGTGTTTTTAGCTGTGTGTTTTGGGTCATTGTCCTGTTGCAAGACCCATGACCTGCGACTGAGACCCAGCTTTCTGACACTGGCCTGCACATTTCTCTCTAGAATCCCTTGATAGTCTTGAGATTTCATTGTACCCTGCACAGATTCAAGACACCCTGTGCCAGATGCAGCAAAGCAGCCCCAGAACATAACAGAGCCTCCTCCATGTTTCACAGTAGGGACAGTGTTCTTTTCTTGATATGCTTCATGTTTCCCTCTGTGAACATAGAGCTGATGTGCTTTGGCTCCAAACAACGACGGATGGTGCGATCTGACACTGATGTTCCTTGAGCATGAAGTTCACCTTGGATCTCTTTAGAAGTCTTTCTGGGCTCTTTTCTTACCATTCGGATTATCCGCCTCTTTGATTTGTCATCAATTTTCCTCCTGCGGCCACGTCCAGGGAGGTTGGCTACAGTCCCATGGATCTTAAATTTCTGAATAATATGTGCAACTGTAGTCACAGGAACATCTAGCTGCTTGGAGATGGTCTTATAGCCTTTACCTTTAACATGCTTGTCTATAATTTTCTTTCGAATCTCCTGAGACAACTGTTTCCTTCGCTTCCTCTGGTCCATGTTGAGTGTGGTACATACCATGTCACCAAACAACACAGTGACTACCTGGAGCCCTATATATAGGCCCACCGACTGATTACAAGATTGTAGACACCTGTGATGCTAATTAGTGGACACACCTTGAATTAACATGTCCCTTTGGTCACATTATTTTCAGTATTTTCTAGGGGTACCATCATTTTTGTCCAGGCCTGTTCCATGAGTTTATTTTTTTAAATAATTCTGTTGAAGCATGGTTGAAAAGCAATGTCTGACTTTCATTGGTTAACATTCATAGATTTTTTTATTATTATTATTACTTTTGTCAGATTAAAGTTATTTATGTGACCATTGTGAGTTTTTCTTTCATTGACCGAAAGGTACCAACAATTTTGTCCATGTGTGCCGTCTGACTCACAAGTGTTATAAAAATAATTTAAATAAATAAATACAACAATTGCTTGTTTAAAACTGCACGGAAATTGACTCTTCTCATTGAACTTGTTTGCCTAACTTATCAAGCTATAAAATTTCCTTTCATTATATATCCTTATAAAGGAAACTGCTGTTTCATTCAGCCATATCAAAGAGACAATGAAGGCTGTATTTGTGTTGTGTCACTGAAAACATTCAACTGTCTTGTTTACTGTCCTGTAATGATTAGCTGTTTTCACAAGAGAAACACCTGTCATCTAAGTTTACGGAGACTAGTTATGGAGACATGGAATATAAACATTATTGTTATTAGTAAATTAACTTTTAGATTCTCTGTTTATGTAAAAGAAAAATATTTAACTAGACATCAATGTTTATTATTAAATATATAATAAACATATTTGAACTGATACCATCTGTTACTCTCCAAGCTACACTATGTACAGTGGCAAAAAATGTATGTGAACCTTTTGGAATTTCATGGTTTTCTGCATTAATTTGTCATAAAATGTGATCTTCATCTAAGTCAAGTGCATTAACAAATATAATGGAAATAAAATTGGAACTGCCTTGCAACAAGCCCATGCCAAACAGAACCAGAAATTAAGCTAGCAGTGACAACGTTGAGCACTGTAATGCAACTGGCGCACTTTACTGCCCTCAGCGAACATTTATAAGTTCCTGGTCTCTTGACAAGGATCCTTCACCACTACAGACTGCAGCATTGCAGCATATTTTTATTTTGGGGTTAGAAAGTTTCCTACTTCTGAACAGTACTGGATGTCCTTTCATCAAAAAGCAATCACCCACATAAACAGCTGAACTGGATCTCACAACTGTCTTTAAGTTAGTGTTATTTGCACAAATCGAACATACAGTATTGTATTGTACATATTGTATAGTCTATAAAAGCATCACCATGCCTCCAACAAATTCCTTAAATGCACATTACATCACTACTCCTTGCTTTTTTGCACTACCTAGTATAGTACATGTGCATCATAATGTATGTATTATACCGTATGATGCACACAGGGCTACTTGCCCTACAATACAATCCCTTAATGTACACTCTATTGTACTTACTCAGGATCCCTCTGCCTCATTCAATATTATTTAATCACAAGCTGAATGCTGTGTAATTACTGTGTATAGTGTTTTGTTTTTCAAAAATGTAAAAAAAAATTTTTAAAAACGTGAGAAAGATTATTTTGCAGTGGTCTCATTTTTTCCAGAAATAAATACATAAATATACAGTATATACTAACACCACAACTAGGTGAATTAAATAGCATTGATTATCAATCATATACTAGCAAGCAAACTGGTGACAGGATCGTGAGCACTCAAGGATCATTTATACTATAGACCAGCCTGTCCAGTCCAAAAGAAAGACACTCAATATACTCAGTGAATCACAGATTGCTGTGTATGGCAAGTAAAGAGTTCAAGATTAATGTTCTGGCCTCCAAACTCCCCAGACCTCAGGGCAATTGATCATTTCTGGTATGTGCTGAACGCACAAGTCTGACCCATGAAGACTCCACTCCACTGCCCACAGTACTTAAGGGATCTGCTGTCAGTGCTCTGGTACCAGACACCACAGCACACTTGCAGATGTTTTAGCCATAGCCATAGCTGCCGATGTGGCACATAACACACATATTGGGCTTAATGATTTGTGTTTTAATATTTAATCATATTTTATACGCCTGAAGAGTGTATAATGTCTTTTTATTTCAAACCCAAAGTTAGCTAACCCATCAATAAGTAGCAGAAACAAAATAATTGGAATAGCTTTTCAGGAGCAATGGATGTATCAAACTTATGATTTTGTACCTATTGTTCAATTACATCAAATCCATAAACCCTTAAAAATACTAATTTAAAAAAATTGCAAAGATTTAGATTTTATTTGTATTAGTGTCAGAAACTTGATCATGAATTAGAAGTGCTAGTTTAGAATGTGGTTGACCAGAACAAGGGTTGCCAGGTCTCAGCACAATCAATCACAAAGCACAATCAATCAAACAATAAATCAAACAACTAGTCAATCAACCAATTAATAATAGCAACAACAACAACAACAACAACAACAATAATAATAATAATAATAATAATAATAATAATAATAATAATAATAATAATAATGATGGGAAATTGGGTGGAATATAAAATATATATATATATAGTTTAGGGTTTTTAATGATTAGGTTTGTTTAATAAAACAATAACCAATTTCCATTAACCAGTACCCTGACAAAATATCCTTTGTCTCCCAATTTTCTTTTATTAAAAAGAAAAATGAATAAAATGAGCATTTGCAGTAAGCCATCCAAATTACATTTTACAATTTTTGTAAATTGTTCTGTTCAACCTTGCCATTATAATAAAGCTTGTGGTCACTATAGTACTTGTGTATCTGAACAACACACGCACACAGATTTTGGGAACTGATTTCTAGGTTGAGAATATGTGATGTTACTGTTTTACTAAAACTGTTCTCAATGTATCATCTGGCTGTCAGGGATAACCCCTAGAGGACGCCAAAACGCCCAGAGACTTGTTTCGTAGTTTTGTTTCGTTACACTTCATTTCCCAGGTTGCAACTCGGTCAGGTGACGTGGGCGCTCACCTGAACCGAGTTGATCATTAGTTTCATTATACTGTAAATAGAATGTTTTGAGTTTAGTTACTTGTCTAGCATTTGTTACGTTTATACTAAAGGATGTGTGTTATTCTTGTTTTGGTTTATTTTGCATAAAGTATTCGGTTTGTTTGAGTTCCCTGGTTTTTGTTATTCTTTAAAAAATAAAAAGAAACATTTTGCTGAACATCCGCCTCTGCAATTATGCCTCGCCTCCGTTCATCCGCACAGACAAAGTGTGACACTGGCGATTCCCACAGAATGACATTACTTTAAGAGACCATTTCCTTATTTTGTCAGCTTCAAAGTGTCATGAAGCTCATGATGATTTTAATAATTTTTTTCACGGTATATAACCCTTAGCTTTATTATCAATCCTTTCTGTAAGTTTAAATTTGTAATTCTTAAAGAAGAATTTAAAACTAAATTAAATAGATCAGCCCCGCTATAACCTCACTCATTTGCTCACTCACTCATCGTCGATATGACTATTTAGGGTCTCAAGGGGCCTGGAGCCTATCCTAGGAGACTTAGGGCAGTGTACACACATAAACACACACACACATGGATGGCAGAGGAAAGTCCACAAAGATTCTAGGAGCATGTGTAGTAGAGAGCATTGATGATCTGGTTAACTTTATTGTTAACTTTGTGACATATCACTGCAACAGTATCAGACATATAAAACTACTCAAAATGAGCATCAATCGAATTATAATATTCTCCTTCTTTCGCTAACTGGTATAGAGAATCATTATCATTTTGATTTATGCTCTTTAAAAAAATTATCTCATATTACATGCCCTCAGTTGCCCCATTGTATTGTATTTTAAAAGTGCAGTGTGTAATGTACATTTCGGACTAATGCAATGAGATTCATATATCGCAACATGTGAGAAAAAAAGTTGGCTGCACGGTGCACCTGAGCATGAGATACAGATCTGAAAGAGAATATGGTTTGATCTCCATGTCCTGGCCCTATGTAGAAGAACATACAAACAGATAAAGTATGGAGTGAGTTCATGTGCAATCATTTGTAAGCCATAAGAAATAACTTAGGACATTATCAAACAGATGAATTGCACATAAATGGTTGGTTAAAAAGGCTTTAAGAGCTTAAAAAGAGATGGGTTGGGTAATGACATATCCACCATGAAAGTGACACACAGCAGTAAGTATGGGTGTATTTTTAACTATGGGATATGTTAGCAAATATCACCCACTTTTACATCGTGACCATTTATATTTCAGCCATTTTAACATAACAACTCAAGGAAGATGACCCTACATGCATTGACCAAATGGACAAATTGTTTAAACTACATCATGACACACTTAATACTTCTGTAAAAAATTACATGTATACAAAATGTGCCTCGAAATTATAGAAACTGAATATTCTTTACATTCATACATTAGGCAAGAACATTATGAGTAGAGTTCACCCCTGTCTTTGGGTTGGTGACTATAGAGTATACAGAGTGTAAAATGGCTTACCAGGGAGTAAAATGTCAACTTACCAGACTCATAATCTTATGTTTTATACAAAACAATGGCTATTGGGATGTTTGTTATGCCATTACGTTTGACTTTATCCTCCTTATGGAGGACTTTGGACACCCTGTATTTCAAATACCTTTAAGATGTTCTAAGTGCTGTTTGATTTTGCTTGTCAAAATTCCACATTTCTACTGCACAACCAAAAATAAATCAATTACACATATATGATCAATTACACAAAGCTTTGTGACCAGGAAAAAAAGCTATCTGAAAAGTTTGTTAACCATTTTGTGTTGAGAAACTTATACAGTAAGATACTAAAATTATGTTTACTGGATTAAATACTTAAATGGTGGGTGTTTGTCTAAAACATCTTGCTTTTCTGAAAATCTTTTGCAATGATTTCTTTGCAAAGCTGATCATTCATCCAAAAGAGTCCCAAAAAGTTACTTTGTATGTCAATTTGTTGACCTTCTCTAATTAATGATTGAAATGGCTTGCAAAATATGTACAGAATTGGGTTTATTCATATAATTTTCAGGCGGAGTACCTATGTTTTTTTGTTTGTTTGTTTGTTTGTTTTTAATGCTCTGAAGATGTTTTTTTATTGCTTTGATGATCTGATGATTTTCCACATTTCCACATAATTTTTATTATTTCCTTTCAGTCACTTAGTGACAGAAACACAATTTCCAACGTTCTATAATAGTTGGTGTGAGGTGGCTGGAAACACGTCTGTTAAATACTCCTGGCACACACAAAGGGATAGCTGAGATTACATGGAATATCGTTCCAGTTCTTTGTGCCAACAGACACAGAATGAATATAATTATACATACAATTAAATTAATTAAACTATAATCACCAAAGTAATAATAGATTATGACCACAGATGCTTACTAGCCCAGTTCATATTCACACAGCATTCTTGATCTTGAAAATTTAGTTCAATTGGACTCCACTTAGTGAAAGTCAATTTGAAGACATCAGACCAAAACCAGCCTGTGATTTGTTTCATGTTATGTATGTTCTTTATAATAAAACATAAAGGAAACACAAATAAAACATAAAGGAAACTTTTTTTTCTTTTTCTTTTTTTTTGATAGATAGTTATATTGCTTTAATAATAGTTTGCCAGAATTTCTTTTGGTGTATATGCCCTTTAAATTTTAAATCAATGTGACTAAATGTAAAATATTTAACAATGCAATTTTCCTCTCATTAAGCAGTTATTAATATAATCAACATTTATTTACCAAATATTTCATTTTCATCCACTTAATCAAGACTTATTGAGTCTTAGTGGAAAAAAAGATTTATCATCATGAATGATAATTATTATTAATAATATAAACCCTTTTTTAGTGATAAAATAAAATGGTTCCTCATACACCATACACCATTACATTCCCAGCCTCTTACCTCTTACTGTATTTGCACTTTGTATTTGACACTTTGTATTTGACATTAACTCATTACATTGTAAGACTATGTCCACACAGTAAACACCTGGAGTATTGACCTACAGTAAGAGTTTATCTGTACCCATCTGGGCAACTGGGTTACTGCTCTGACAGTTGGGGGTTCAAGTTCCCACTATTGAGCCCTTGAGCAAGTTCCATAACCCTATCTGCTCCAGGGGAGCTGTATCCTGGTTGAGCCTGCACTCTGACCCCAGCTTCCTAACTGGAATATGTGCAAAAAATAATTCCACTGTGCTGTAAAATACATGACGTGACACATACTTCGATATTATTATTATATGCTGTATATCAGTGTGTTCCATTTTCCTAGCTCTGGTTTTTGAATAATAACAACAACAACAACAACAACAACAACAACAACAACAACAACAATAATAATAATAATAATAATAATAATAATATGATAAAGCTGTAAAATAATCTCAATATAATTAACATTTGTATATAAAGAAAAACATACTTTTTTCTCTATATATAGTTTTGAACTCCTTTCCTCTATGCACTCCAGTTTTGTTCGATAGTCCAGACATGGAAGAGTATTAAACTCAGCATAGTTAATGTTAAGTTTAAAAAAAATTACTGTTTAAAAATGCATTAGTAGTCTCAGGTACTGTACTTGCAGTTTAATAAGGAAATGATCTGGTAAGCGAAGGCTTTTATTGGTACTGTCATACATTTTCTGTTTTCGCAAATGAAATCAGATAGACTGGATTAGATAGATTAGGTGGATTCAGGTTTTTGTCTGAAAAGTAGTGAATTATGTATTATGTTACTACCTTTACTGCCACACAATCTATTTCCTGTAAAAGTTATATTCATTTTATAAGCCGTCAAAACTTGCATTGCGAGAATAATTTGGGTGTTTGTAATCCAAAGCACTGATATATCAATGTGAATTTCCCCATAACAAATATTGAAAACTCCAATGATTTGTTCTATAACCCACAGATGTTCTGCACAGATGTTGACTATATGAGTGATGCAAGCAGATTGAGACTGGGCATGCAAGGCGATTATTCACAATCCTGCAGTGTGCAAGAGAGAATAACTACTGACGTGTGACACTCAGCCAACAAAGCGTTTATGTACTACCTGTATTTCAAGACCTCGTTTGTTTATTGAGTTAAATTTTTTTTTTTTTTTTTGCTCGTCTTGCAAAACATTTTCTACTACAAAGTGAAGAATGTTAAACATTTTTTTTTTAAAGCAACACAATCAAAAGTTGACATGTCAGTCTGGAAAGGGCTACAAAGCCATTACTAGGCAAACCAGAATGAGAACTATCCCAAGGTAAAAGCCACTACTGACTGTCGGCTGATGAAAAAAGTTGTATTTTTTTTAAATGTGTGCGTCCTGTTACATCTGGTGTAAAACTAGGATTTAAAATGCCATTTATTTTAAAAAAGCATCATACCAATAGTCAAACATAGTGGTGGTAATTCTGTACTAAAAATCCTGAAGAAGAATGTCCAGCCATTAGTTCCTGACCCCAAGTTCAAGTGCACTTAGCAAGACAATAATCTGAAACACAACAAAATATATATACAGGGTGGGCCATTTATATGGCCCCCAAGGTCTCCCGATCTGACCCCCTTAGACTTTTATCTTTGGGGTCATCTGAAGGCAATTGTCTATGGTTTGAAGATACGAGATGTGCAGCACCTGAAACTACGGATACTGGAAGCCTGTGCTGGCATTTCTCCTGCGGTGTTGCTATCAGTGTGTGAAGAGTGGGAGAAGAGGGTTGCATTGACAATCCATCACAAGGGGCAGCACATTGAACACATTTTATAAGTGGTCAGAGACTTGTAAATAACTCATGAAAGAATAAAGTTACGTTAAAATCAAGCACACCATTATTTTTCTTGTGAAATTCCCAATAAGTTTGATGTGTCACATGACCCTCTTCCTATTGAAAAAACAAAAGTTGGATCCAAGATGGACGACTTCAAAATGGCCACCATGGTCACCACCCATCTTGAAAAGTTTGCCCCCTCACATATACTAATGTGCCACAAACAGGACGTTAATATCACCAACCAGTCCCATTTTATTAAGGTGTATCCATATAAATGGCCCACCCTGTACTGTAGAATAAGGTTTTGGAGTAGACTAATCAAAGTCCAGACTTAAATCCAATTGAGATCCTTAAACAGATCATGTTTGAAAACCCTCAAATTAAATTCATTCTGCATAGCTGTTTCATTAAGTGCCAAAATTCCTCCACAAATGTGAGACTCTTTGCCACATATTTGCAAGGGTGGTACAACCAGTTGTTTAGGTTTAAGGGACAATTATGTTTTTCACATATAGTCAGGCAGCTTATCAAATGAATTCATCATTTAAAAACTGAATTTTGTATTTACTCAAATTATATTTGCATAATATCAAAATGTCTATGTAATCTGAATCTTTTAAGTGTGGCAAATAAATAAGCCATACATTTAAAATCAGGAAAGGGACAAATACTTTTTCATGGAATTGTTCTGCCATAACATGTTAGTCACCTAACATTAGCGCATTAATATTGATTATAAATAATATACAAGGAAACTAGTAAACTGGTGATTGGTCATGATTGGCAGCCAAAGCTCACCCATGCTCACAGAGAACAAGGTCTAGCCTGTCTACTCCAATCCCAAAGAAAATGGAACACAAGAAAAAAATAAAAAAAACTGTGTGGATGTAGTGGGAACATGGCTCATGAATAGTGCCCTGTTATGAGCTCGCATCTCATCTAGGATTATTCCTGACACACACCTTCTGTTCCCTGGATATGAGCTAGATCAAACATACCACTGACCAGGATATAGCAGTTACTGAAATTTGGTGAGTGAGACGTTCCCTTGTTATTGTAAATCATAATGCTTTAAGGAAAAGAAACTACCTGGAAATTGACTTGTCTTATTGAACCTGTTTGCCTAACTTATGAAGCTATCAAATTTTCATTTATCTTTATTGAGGAAACTGCTGTTTCATTAAGTCATATCAAAAAGAACTCGAGGTTCTGTTTGTTTAGTCATTCGAAATATTCAACTGTTTTCTGTAATGATTAACTATTAAGGGAAACATTTGTTATCTAAGTACATGGCTATTGACTTAACCAGGTATGGACCCAACTAAATTAAGTAATTCAGGAAGATAAACGTTACTTCTTTAAATAACTTCACTTTTAGATTCTACTTTGATGTATATGAAAAATATTGAACATGGATGTAAATATTCACATGTGTAACTACAGTCACTTTGGCTATAGTGCACCCATTCAGTGAATAGGTTCAAGATTCAAGATTCAAAGAACTGTCTTGGGCATACAGTTGCATTGATTTAATTTACCGGAAAAAAGGAAAAAATTTGATTAGACAAGGGGGAAAAAAATTTAAAGAAATAAAAATTAAAAGAAAAATACACTAAATAGAAGTAAGAATTGAATTACATATGGCACACAAAGTTACATATTGCATTAAAAATAATCAATATACTGTACCAATATTGCACTTGAAATGTAGTGTAAGTGAAAAGAAAGAAACACCCGTCTAATTTCAGCAAATATTGTAGTATATCTTCTAAAAGGACAGTACTATAGAAATGAAACTTAGGATATATATTTAGAGTAGTCAATGAGCAGCTTGTATAACCGTATACATTTACTGTCCTCTGAAAATAACTCAACATACTATACAGCCACTATTGTCAAAATAGTTGTCAACAAAAGTGAGTACACCATAAGTGTTAACAGCAGTACATCTTTAATCATGCAAAGTCACGTGTCCTATTTATCGTGTTTATGTGTTTGTCAGTGGCCATGCATGTCTCCAGACCTGAACCCTATTGAGCACCTATGGAGCGTTCTCAAGCGGAAGGTGGCGAAGCGCCATGTGTCTAATATCCAGCAGCTCCGTGATATCATAATGGAGGAGTGAAAAAGTATCCGTGCACGTGCAACATGTGCAGCTCTGGTGAATTCCATGCCTAGCAGGATTAAGGCCATGCTAGAGAACAATGGTGCTCATACAAAATATTGACACTTTGGACACAGTTTTGATATGTTCACTTCGGGTGTACTCATTTTTGTTTCCAGTTATTTAGACAATATGATATGCATCGTACTGTAAGTTATTGTTAGAGGGCAGTAAATCTGTACTACTATGCAAGCTGCACATTGACTACTCTAAAGTACATGTATATCCAATTTTCATTGAGGGACTTTTTTGAGATGCTGTAAGTCTATCTGTCATCAAATTAGAACCTTGTGATAGACACTGGTGCCTGTTGCTTGCAAAGTATCATCATACAATGTACATTTTATTTCTTCAGTCTCTTACCAGCAGTGTTGGGTGTAACACGGTTCAAAGTAATCTAACGCGTTAGGTCCGCCATTCAAGTACTCAGTTATGTAGTTACTTTTTCAAAAATGTAATCCGTTATTCAGACAATTTATGTAATCCATGAGCCAGACAGCAGTCATTTCCAATCCATTGGCAGAGGTGGAAAGAGTACTAAAATTTTGTACCCAAGTAAAAGAACTGTTACTTCAGTGAAATTTTACTGAAATATAAATGACGTTACCATTATAAAAATCTACCCAAGTAAAAGTATAAATTAGCTCATAAAAATTTAGAGTAAAATTTACAGAACTTACTTTTTTTTTTTTTTTTTTTAACAGCGGGGGTGGGATGAGGCATTCTAGCGTAGTTAAAAAAAGATGCGCATATATAAATCTCAAACTAGTTGTTTTTAACTGAAGGAACACCTTTGCATAATAAAGCTGTTGTCTTTCTTGTGCTTGAAAATCAAGGTGGTCACTTAAATATGGCGTCACGTCCCAGTCTAGTGTCGGGCCGTACAGCGAAGCAATGGTTCAGGGTTCTATTTTAAACTGCATGGAAAAGGTGGTATATGGCAGAAAGAACTAGATCCTGTCATTAACTGATGAAATAATGAGGTTTGTATTGCTTTACGAAAAAATATATACACACATACACACACACACACAACAGGAGGAGGATCAGATTCAGGGTGGACCCAGGCCAAAATAATAAACTAAATGGTATTTATATTTAGTAGTTAGATTACCTGCAAAAACAAACAAACAAACAAACAAACAAAAAAAAAAACACAAACAAAAATACAGGTACCTTACCTGACTCCCTAAACCAAAAACAGTGAATAAATTCCCTCTTCCCAAAATAAATGGCAGCCACGCCCCTACTACTGGTGAGCGCACAAACATAGAGTGAAATTATCTACAAATATATACAAAGAACAACCAAACCAAAGGGGCAAAGCAATAATCAAAGTCAATGGGAGGCAAAAAGTCAAAACCAGAAACCACAACCAAATATCAAAACGACACAATCCGATGTGGGGACAGTCAGAAAACCTGGAGTGGAGTGTGGAGCGGCGCGCGACCAGGACACGATACACACGCACGGACGCAATGAAGCTTTTATACACAGCATAATATTTTTTATTATTTTTGCATTTTCATTCATTTGTTTTACTCAGTAGCGAATGTGATTTAAAATGTAGAAAATTACAATACTTAAAAAAAAACATACTTAAGTAAAAGTAAAATTACAGTTTTTAAAAAATACTTTAATAAGTAGAAGTACACAAAAACGCTACTCAATTACATTAACGCGAAAAAATGTCATTCGTTACGTTCCACCTCTGTCCATTGGTGTGTGTGTGTTTGAGAAAAGACGTCCTACAAGCCCCGCTCCCCTTTGTTATTACTGTTGTTATACCTCTATCTCACCTATACGGTTTGACTACGCGAGGACCGAAGCGCGGAAAGATTGAAACCTAATCACAGCACCAAAACTCGCAGTGAATCATGATGAACTGTATTTATGGCCACCACACAAAACTACGTAGGTGAAATAGAGGTATTAGTAGTTAACATATTATGGGCCAAACTTTGCTGAGTGATGATGGTAGAATAATTATAAAGGTCTTGACTAAAACAACATGAATGAGGAAGCACAAAGGAGTTTTTATTTTCTGCAATGAAAAAGTACTCTAACTAGTTACTTTTATTAGAAAGTAACACAGTGATGTAACTGATTACTTTTTAAAGACAGTGATTTTGCAATGTAATTAGTTACTTTAAAAAGTAACGTCCCCCAACACTGCTTACCAGAAAGCCATTTACATAATGAACAAAACTAGAATTGCCCCAGCATTAGGCATTTTTTAATGTTGATCATTCAAGGTTTCATTTTACTTAATGATGATATGAATGGTGGCTAGTGCATGTGCTGAGTAGTTTGTTCATGTTACTTCTTGGGCTAAATAATGCTACTTAGGGGCCAAAAGTGGAATGAAAGTCTTTGGAGGAGAAGAGCCAGTCAACTTAAATATGTGTATATGTGAGAGTGTGTAGCACATATTTATGTACAGTGTATGTATGTTTGTATATTCATAAGTGAGGGCATGTGTGTATGTGTTATTGCACATAGTCACATATTGTACATTTAACCTTTACTTGATTGTACTGTACATATAGATAAATTTAAAGAGGTCCTAGTGCAACCATTCCTTTAAAACAAGGTTTTTTCATATCAGAAACATTCTTGAATAGCTATATGCAGGGCTCGATTTGAGGGGGGATGCGGGGGAATCTTTCATGTTAAAAAAAATTATAAACTCACCCCCAAAATCATCTCTTTTTTTTTTTTTTTGCACTGTTTGTCCTAGAGAAAATTTAAAGAATGGCTTTTCATGGTGCGTAGTCATGCAAAACTACAGTACTATTAAATTAAATTATTTCATTTCTCCAGATGAAAGGAATGGAAAGGATCAAATAACAGTTTTGACAATTGCATGTTTAAGTGAATGTGTTTTGTTTTTATGGCTCCAAGTTGATTTAATTAATTAATTTTATTTTCTTAATAAAACTGTTATATATATATATTTTTTTTTACATATTTTGCAATCATTTTGTATGCTTAGTTGTAGGTCCTCCCAAATAAATAAATTAATTAATTTAATGAATAATAAATATATGTTTTTTTTTGGGTTTTTTTTTTCAAATCGACCACTAGCTATACGTTTACAACAATGTTTTTAGTGTCTTAAACATGGTGTGTTAGGTATTGTTATATTCACCCTATCCTTTTAAGTTGCGAATCCTGATAGCCTTATGATAGAAACTGTCTTTCATATTAAATTTTATGTGTGATTAAGTATAGTATGAGTACAGTATTATTTACATTCCTTTAATAAATGAGATATAGACAGCAACACTGATAAGGTGCTTATTTTAGAAATAATGAAATATAAACTAAATAATCATCGATATTATGCCATTGTCTTTTTTTAACATTATGAAACATTTATTGGGATTTTTTTTTTTTTTTTACTGCAAGAGGTCCTAATCCAGATGTTTCATTATATTTATTGCATTTGGCAGACACCCTATTCCAGAGCAATTCACAATAATAATATATTGTATGTAAAAATATATTATACATCTGAGTGAATTAATTAATTGATTAATTGATTAATTAATTAATTAATTAATTAATTAATTAATGCATTTATTTATTTAGTTAGTTAGCTAGGTAGACTAATTTGTCTTCTTGAAAATTATGTTGATTTTTCTTAAGTACATTTATGTATATTATATTTGTATTTTTAACAGCTAGGTGAATAAGAATATCTACCCACCTTCAGCTACAGTTAATTTTCAATGTGAGCGTTAAAGATTGGTAAAAAGGCCAGGCAATGTTTAACAATCTTCATTTGTTCAGTTTCTGTAAGCCTGTGACCAATATATTTTTATTATTTTTATTTTTTGGCTAAAAGGAGTGTGTAAGTCATGCTGTTCTTTGTTGTACATAATATGCTCAATATGCTCATATCTTCTTTATGCTCAAGCAGGTCATTAAGAGTAGCTATTTGGGTTACAGTAACCTTCCTTTAAGCTCCAACCACTTTATTCATTCTCCTCTGACCTCCCATATCAACAACACATTTTCTTACCAGTCATCTCTTAAAATCCGTAGGGAGCAGCAGTTTCTGAAACACTCAAAGCATATCCCTTATGTGTGCCAAGCATGCCTCACTCAAAGTCAGCATTGATACATTTTCCCAGTTTGGATATTTTCTGTGAACTGAAGCTCTTGTACTTGCATGTACATAATGTTATACATGCATGCAACCACAAAACTAGGAGAAATATAAATGTGGTTTAATGTAATTTAAATGTAAGCTTTAACCCAATCTGGAAACACATTAAATATGTTAGTATTAATAGAACAAATGTGTTTAATCGATTGATCAGTAATTTAATACATTAACTCTTGTAAGAGTTAGCATTGGATTCTGGTCCAAATGTGTTTAAGGTCTGGTCATGGTAATGTCAAGTGTACTGTGAAATGCATCCACGTGTAAGCAGGAGTTTTCCTGACCCATGAAACCTAAAAAATGTGTAACTTATACTGTGTGTATTGTCATTCTAGAAGTGGATCATTCGTGTCTGTTCTGTTCTCTGACTGTGGATGTTTTCTGGCAGCTAGGTTGGTGAGTTAATTATTTGAGCTAGATGAAAAATAAATACATTTGTTACACATTTGCTTTTTGGGTGGGCATAAATATGGTGACTCAAATATCCTTTCCTCTGCATAATCACCTGGCAATGCAATACTCAAGAGGAAAGATGAAGAGGATATCTCTCCTAAGAGAAATCAATCCAAAGCTTAAAGGCCTTTGTGTCTCAGCACAGGACATCTTGGACAGATGTGCAGAACAAATGATGGGAGAAATTGATCAGGTAAAGCAATCTATACAGGGACCAGGCTTATGCTTCCTAAAAGTTTTAGGATATTTCTATAATAACAATGTGTACATTCTAGCAATATTAAGACAAGCTTTTCAAATCAATTAATGTGCATAACATTTTATTTAAAAACAAATAGAACAAATAGTGTAAAAAAAAAAAAAGAAGTAAAGAAAGAAATAGTAAAATTTTTAAAGTATTGGAAAATGAAGATCTTTGGTTTTTTTTTTTTTTTTTTTTTTTTGCTTTTGACATAAATTGGGTTTGGTTGATTATGAGAAGACAAAGGTCAGGGTTTTTTTTATATTTACTGCACAATTTTAAGATGAGCAAAAATATAGGAGCAAATAGTCCTAAAGGGGGTTTATTATGCAAATGTAGTTTACCTTTTAGTCATTTTTTTAGTCACATAGAAAGGGCTTAAAGAAGCAATTGCATTTCCCCCATAATTTTGCCTCATGTAAGAAGATCCCCTCCCCAGCTTGCCACTCAGCTCTGCTTCAGAACGGCTTGCTTTGCCTCTTATCAACTTGATGGTTTAATATTTTAAACAACAAATGCAGTAGTCACAGTCAAAGCCCAGGCCACAAATCAAGGCCAGACATTCAGAACTATTCATTATCTTAACAGTCAATCAAACAGGGAAAATCTGAGCAATAAGAAACTGTTAATTACCATGTTCCAGCATTTTTGATCACTTAATGAATAGGTTTAAACAAAAGTTGTCATGCTGTACTTTGTTCAACACATTAGTATGTAAAAAAAAAAACCCTAATCTAAGTATTTTTGTATTTTTAATATCAGACACAACACTAACACCACCACCTGGTACATTAAATAGCATGAATTATTTATTATATACCACTTGTGATAAACAGGATTAAGAGCACCCTAGGGGAGCGCAAGGGGCACCTACATACTTGGGCTCCATACTACATAATGATTTGTGTTTACACTACTTAAATAGAATTTGAAAAAAATAGAATTGCAAATAATTTGATGTTATTTGTATACAGTAAGTGTCACAGTAACATTTGCTGAACCAGACTGGTCAGGGCAATTCTGAATAACTTACTTATGAGCTTTTGAGCTTTATTATGATTAACTTTATAAAACTGTTTCTTGTGTCTCTGTCTATGTGTAGAATCAGTAACCAAGAAAGTATAAAAAAGAGGATAAAACTTCAGGCTGAACTTTGTACCCATATGTTCTTTAGGTGGCCAACTTATAACATTAAGGAATAATATAATCAGCGTCACCCAAATTATTGATGCGCCATGTTAGTGGAACAAGTTAGCTAAATTACATACATGTTAGCGGTTGCACGGTGGATTAGTGATTAGCACTGTCGCCTTGCAGCTCCAGGGCCCAGGTCCGATTCACTCCCAGGTTGAATTCCCGCCTCTGCGTGCATAGAGTTTGCATGTTCTCCTTGTGTCTCCAGTACTATGGTTTTCTCCCACAGCCCAAAGATATGCAGATTAGGCTAAGTGGCATTCCCAAATTCACCGTAGTGTGTGAATGAGTGTATGCCTTGCTAATGAATTGGTACCCTGTCCAGGGTCGACCCTGCCAATGTGCCCTACATTTTCTGGAAAAGGGTCCAGGCCCCTGCAAGCCTGTATAGAAGATTAAGTGATCTAGATAATGAGTGAGTGAGTGAGTGAGTGACTTACTGTACATGATAGCAGTAAAAAAAAAAAAAAAAAGGTCACATAGCAGAAGTCTTATTCACTTTTTTTAATATTTACAATATTATAGACTGCAAGTAATCACACCTGTTGCCTGGTCTGAGAAAAATCAATCAATTAATCAACCAATCAATCGTCATTATTATTATTATTATCACTTAACACTATGAAAAAACTATGGGGGGGGGGGGGGGGTATAACAAAAGTGATCATAAAGTTTGGTTAGTTTTTCTTTTTATCGATTGTTGCCTGGAAAAATATCCTCTGTCTCCCAATTTTTGTTATTAAAAAATACAGGACTTATTTTTGTGCATTGATAGTAACCAATCCATATTTTATTACACGGTACAATCACTTAAAGGTTTTAAGTGAGAATTAGAATTTAGTTTCTAATTTAGGTATTCATGTTACTGGCACTTGTTCTGCAAGACCTTATCACTATAAAAACATTCATGGTCAATAATAGTGCTTCTGCTTTAGAACAACAGATTTTGAGAACTTTTTCTTTTTGAGATTTCCGTGTTGTGAATGTTTAGTGCTACTTTGTTTTACAGGGTTTGGAGAAACACTATAAATCCGTTCTCAATGTTTCATCTGCTGATTTCCACAGAATGGGATTAAAGCCCATCACATTTGTTCGCCAGGTAAAAAGGGGCATGAACTTTGAGAATCATTTTGAGGAACGAAAACTAAACTGAACAGGACAGCCCTGCTCTGACCCACTAAAACATTAACCAGAGAAAATGGATTTACTGTATAGCATTGTGAATTGTAATGCTTATGCGTTTTTAAAAATGTGTTTGTGGCGACTGTGGTGCAGGTCCTGGCTGCTTGTTTCTACCCTTCCCTCCTGAATGATGAGAGGTTACCCTTGGATACAAGAGAGAGGGCGAGAAGGATTCTGGGAACATGTGCAGGAGGGAGCATTGGTGATCTGTTTAAATGACTAATATCTTAATATTAAGAGCATTAATCAAAATATTATAGATAATATTGCTCAAAAAGTTAGTGAAGGAAGGGTCACATTAAAAAAATTAAGCCCACACAGCAATGAGGTGTGTCGATAGGTAAAACCGACTGGTTTAAGGTAGACTTCACCAGGGATTGGCTCTTAGGCCTTTCCTATTTTCCGTGGTGATGGACAGGTTGATGGATGAGGTCAGAGAAAAGTCCCCATCGACTATACTATTTAAGGATGATATTGTAATCATCAGCATGTGATTTGAATAATCAGAATGCGATTTGCTTTGATAACATTATTGCAATAAATTGGATCTGGCTACTATCTTCTCCTAAAGTCAGACTCCTTTAACACAAATTAGCTCCACCATGAAAAAAGTCTTCTCCCCTACCCCTTTTCCCTATAATAAGGCTTTTCTTTTTATATAAAGGGTATTATTAAGGGATGGCAAGGTCTTGATTGTCAAAGTTTTTATTGCATTTTAAAGTCACCACACAGACAGCAGAGGACTTAAAAATACTAACTGCAGCGACTCATTGTTTCTACAATTCTTGTACAAAAATGTAATAATCTACTTATATACTATATCTAACTATAACTAATGTGACAAAATATTATCATTAATAGGATGAGTTTCAGTATTATGTCTTTTTTATGACCAGGATCATACACTGTTACACGTGGGATTAAGGAACTCCATGCCTCCATATGCAATTTTATCACCAAACGCGATGGTGTTGTTCCTGACCCTGACAACATTTACATGACCAGTGGGTCTCAGAAGGCCCTCATAGTGAGAAACACCAAAACTATACTTACAAATTTATATAACACACTTTACATTCTGGAATATGAACAGTAATTTACCCAGGTATTTCTCTGTAGATGGTCCTGAAGCTGCTGGTTCCAAGTGAGGACTCCCTGAAGACAGGGGTCCTTAGTCCTGTTCCATCATACACCACTTTTAACATGGCAGTAAAAGCTCACGGAGGAATTGTCGTGCCTTACTACCTGTCTGAGGAGCAGGGCTGGGCCATTCAGCCTGAAGAACTGTGCCGAGCCGTTCACTCAGCCAGGGTGCAATGCAACCCAAAAGTGTTATATGTAATCAATCCAGGTACAACAGGTAATATAAAATATAACTGCTAATGGCAGGCTTACTTGTATGCATATTTATTGAATTTTTCAAATGTATAATAGTATATTTTCAGTAATTCAAGTTGAAAATTATGAAAAACAAGGATAAACTGGTAACTGAAAATGAATGAATATTATTAATTCCATTCAATTAAATTTAATTTGTGTAGCGCTTTTAACAATTGTCAGTGTTGCAAAGCAGCTTTACACAATCAAAAGTAATTATGGATTATGATCAATGGTGTCAAAAACTGCACTGAGGTTAAGCCACACAAGCATAGTGACGCAACCCTGATCAGAGGCCAATAGGAGGCCAATTTAGAGCTCTCTGTGCTATGATGAGGCCTAAATTAATACAGTTTGTGTATGCTATTCCTATGTACTGTGGATATGAACATAACTATTGTGCTACTATCTTTTCCGGAATCTTAGAGATAAAGGGGGCGTTTGAAATCAGCCTATAATTGGACAGCTGACAGGGGTCAAGATCACTCACTCACTCTCACTCATCATCTATACCGCTTAATCCTGTATTCAGGGTCACGGGGGGCCTGGAGCCTATCCCAGGAGACTTGGGGCACATGGCAGGGTACACCCTGGACAGGGTGCCAATCCATCGCAGGGCACAGACACACACACATACACTCACTCATTCACTATGGGCAATTTGGGAACGCCAATTAGCCTAACCTACATGTCTTTGGACTGTGGGAGGAAACCGGAGGAAACCCACCAAGCACGGGGAGAACATGTAAATTCCATGCACACAGAGACGGGAATCGAGCCTGGCCGTGCCACCCCAAACATTTCAACTAATTGAAAAAAATATTTAAATAATAATAATAATAATAATTTGCATTACCTTGTTAAACTTTTTAATCAAAGCTGTATGTGTTTTTCACCAGGTCATGTCCAGAGTAAGGACTCAATTGCTGAAGTGATTCGTTTTGCTGCAGAAGAAAGACTCTTCCTAATGGTAGATGAGGTAGCAGTCTGTCATTAAAGTATATTCTTGAAGAATCTTAATAACTTTCATTCTATGTTTAGGAATACCACTATCAAAGCACCAGAATCGTCACACTTACACACATGGAGAAAATTGTTGGTACCCTTCGGTCAATGAAAGAAAAACTCACAATGGTCACATAAATAACTTTAATCTGACAAAAGTAATAATAAATAAGAATTTTATAAATGTTAACCAATGAAAGTCAGACATTGCTTTTCAACCATGCTTCAACAGAATTATTTAAAAAAATAAACTCATGGAACAGGCCTGGACAAAAATGATGGTACCCCTAACTGAATAGTTTGTTGCACAACCTTTTGAGACAATCACTGCAATCAAACGATTCCTGTAACTGTCAATGAGACTTCTGCACCTCTCTGCAGGTATTTTGGCCCACTCCTCATGAGCAAGCTGCTCCAGTTGTTTCCGGTTTGAAGGGTGCCTTTTCCAGACGGCATGTTTCAGCTCCTTCCAAAGATGCTTAATAGGATTGAGGTCAGGGCTCATAGAAGGCCACTTTAGAATAGTCCAATGTTTTCCTCTTAGCCATTCTTGGGTGTTTTCAGACAACGACGGATGGTGCGATCTGACACTGATGTTCCTTGAGCATGAAGTTCACCTTGGATCTCTTTAGAAGTCTTTCTGGGCTCTTTTGGATTATTCGTCTCTTTGATTTGTCATTAATTTTCCTCCTGCGGCCACGTCCAGGGTGGTTGGCTACAGTCCCATGGATCTTAAATTTCTGAATAATATGTGCAACTGTAGTCACAGGAACATCTAGCTGCTTCAAAATGGTCTTATATCCTTTACCTTTAACATGCTTGTCCATAATTTTCTTTCGAATCTCCTGAGACAACTCTTTCCTTCGCTTCCTCTGGTCCATGTTGAGTGTGGTACATACCATGTCACCAAACAACACAGTGACTACCTGGAGCCCTATATATAGGCCCACTGACTGATTACAAGATTGTATACACCTGTGATGCTAATTAGTGGACACACCTTGAATTAACATGTCCCTTTGGTCACATTATTTTCAGTATTTTCTAGGGGTACCATCATTTTTGTCCAGGCCTGTTCCATGAGCTTATTTTTTTAAAATAATTCTGTTGAAGCATGGTTGAAAAGCAATGTCTGACGTTCATTGGTTAACATTCATAGAATTTTTTTAAATTATTACTTTTGTCAGATTTAAGATTATTTATGTGACCATTGTGAGTTTTTCTTTCATTGACCGAAGGGTACCAACAATTTTGTCCATGTGTGTAATTCTGCCATACTGATGGCAAAAATAAATGGATCTTTTTTTTTTTTTAATAAATGGTTTCTTTTTCGTTAATTTTGTCATGACAGGTGCATCAGGACATGGTGTATGGGAAAGGATCTGAGTTTTATTCATATAGAAGAGTGTTGTCTGAAATGGGTCCTCCATACTCCAGCAATGTGGAGCTGGTCTCCTTTAACTCCATCTCCAAGAGTGTCCTGGGAGAGTATGACATTTTTTAATATATATTTATATATATATTCAAATTCGTCAAATTTCACTGTGGCAGTAGCTTGGGGAAGAAGCATATAAAGGTGTTTTGATTGGGTATATATTCATTAGTTATAACATTAAAACTGAGAATATTAAGGCCAATATTCCCCTTGCGTCACTGGGGTGGTTCCGATCCCTTGAGGCATAGGAAGTAATTGATTGTCATATATTATCTTAACTAAGAGGGTTTGCTGTATATTTCCCATTCTCATGACTATATACTGATCATATTATTTTAGTAAATAATTTTAATAACTCAAAGTAATTTGGTGTAAAATATATATATATATATATATATATATATAAGTAGTCATAGATCTCACACTTTGGTAAGATAACTTTCTTTAAGTATGAAATAAAATATGATAGATGTAATGTTACAGTAAATGTATATAACATAAAATTACAATTTTGTTAAATAACAACACTTAAAAAACCTTAACCTTGATAATGTACCACCACATCAGACCCTTTTAATAAGTTGTTAGACCTTCATATAACCTTGCTCTGGAATAAAAAAATAATAATAATAATATTCTAATGAAATACATTATATGTATATTTAAAGACATTTATTGTATAACTTTGTTATGTTCAGAATCCTCATTGAGGGACATCCAGTAATGAACCTGACAACTGATCATTTGCAAAATCCATTTGTGTGTTCAGGTGTGGTTTGCGGGGAGGCTATGTGGAGTTTGTGAACCTGGACCCCTTAGTGATTCCATACATCTACAAAATCTTCTCCGCACTTTCATGTGGATCACTGGGGGGTCAAATTGCTGTGGATTTGATGCTTAACCCTCCAAAACTTAACCAATCTTCATTTGAACTCTTCTCGAAAGTGCGATTTGGTTTGATGTCATGTGCTTAAAAAAAAAAACTTTTTAAATTTTTCTTTTAAAATATGATATTTTAATTGTAAACTTGACTTTCCTAGGAAGTTGCGTCAATCCGTAGTGCAATAAGGAACAATGCTCAGAAGATTCTGGAAGATCTCAGTGACCTACCTGGAATCAGCTGTCAGCCAGTGAATGGAGGACTTTTTGCCTTCCCACGCCTGCACTTGTCTCAGTCCGCAATAAAACATGCAGAGGTCAGACTAAATTTGCTAATGTTGCTATCAACACTTATTGTATTTAACTTATGATATACCATTAGCTAATAAAACATACTGTATTTCTGGAAATAGTATATATGTTAAAATGAGATCTAAAAATACATAAATAAAACAACCCTGCATAACAGTACAGTATTATGAAGTATGTAAAATGTACGTCTTTCTAATTATTATTTAATTAAAATGCTTCTTTTTTTGTTGATTACTTGTACTCAATGTGTAACTTGAGCAATAAGGATGCACTTTCAGTGACTTTATTAGTAAATAATGTCATTAAAAATTAAAGACAAATAGCATTTTTAATAATAATAATTATTATTATTATTATTGTTGTTGTTGTTGTTGTTATTATTATTATTATTATTATTATTATTATTATTATTATTATTATTATTATTATGCACTACTTTTAATAATGGACATTGTGAAGCCACAGCTTTATAGTGTAGCAGTAAAGATGTGACAATGGTGAGGAAAACTTCTGAGATAACAAGCGAAAGAAACGTTAAGATGAACTCAACCCAAATAAAACTAATCCTCATGCGGGTGATACCAGATAGCACAAACAAATAAACAAATAAATACCTTATATTGAAACCATAGGATTTGGCAAATGTGTTTGCCTATGTTTCATCTCTCAGTTAGTACATTGTGCAATTTCAGTTTCTTGACACGTTTATGGTCTGTTGTAACTAGCAGTGTGTAAATTGTTTCTTATTTCATGCAATAAGAAATATTTTTGTACTGTTTCACGTTTACTATATAAACTGCAGGATTTGTGTGTGTGTGTGTGTGTGCGCACGTGTATAGGAAAATCAGCTGGAGCCTGACTTGCTGTACGGTTTGCGTTTACTGGAGGATGAAGGCTTGTGTGTGGGAGCCGGATGTGTGCACGGACAGAAAGTGGGAACTTATCACATCAGGTGCTCTTATTGCCTTAACACTGAACATGCAAACTATATACAGTAACACCGTTTAAAAGTTTGGACACACCTATTAATACCTATTCTATATTGATACTGAAGATATTGTAATTATGACAGAAAAAATATGGAATCGTGTAGTCAACAATTACATGTTAAATAACCCATAATAATTTTAATATTTTTGATTCCTCAAAGTAGCCAGCTTTTGCTTTGATGACAGCTTTGCATACTCTTGGCATTCTCTTAGTCAGCCTCATGAAGTAGTGACCTGAAATGGCACAATCTTGAAGGAGTTCCCAGAGGTGTTGAGTACATGTTGACTGCTTTTCCTTCACTCTCCAGTCCAATACATGCCAAAACCATTTCGGTTGAATTTGGATCAGGTTTGGAAGTTTGATCATCTAATGCTGTCTGTCTATTCTTGGACAAATAGCTCTTACATTTGAGCTCCAAATTTGAGCTCCTATCTCAAATTTGGACTTGTCAGACCGAAGGACATTTTTCCACTGATCCACTGTCTATTCTTTGTGTTTCTTGGCCCAAAGAGACTCTTCTGCTTCTTGTTCTCCCAAAGTAATTCTTTCTTTGCCACAATCTGACTATAAATCCCTGACTAATCTAAACAAGCTTTAATCTGAGTTGCTGTAAATTGCCGGTTTCTGAGTTTCTAAGACTGTTAATTCTAATAAACTTATGCTCTGCAGCAGAGTTACAGTAGCTCTTGGTCATCCTTTCTTGGGATGGTCCTCATGAGACCATGTTCCATCATTGTATATAATGGTGTTGGCAAATGCACTTGGGGGTACATTTAAATGCTTGAACTAAAGTTGAGCAAAAATAAATTGAAAAGTAAGACTTTCAAAATCACTTGGCCAATATTGTATTCACGATAGTAAATAAAAAAAAGTTGAAATTGGGAAATTGTACACTTTTATCCAGTAAATTAGCTCATTTGAAGTTTTATGACGGCTACAGGTCTCAAAAAAGTTGGGATGGGGGCCACAACGGCCTGAAAAAGCCATACATTTTGAAGCGATTCAGCTGGGAGAATATCTAGCATCAGGCCTATAACATGATTAGTTATAAAACAGATTTCTTAGAGAGGCAGAATCTATCAGAAGTGAAGATGGACAGAGGCTCTCCAATCATTGGTTTATGTCAAATTGCAAAGGCTTTGCAAATCTCATCATCTACATTGCATAACATCAAAAGATTCAGAGAAAGGAACAAGGCCAAAGACCTTTGTTGGATGCCCGTGGTCTTCGGGCCCTCAGACGACACTGCTTCACTCCTCGGCATGACTGTATTATTGACATTACTAAATGGGCCCAGGAATACTTCCAGAAATCAAGTCAAGTCAAGTCAAGTAGGCTTTTATTGTCATTTCAACCATATCAACATCAAATCGATGTCAGTAAATACAATTCACCGGGCCATTTGAAGATGCCAACTAAAGCTCTATCATAAAAAAGGAAAGCCATATGTGAACATGGTCCAGAATCGCTGTTGTGTCCAGTGGGCCAAGGCTCATTTAAAATGGACTGTTTCTAAGCAGAAAAGTAATCTATGGTCAGACAATTCCAAATTTGACATTCTTGTTGGAAATCACGGATGTCATGTCCTTCAGGCTAAAGAAGAGGGAGACCTTCCAGCATGTTATCAGCTTTCAGTTCAAAAGCCATCACCTTTGGTGGTATGGAGCTTGCATGTTTTGGAAGGCACTATGAATGCTGAAAGGTGTATAAAGGTTTCAGACGGCATCCATTTTTGGGAAGACCTTGTGTATTTCAGCAGGACAATGCAAAACCACATACAACAGATATTACAACTACATGGCTTCATAGTAGACGAATCTGGGTCCTGAATTAGCCCATCTGCATTCCAGATTGTTCATTTATAGAGAACATTTGGTGCATCTTTAGATGGAAAATAGAAGCCGACCATGAACTCTTCAGCAACTGCTAACCAATTTCAGGCAAAAATGGGACCAAATTCCCATCAAAACATCAAAACACCAGAAATTCATAACCTCAAGACCCAGATGTCTTCAAACTGTTTTGAAAAGAAGTGGAGATGCTTCACCATGGTAAACATGCTTCCATGCCCCACTATTTTGAGAGCTGTAGGAGGCATCAAATTTGAAATGGCTCATTTCTTGCATAAAATTGTAACATTTTTCAGTTTTTTCATTTATGTTCTCTATAAAAATAAAATATTGGCTTATGTGAAAAGTCTTTTAGTTTTCATTTTATTAAAATGTAAAAAAAAAAAAAAAAAACACCCCAATTTTCCTGGAATTTGGGTTGTATCTGCTTGAAGTTTAACCTGTGATATAGGTGAAATCAGAATGTTGAGTAAAAATGTTATGAAAAGTTATGAAGCTTATTTAATAATCTACTCTAAAATAAGCTACTTGCACAATGTAAACAATCACCTGCACCAATAGATATTAATTAGAAAAACTAAACTGAATATTTCTATTGGGATCAGTTCATATTTTCACCGCTGAAATAACAGCGCTTAGTGGTATAAGTGAATTTTAATGTGCTGGAGTTTTTACCTGCTCTATTTTTTTCTTATCTTTGATTCACTCTCCAACTACTGAACAGGTGTGTATTTTGGTTGACAACAAAATTTAGCTTAAACAAAGCATTAGATACTCAACTGTACAAAATTGTATTTCTTTGTATTAAGAAGGGGCGGCACGGTGGTGCAGTGGTTAGCACTGTCGCCTTGCACCTCCAGGGTCCGGGTTCGATCCCCGGCCAGGCTCGATTCCCGTCTCTGTGTGCATGGAGTTTGCATGTTCTCCCCGTGCTTGGTGGGTTTCCTCCGGGTACTCCGGTTTCCTCCCACAGTCCAAAGACATGTAGGTTAGGCTAATTGGCGTTCCCAAATTGCCCGTAGTGTGTGAATGAATGAGTGTATGTGTGTGTGTCCTAAGTCTCCTGGGATAGGCTCCAGGCCCCCCGTGACCCTGAATACAGGATTAAGCGGTATAGATGATGAGTGAGAGTGAGTGAGTGAGTGAGTGAGTGTATTAAGACGCTAGCCAGAGAGTTCTGCTTCTGCTTACATTAAATCAGTTAATTTTTAGCTTTAACCTTTTAACTATTTCTAGAAACTTATATCCCATTAGCAATGCGTACAGTCAAAGCTAAATGTAGCTATACATACAGTATATACATACATATATGTGTATATAAATATGTCAGTAAGCAGTGATTTTCTTTTTCAACTTGAAAAAGAATGCTCAGTGTTCAATCTTTAAGCACATGTATGGCCTTGTATTTTCTCTTAACTAAACATACGCATAAATTTTCTTTCTAAAGGATTTGCCTGGCAATGCAAGAGGACATCATGAAAGACGTACTGCAGAGGTTGAAGAGATTCCACCTTCGCTTCATTAAAACGTTTCCCTGATTAGCTACACTGGCATGAATATGAGTAAAAAACAGTGTTTGCACTGAGCATAGTATTCAAAGTTGGTGAGAAAAGTTCCAAAGTGAAATCAATATATGTGAAGAAATACTGTTTATACTGTATATACGGTATTGCAGAAGCATGATCACACTGAAAATTGTAGACAAATCTAACCTTTAACTCAAGTCAAGTGAGGGATTATAACTAACGATACAAAATAATAGCAAAATATGTAATTTTTTAAGAACGGTTTTACAAAATACAAGCTTAATTAAATCAACTTGGAGCCATCAAAACAAAACATAAAGTATGCATTAAACATGCAATTGTCAAAACTATCATTTTCCTGGCTTTCATCTGTGGAGGATTATAAAAGTAGCGTAAAAATCTACATAAACATTAGTAATTAAGTCATTTAATTTACTAGTACTGCAGTTTTGTATGACTGCGCACTAGTCTCTCTCTCTCTCTCTCTCTCTCTCTCTCTCTCTCTCTCTCTCATACAAACAAACATGTCATCATATTATGACATTTAAAAATCTATTTTTGAGCCTTTTGTACCCAAGCATGTAGGTGAAGCCACAAAGTCTAATGAAAAACAAAACCTCTATTTTAAATTGAGAATTAAATAGCACAAATTGGGTAAAGAACTCATCTTATAATCATTAAAGCTGTCGGTCATTTCGAAAACTCTTATGTTAAACTGAATGCTTCGTTTTCATCACGTCTCCGCTGATAGGATTCGTGCGTATGTATCAGACCATCAGTTCACTTTCACTTTTTTTTTCTTTTAAATATGTCAAATGTTGTGCTTGAATTGTTCTCTTGGCTATTGCAGACAAAAAATGCAGACAGCGCATAAAATTATGCAAACTTGCGTGAACTTGTTACCAGACTGTTACAATATTAAATTCTGATTGGCTAAACGCCATTATTTATAGTTCATAGATGATTATACATGAAGAGTTTTAACATTGTCATTGACAAATTGACATATATTACATAACACACAGAATTAGTCATTTGAAGGGGATGGTAAAGGGGATGGTGTTTTTCCAGAGGGGATGGTTTTTGTCACTTTTTTCAGCAGGGGGTTGCTACTTCCCCACATCCCACCTCAAATCGAGCCCTGTGTATATGTACATGTATATGATACAGAATGTTACAGTGGTTGCCAAAGCAAAATAGTTCTGTTGATCAAACATGGTATGAGATGTTTGGGACAAGATCTGCCAGATTAAATCACACACCAGTCGATGTAATTACAGTCACTTTGGCAATAGTATGTCTATATGTCATTAAATCAGCACCTTGTGGTACACGCTGATGATCTGTTGCTTGCAAAGTATCATCACAATGTAAATCTAAAATTTTAGGCGGAAAAACTTGGTTAGCCAGAGAAATTCTTTGTCCTAATAAATAAATAAATAAATAAATAAAGTTAACAAAGTTGTGCTTTAAGTGTTGTTTGTTTACATATCATAAACGTGTTCACATGAACATGTGTTCCGCTTTATTTACATGCCTTTAAGAATTGAGATATAAGCAGCAACACCAAATAGATAAGGTGCTAAATATAGGTCTAAAATATTAACTAAACAATCATCAATATTATGCAGTTGTCAGAAACATTTCTTTTCAATTATGGAACATTAATTCTAATCTTTTGTGGTTGCAAGAGGTCCTAATCCAGAAGTTGCATTACATTTATTGCATTTGGCAGATGCCCTTACGCTGAGTAACTTACATTTTCATCTCATTATATATCTGAGCGGTTGTGGGTTAAGGCCCAACAGTGGCACCAACCTTAAACCTGGGACCTTCCAATCACTAGTCCAATGCTTAGTCTGAGCTACCAGTTCAAGCTGGAGGAATCAATAAAATGAGTGCGTAAATATATCAAATCTACCTATACAGTATATTTAAACCACCAAACAGAAACTCAGAAACAAAGTGACAGTTCTGTACTGTATTGTACACAATAACATCAACAGTACATTTAGTAGGAACAGTGGTTCTTTGTAGTTGTGTTACCTTTTATGGCTTGCAGAGGGAGATTAAAGTTAAAGTTTAAACTAGAAATTTAGTCAAAATTTAACCAGGTGTAATGTGCAAACCAAGCCAGAACCAAAGCCGCCACCAGGACAGGCAGAGGAACAGGTCAAGTAATGGCAGGTAGAAATCTGCCATTGTGTCTTCTTGAAATTATGTTAATTACTCTTAAGTATATTTATTACTAGGTAAGAACATATACGTGGGTAGAGTAGATCAGCTTCAGTTAATATTAAATGTGAGTGTTAAAGAAGCCAGGCAATCAATTTAACAATCGTCATCTGTCCAATTGTAATTTAAATGTAAGCTTAAACCCTATCAGAAAACACATTAAATATGTTAGTACTGATAGAAAAAAGAAATGTGTTTAATGAGATTCATCAGTAATTTAATAAATGATTGTATTTGCTTTACAGGTTCTTGTAAGAGTTAGCATTGGATTCTGGTCCAAATGTGTTTAAGGTCTGGTCATGGTGATGTTAAACCTAAAATAAATGTTTAACCTGTACTGTGTGTATTGCTTTGTTTATTCTAGGAGCGGGTCATATGTCTGTTCTGTTCTCTGACTGTGGATGTTTTCTGGCAGCGAGATTTGGGTGAGTTAATTATTTGAGCTAGATGGGAAATAAATACATTTGTTACACATTTGCTTTTTGGGTGGGCATAAAAAATGGTGACTCAAATATCCTTTCCTCTGCATATTCACCTGTCAATACAATACTCAAGAAGTAGGATGAAGAGGATATCTCTTCCAAGAGAAGTTGATCCGAAGCTTAAAGGCCTTTGTGTCTCAGCACAGGACATATTGGACAAATGTGCAAGACAGATGATGGGAGAAATTGAACAGGTAAAACAATCTGGACTGGGGCCAGGCTTATGTTTATTTGAAGTTTCAGGAAATTATTAAATAATTCTAGCAATATTTAGACAAGCTTTCAAAAGAATAAAGGGTATTAATGTGCATTACTTTTTTTCTAGAACAAATAAAATACTGATGATATTTCCAGAGGTTATTTAAAATATTATAAAGATTTCTTGTGTCAGGTTTCTTGGTATCTACCAGACAATTTTTAGGTGAGCAAAAGTATAGCAGACGATAGTCCTAAGGGGGCATATTATACAAATGCTGTTTACCCTTTAATCATTTTTACACATGTGCTTGACAGGGCTTAAAAAAGACAGGCACACTTCTCCCCTAATTTTACCTCATAGAAGAAGAAAAGGCCTGGTCCACTCTGCTTTAAAAAGGCTTGCTTTGTGTCCCGTTGTCTTGTTGTTTTATAGTTTTATAACTTATTGTTAATAACTGATGCAGTATTCACAGACAAAGCCAGGGTACAAAGACACTCAGAGATGTCAGAGACATTCAGAGCACAAAGAAATCCAGGGCACGAAGACATTCATTGTCTTAACAGTCAATCAAACAGGGCACATCTTGGCAATAAGAAACACCTGTAATTCCCGTGTTCCAGTACTTTTGGTCATTTGATGAATGGGCAGGTGCAAACAAGGGTGTCATGTTGTACCGGTTGGCCAGGCCACGTGGGCCACTCTGCCACTCTGCACGCCGCCATCGCTCGCCAGCCTTTGCCCTCATGCCAGCTGGGCACTGCGACCAGACCTGCACATGCACACCTTCACATACTTTCTTTCCAACCTCCCCCCCCCCCCACCCCCATTCTCTATTTCCCTTTTCCTAAGCGCCTCGTTTCTATGTTTGTGGTGCCGCCCGTGCGTCCAACTCGTTACAACTCAGTGCATCACAGATTCTGTAATATTCAAGGTTGTTGATCAGGCCTCCAAACTCCCCAGATCTCAGTCCAATCACGCATTCATGGAATGTGCTAAACAAACAAGTCTGATCCATAGAGACCCCACCCCAATACCCATAATATTCAAAGGACCTGATGTCAATGCCCTGGTGTCCACCACAGCATGCTCCCAGAGGTCTTGTTGAATCATCCCCTAAGGGGTCATAGCAGCCTGTGTGGCACAAGGGGAACCTACATAACACATGTATGGGGCTTAATGATTTGTGTTTATACAAAAAAATACAATACAAAATAATTTAAAGTTATTTGTATTAGTGTCAAACACCACCTGTCGCCTTGCATCTCCAGTGTGCATGGAGTTTGCATGTTCTCCCTGTGCATTCTCCGGTTTCCTCCCACAGTCCAAAGATCTGCAGATAAGGCTAATTGGCGTTCCCAAATTGCTCGTAGTGTGTGAATGAGTGTGTGTGCTCTGTGATGAATTGGCACCTGTCCAGGGAGTACCCTGCCTTGTGCCCTAAGTCTCCTGGGATCGGCTCCAGGCCCCCCGCGACGCTGAATATGTGTTAAAGCGGTATAGATGTTGAGTGAGTGAGTGTATTAGTGTCACAGTCACATTTTGCTGGACCAGACTGGTCAGGGCAATTCTAAACCTTGAGGAATTAGACAAGCTGAACTTTGTACCCATGTTTATTCTCACGTGGCCTTTAGTGAGCTTAACGTGCTGTAGTACCAACTTATAACACTGAGGAATAAAACACTGAGGGTTCATGTGATTCAACCAAATTATTGATGCGGCATGTCAGTGATAGCTAAGGTTAACTAAAACCCTTACATAGCAGTTAAAATAAACCTGTCACAGAGCAGAAGTCTTATTGACTTTTACAATGTTATAGACAGGGAGTAATTACACCTGTAGGAGAGTTTTTTATTTTTTATTTTTTTTATTATTGGTAGTTCTTTAGTTAATAACCAATGACCATTAACCAGAAGCCTTGTTCAAAATATCCTTTCTAATTTAGGTATGCATGTGTCACGAACTCGGGTGCGAGGCATAAACGCAGAGGATCCAGGTGTATAAGGAAACGATGTATTTATTTTAAACATAAAACAGGGAACTTAAACAAACTAATAGACTTTAATATAAAACAAACCAAAACACGAAGCACAATGAACGGACATGAACGAGGTGAAAGTCAACAGATGCAAGACAGTTAAACTGAACTAAAACAAACCATTTATAATAAAACTAATGAGCTACTCGGTTCAGGTGAGCGCCCCACGTCACCTGACCGAGGTGCTTGGTGGGAAATGAAGTGAAACAAAAAGAACTACAAACAAAGATCACAGGGCGCTTTGGCGTCCTCTAGGGGTTATCCCTGACAGCATGTTACAGCACTTGTTCTGTAAGACCTTGTGTTTTGCGTGAATGTGAATGTGAATGTGTGGTGCTACTTTGTTTTACAGGGTTTGGAGAAACACTATAAATCCGTTCTCAATGTTTCATCTGATGATTTCCACAGAATGGGAACAAAACCCATCACCTTTGTTCGTCAGGTAAAAAGGGTCATGGACTTGGAGAATTATTTTAAGAAGTTAAAATTAAACTGAACAAGTCAGGCCTGCTCTACCCTAAAACTAAAACATTAACCAGAGAAAATGGACTTATTTACCACATAGCACTGTGAATTGTGACGCTTAAGTGTTTTTAAAAATGCGTTTGTGCAGGTCCTGGCTGCTTGTTTCTACCCTTCCCTCCTGAATGATGAGAGGTTACCCTTGGATGCAAGAGAGAGGGCGAGAAGGATTCTGGGAACATGTGCAGGAGGGAGCATTGGTGATCTGTTTAAATGACTTTATAGCATATCGTATTATTGCAACAGTACAAGACAGATAAAACCACTTAAAAAGAGCATTAATCAAAAATATTATAGATAATATTGCTCAGAAAGTTAGTGAAGGAAGGGCAACATTTAAAAAAAAATTAAGCTCATACAGCAAAGAGGTGTGGAGATACTGTAGATACTGGTTTAAGGTGGAGGTGAGATTTCACCAGGGATCAGCTCTTACCCCCTTCCTGTTCACAGTGGTGATGGACACGTTGATGGATGAGGTTAAACAAAATTCCCCATGTACTATTATGATGTTTGCGGATACTATTGTAATCAGCAGCGAGAGTAGGGAGCAGGTTGAGATAAGTCTAGAGAGGTGGAGGGGTGCACTGATGTACAAGATCGATGGGATCAAGATGGAGTACATGTGTGTAAATGAGAGGGAGGGTGGGGAAAGGTGCAGGTGCAAGGTTTCTAGATGTGATGAAATTTTATTTGTATAGCATTTTTAACAATTGTCATCATTGCAAAGCAGCTTTACACAACCAAAATAATTATTTAAGTTTGTATAAAATGTGAATGTGTATAAATTAAAATGGACAGATAGCCCGTGATGAGCAAGCCGAGGGCGACGGTGGCAAGGAAAAACTCCCTGAGATGGCAATAGGAAGAAACCTTGAGAAGAACCGGACTCAACAGGGAACCCGTCCTCATCTGGGTGAAACAGAAAGCACGAACTGAACTGCATTCATACTGTGTGTTAGGTGGCAGGCAGTTCAGTATAACAGCTGTTAACAGATGTTAATTGGGAGAACATGCAGGAGGTTGATGTGACATGGTAGACACGGCTAGATGAAGACAAATGGTCTGGCGACCACTAACAGGAGCAGCAGAAAGAAGACGAATAAGAAGAAGAAAAAAGAAAAAGATATTGCATGCTCTCCAGTTCCCTACATTTATTATTAATTTCTTGGAATCTGATATATCTTACACATAAGTGCAGTTTGTAGTGTTTAAAGCTATTTTTGTAATTCAGAGTAACAACATAATTTAAAATACACCTTAAGAAAACTTTAATAACAATATTGCAATAAATTGAATCTGGCCACTTCAAGTCAGACGACTTTAACACAAAATAGCTGAGAAAACTGCTGAATAGATGAAAAAACTGCTTCTCCCCTGCCCCTTTTCCTTATAAAAAAGATTTTTGTCTTTATAATAAGGGTTTTTATAAAGGCATGTGGCGAGGTCTTAATTGTCAACGGTTTATTACATTTTAAATTACCACACAGGCAGCAATGGACTCAAAAATACTAACTGCTCCTTTAAAACTAATTGTCCTACAATATAATTATTGTAAAAAAAATGTAAAAAAAAAATTAAAACTTTACTAAACTACTTTCATTGCTATTTCAGAACAACTAATGTGAAAAATATTATCATTACACAAAAATTGTACAAAAATTTAATAATCTACTTATATACTATATCTAACTATAACTAATGTGACAAAATATTATCATTAATAGGATGAGTTTCAGTATTATGTCTTTTTTATGACCAGGATCATACACTGTTGCACGTGGGATTAAGGAACTCCATGCCTCCATATGCAATTTTATCACCAAACGCGATGGTGTTGTTCCTGACCCTGACAACATTTACATGAGCAATGGGTCTCAGCAGGCCCTCATAGTGAGAAACACCAAAACCATAAACACATAAGAAGAATTTATATAACACACTTTACATTCTGGAATATGAACAGTAATTTACCCAGGTATTTCTCTGTAGATGGTCCTGAAGCTGCTGGTTCCAAGTGAGGACTCCCTGAAGACAGGGGTCCTTAGTCCTGTTCCATCATACACCACTTTTAACATGGCAGTAGAAGCTCACGGAGGAATTGTCGTGCCTTACTACCTGTCTGAGGAGCAGGGCTGGGCCATTCAGCCTGAAGAACTGTGCCGAGCCGTTCACACAGCCAGGGTGCAATGCAACCCAAAAGTGTTATATGTAATCAATCCAGGTACAACAGGTAATATAAAATATAACTGCTAATGGCAGGCTTACTTGTATGCATATTTACTTAATTTTTTAAATGTACAATGGTATATTTGCATTAATTTTGAGGAAATTTGAGTAAAATTATTAAAACAAGGATAATGTGGTTACTGAAGATTAATTATTGATGATGATGAAGATGATGATGATGATGATGATGATTATTATGATTATTATTATTATTATTATTATTATTATTATTATTATTATAATAAAAAACAAGCATTTTTAAAAAAGACCAAATTAATTTCCAAGGTTATACAGCACATGGATGTGCTAAATCAAAAATACCACCCACAAACAAGCTTTAAACATTTAAATCAATAAAAATATACATTTTCATTTTCATTACCTTGTTAAGCTCTTTGATCAAAGTTGTATGTGTTTTTCACCAGGTCATGTCCAGAGTAAGGACTCAATTGCTGAAGTGATTCGTTTTGCTGCAGAAGAAAGACTCTTCCTAATGGTAGATGAGGTAGCAGTCTGTCATTAAAGTATATTCTTGAAGAATTTTCATTTCATTTCATCTTTCATTCTATGTGTAAGAATACCACCAACAACGGACTAGAATTCTCCTCAAATGGATCCTGATCATCACACTTAATTCTGCCATATTGATGGCAAAAATAAATGGTTTCTCTTTTGTTAATTTTGTCATGACAGGTGCATCAGGACATGGTGTATGGGAAAGGATCTGAGTTTTATTCATATAGAAGAGTGTTGTCTGAAATGGGCCCTCCATACTCCAGCAATGTGGAGCTGGTCTCCTTTAACTCCATCTCCAAGAGTGTCCTGGGAGAGTATGACATTTCTTATTTAATATATATTTAATATTTGGCCAGAACTATCAACATACTCAAAGATCCCATGACTCAAACCTTACACAAGATTTTATGGGATTTTAATTTTTTTATAAAATTGAGATCGTGGGAATTTGGAGGTTGGACTCCTCGAACACTTTGCCTCCTAAGCCCTTTTTGCAGCAGGCTGTGATGCATTGAGTCTTTTGATACCTTTTAATCTTGGCCAGTATTAACTGTTTTCAGCAGTTTGTGCTATGTTGGCTCTTGTTAGACTCTTCTGCCTTTATTCCAAATAGGCATTAATGAGTTTTGGGTGCCCATGATCTTGTCACCAATTTACTGATATATAAGAGATAATCAATGTTATTCAAGTCACCTGGTGGTGGTATTATTGTTGTATCTGATTGGTGTATAAAAGCAATAGTTGATTGTCTGATTTTATCTTAAACCATGAGGATTTATTTTATATTTCACTAAATTATTTTTAATAGCTCAAAGTAAAAGGGTTTAAAAAAAATAAGTATTCATCCATCTCCTACTTTGGACATAAAAAGGTCAGAAGGTCTATGTTAACTTTCTTTAAATACAATATAAAATGTGAGACGTTATACAATATAACATAAAACAACTTCGTTTAACTTTGTTAAATAATAACACTTAAATAATAAAAAAATATATTAGATTATATGGAGCATTCATTATACCATTCAAACTGACCCTTTGAATAAGTTGTTACTATAGAAACAATAAAATATTGAACCTTCATATAAGCCTGTGACTGTCTCCTAAACAGTTGGAAATTCATCAGATGATAATTTGAACTTTAAACCTGCACTGGAGTTATTATTATTATTTTTAAAAAATATTCTACTTAAACATATCCAATTCATATTTAAAGTGATTTATTGTATAACGTTGTTGTGTTAAGAGATTTCCAGTAATGAGCCTGCCAACTGATCAAATCTGCAAAATCCATTTATGTGTTCAGGTGTGGTCTACGGGGAGGCTATTTGGAGTTTGTGAACCTTGACCCATTAGTGATCCCATACATCCACAATTTTTTCTCCACAATTACGTGGGCATCATTGGGGGGTCAAATTGCTGTGGATTTGATGCTTGACCCTCCACAACCAAACCAATCTTCATATGAACTCTTCTCGCAAGTGCGATGTGTTTTAATGGCATGTGTTTTATTAAATATTTTCCCAATTCTATTTTTAAATATATATTTTTTTTTTATTCAAACCTTGACTTTCTTAGGAGATTTCATCAATCCGGAGTGCAATAAGGAACAATGCTCAGAAGATTCCGGAGGATCTCAGCGACCTACCTGGAATCAGCTGTCAGCCAGTGAATGGAGGAATTTTTGCCTTCCCACGCCTGCACTTGTCTCAGTCCGCAATAAAACATGCAGAGGTCAGACAACTAAATACGCCAATGTTGCTATAAACACTAACTGCATTTATCTTATGATACATACTGTATTTCTGGTAACATCTTACAGTATCTATATTAAAATCAGATTTTTTAATAATTTTTTTAAAGGGGGAATTCAATGATTAGAATTTGGTTTACCACAAATATTGCGCTGAAAGTGGCCTTAAAGGAGGGAATTATGAATAAATAAACAAACAAATAAATAAATAAATAAATAATCCTTTCTGAAATTTAGTTTCTTGTTTGATATTCTTGAACTGCATGCTGTGTTGGACATTTTTTAATTGCATCCATTTAAAGCCATGTTCATTCATTCAAGTGACAAACCAAATTCTAAAAATACACTTAATGTATAATTTTGGCAATAAGGATGTATGTCATTGAAAATGAGAAAAAAAAAAGACCATTTAAATAATAACCATTTTAAATAAAAATTAAATAATGTATAGATGTATAGCTTTATCAGCCTTTCCCTAATGAGAAGGCCAGAGGTTACTGTGGTGAAGGAAAAACTCTGAGATGACATGAGTAAGAAACCTTAAGATGAGCGAGACTCGAAATGAAAAGCATACTTATGTGGGTGATAGCAAATAGCACAAATAAATAAATAAATAAATAAATAAATCCCTTCTATAACTGTTTGCTTTAAGGTTGAAATCATAGGATTTGAGAAAATATATGTTTCATCTTCCTGTTATGTTCTGTTTCAGTTAGTACATCGTGAAATTTATGGTCTAACGTAACTACATTGCAATATGTAAATTGTTTCTTTAATTCATGCAATAAACCATCAAAATTATTTTTTTATACTGTTCCACTCTCACTATATAAACTGCATGTATGTATGTATAGGAAAATCAGCTGGAGCCTGACTTGCTGTACTGTTTGCGTTTGCTGGAGGATGAAGGCTTGTGTGTGGGAGCCGGATGTGTGCACGGACAGAAAGCGGGAACTTATCACATCAGGTGCTCTTATTGCATTAACACTGAACATGCAAACTATATACAGTAGTACCGTTTAAAAGTCTGGACACACCTTATGTAATGTTTTTTTTTTTTTTTTCTTAATTTTTATTGTTTTTAATATTGTGTATTGATACTGAAGACATTGTAACATGTGGAATCGTGTAATCAACAATAACATGTTAAATAACCTAATAACATAATATGTTTTATATTTTTGATTTTTCAAAGAAGTTTTTGATGACAGCTTCGTACACTCTTGGCATTCTCTCAGTCAGCCGCATGAAGTAGTGACCTGAAATGGCACAATCTGGAAGCAGTTGACTGCTTTACCTGCACTCTCCAGTCCTATACATGCCAAAACCATCTCAGTTGGATTTGGATTCGGTGATTGTGGAAGTCAGATCATCTGATGCTGTCTGTCTGTTCTTGGACAAATAGGTCTTACATAACATAGAGGTGTGGTGGGGGTCATTGTACTTTTGAAATTTTTTTTACTGTAAAAGCCTGTGGTAGCCAATGAGAACCACACTTTCAGAATCCGTCCATTCGCCCTCTCTACATTTAACAAAGACATGGCAGTTAGAACCAAAGGACAGTTTTCCACTGATCTAATGTCTATTCCTTATGTTTCTTGGCCCAAGGAAAAAAAATAATTTTGACCTCCCAAAATAATTCTTAGCTACAATGTGACTATAAAGCCCTGACTAACCTGAGCAAGCTCTGATTTGAGGTGCTGTAAATCGGCAGTTTTACAGCACCTCAAAGCAAGAGGGTGGTGATACTTAAAAGCTCCTGGTCATCCTTTTCTGGCACGGTCCTCAAGAGAACAAGTTTCAGCATAGCATATAATGGTTTTGGTGACTGCACTTGGAAATACATTTTAGTGCTTGAGATTTTTCAGAATGGCTGACCTTCATTTCTTTAAGTAATCAAGTAAATGAGTGTTTCTTGCCTTAATATGGCTTTGTACAGTAGTTGGAGTAGCACAAATAGGCGTTTTGTCTCTGTAGCCACCCTACTCTTGCACAAGAAGACTGATAGTCACAATAAAAAGGAAAGAAATGTCACAAATTAACTCTTGACAAGACACACATGTGAATTGAAGGCAGACTGCCTTGTGAAACTGATGAGAGAACGTCATGAATGTGCCAAGCTAGATAGCTAAATTAAAGAACTCACTCTTTCAATGATATATTTATGTTTTATACATTGGAGGACAGCTTACTTTGCATTATTCAAACTGTAGGCATGTATTAAATCGACTGCTAGACAGAATTTATTGAAACTTTTGCAGACTTGCATATCTGCCTGAGGTTTAACCTGTGGCACAAGTGAAATCAAAATGCTGAAAAAAAGCGATGTTTTGAACAGTTATGTGCCGGATTTAATAATCTCCTTTAAAATAATCTACTAAGCAACCCTGTGCTCAATGTAGACACCTGGAACAATACATATTAATTAGAAAATCTAATTAGTTTTATCGGTTTTACTGATCAGTTCGTATTTTCACTGCTTAAATAACAGCGCTGAAGTGGTATAAGTGAATTTTAACACGCTAGTTTTATCTACTCTACTTTTTAGATTTCTCATCTTTGACTCACTCTCCAATTACCAAACATGGAGTGTATTTGGCCGACAATGAAACAATTTCGTGTAAACGAGGCGCAAGGTACCCAACCGTAAATAACCAAGAATTAAATTTCTTTGTCTCAATAAAGTTAGGCACGGTTCTGCCGTGCAGAAAGACATACAGACAGACATTTACGTGTGCTTCAACCTGAAATATCACTGATTACATTAAAGCTGATGAGATGTTTTTTTTTATTTTTATTTAACAATTCTACAAACTCAACTTTCCCATCAACAATGCATACTTTTGCTAGTCAAAGTTAATTGTAGCTATACATACAAGTGTACATACACAAAATAATAACCAGTTCAATTTGAAAAAGGATGTTCAGTGTTCACTCTCTGAGCAGATGTGTGGCCTTGTATCTTCTCTCTCTCTTTCTGAACATGTGCATGAACTTTCTCTCTACAGGATTTGCCTGGCGATACAAGAGGAGACCATGAAAGACGTACTGCGGAGGTTGAAGAGATTCCATCTCCGCTTCATTGAAGAGTTTGCCTGATAAGCTACACTGGCATAAACACGAGAAATTAATCAGTGTTTGCTCTGAGCATAATATTCAAAGTTGCTGACTAAAGTTCAAAAGTGAGTCCTGTTGACTACTCGGCTAAACCTTAATCAGTTTGGAGTCATGCCAAGGTCTTAATAAGAAAATGAACTACCAGAAAGTTTCACTGTTTAATGTTCATTCAAATAAACATAAAAGCTCACTTTCAAAATGATAATCTTTTCAACCAAGACGAATTGTTGTTCAATATTTTTTTCTCTGCTAACAATAAAAATTTTTAAAAAAAAAGCTCATTCTCTCAAATTACCTCAGTGCAAATAGTTTTAGTCTTTCTTAACAACACTTCATTAAATAAAGAATATTGTGCATTGATTGTACATAAGAATGAAAACACAAACTCTACATAATATATATTTTTTATGTGGATGTTGTCCAGGTGGTGAACAAACTTCCCTTTATGCTTTTCATGTGCTTTATTCCGAGATTTATAGATACTCCTATGATGTTAGTGCAATAGAAATATGGATATCCAGTACCCATTGAATACATAGACACACACATTTTATATACAACATAAGTTTTTATAATGAAGCTGAAAAAAAAAATAAAAAATTTTGTCATTCTGAATCACTGGAGTCTGCAGTGTTGCTATCCGCCTCTGAGCTGTTCAGAAGGTCTATCAATAAAGAGATGAGCTGTCCATCTTGAGTGCTGTTCTGTTCAAGTCTACAGTCAGAGGTTAAAGGTCGGAGGTTACGATGAAGCATGGCCTGCAAAGAGGTGCGAAACGCCCAGAGCAGCTCCCAGTTCTGAGCGGAGAGCTCCCATCGTACAAGAGAACGGCCCGGCATGGTCACCTCCACCTGATCGCCGTACACTGCAAGAGACAGATGAGGGGAACAGGATTATGTCTCTTTCTCTCCCTCTCTTCACCCGTGAGCACAACTTTTGCTGTCTGCAATAATATGTCTCACCCTCCTTGCACACCCCTCTCTCACTGCATGCATGTCTCTCTCTCCCCCCTGCTTTCCCAGTCTTTAATTTTTCAGCATCTCTCCATCCCTCTCCCCATGCGTCCCACACCAACCTGCACCAACTTATCTCTCACTGTCTGCATGTGTGTCTGTTTATCTTTCTCTTTCTGTCTGTATGTCTATCGATCTTTCTCTGTCTGTCTGTCTGTTTAACTCGAACAGGCGAATGAATATCTAGAGTCAGCACTTCATTATAGCTTAGTTAATGTAGCTCCAGTTAAAAGGAAAATGATTAGAGATAAGAAACTCGCTCCACATGATGACCACATAATGACCACACACGTGCCTTAAAACAAACAGCTCGAAAATTCGAACGTAAATGGCGCCAAACTAAATTGTTAGTATTCAAAATAGCTTGGAAGGAGAGCATCCTGAACTATAAAAAAAGCTCTCAGTGATGCTAGATCAACGTATCTCTCCACTCTTATAGAAAATAACAAAAACAACTAAAGATTTTTATTTAATACCGTAGCTAAATTAACTAAAAACAAGACCACTGCAGAAATCTCCACAATAACATCATGCAGTAGTGAGGATTTCATGAACTTTTTCAATAACAAAATCATAAATATTAGGCAAAAAAATTCAGGCTTTGAAACCAGACAATTTAAATAATTCAGATGATCTAACCACATCACATCAGAACTTAGAACACTTTACTCCCCTTGAAGCGAGGGAACTAATTTCACTCATCTCTTCTTCAAAATCGTCAACCTGTATATTAGATCCTATACCGACACATTTTCTCAAACAGATAGTACCAGCAATAACAGAACCCCTGTTGAAAGTAATTAACTGTTCACTCAGTAGTGGGTATGTCCCCAAATCCTTTAAATTAGCCGTTATTAAACCGCTAATCAAGAAACCTGACCTTGACCCCTGTCTGCTTTCTAATTACAGGCCGATATCAAACCTTCCCTTTATCTCCAAGATTCTGGAAAAGGTAGTATCACAGCAGCTATGTTCACATCTACACAGAAATAGCATAAATGAACTGTATCAGTCAGGATTTAGGCCTCATCACAGCACAGAGACAGCACTTGTTAAAGTAGTAAACGACCTCCTATTGACCTCTGATCAGGGTTGCGTCACTATACTTGTGTTACTGGACCTCAGTGCAGCTTTTGACACCATTGATCATAGTATTCTCCTTCACAGATTAGAAAAGGTAGTAGGAATTAAGGGAACTGCCCTCTTGTGGCTCAGATCCTATTTGACTGATCGTTATCAGTTTGTAGATTTAGATGGTGACCATGCCTCATGTTCTCAAGTGGAGTTTGGTGTTCCACAGGGTTCAGTTTTAGGCCCACTGCTTTTTTCCCTTTACATGCTTCCTCTGGGCAACATAATTCGTAAACATGGTATTAGTTTTCATTGTTATGCTGATGACACACAATTATGTCTCAGCAAAACCAGATGAGAAAAACCAGTTTGCTAAAATTAAGCAGTGTGTGCAGGACATAAGAGATTGGATGTTAATTAATTTTCTTCTGCTTAATCCTGATAAGACAGAAGTTCTGGTCATAGGACCACAAGTAGCTAGAAGTAAGCTTTCTGATCACACTGTAACTTTAGATGGCCTTTCTGTTCCATCAAGTGCAACAGTAAAAGACCTTGGTGTGATTATAGATTCCAGCCTTTCGTTTGAAGCACATGTAGATAATATTACCAGGATAGCTTTCTTTCACCTTAGAAATATTGCCAAGATTAGAAACATATTGTCACTAAATGATGCAGAAAAACTAGTTCATGCCTTTATCACCTCTAGGTTGGACTATTGTAACGCCTTACTGTCTGGTTGTTCAACTAGGTGTATAAACAAGCTTCAGTTAGTACAGAATGCAGCAGCGAGAGTCCTCACTAGAACCAGAAGATACGAGCACATCACCCCTATCTTATCTACACTGCATTGGCTCCCTGTGAAATTTCGCATCGATTTTAAGATACTACTTTTGACATTTAAAGCACTAAATGGTCTCGCGCCACAGTATTTGAGTGAACTGTTAGTGTCTTATGATCCGCCACACCTACTTCGATCAAAGAATGCAGGCTGCCTGTCAGTACCACGTATTATTAAAACTACAGCAGGGGGCGGAACTTTTTCTTACAAAGCCCCAAAGTTATGGAATAGTCTTCCTATTAATGTTCGGGACTCAGACACAGTCTCAGTGTTTAAGTCTAGGCTAAAAACCTATTTATTTAGCCAAGCATTTTTGTAAATAGATTAACCTTAGGTAAAGGAGCAGATCTGGGGGACTCATGGACGTAGAGTATTCTGGTGAACTGGTATGTTTAGATGCTGTCTTCCCCACTCTCATTGTTCACTCAGGTTTGTTGACGGTGAGGTGATTGGTTGCTTTACATCTCAGTTCCCCCTCATGTCTGTGTTTCCTTCTGGCTCTCCCTTTTAGTTATGCTGTTATAGTTAGTCCAGCCGGAGTCCCTGCTTGCACTTTGCACTAATATACATTCACCTTATACATGTTGACTGTGACCATACCTAACTGCCATCTCTCCTTATTTTCTGTTCTCTCCTCTTCTGCTCTCTCCTCCAGGAACAAACTGAACTCCTTTTAATTTTAATTTTAAACACATCTCCTGTTATACTGAACTTCCAGTACACATTATTATGCTGATCAATCCCTGCTATCCGTTATCACCCAGATGAGGATGGGTTCCCTGTTGAGTCTGGTTCCTCTCAAGGTTTCTTCCTATTACCATCTCAGGGAGTTTTTCCTTGCCACCGTTGCCCTCGGCTTGCTCATCAGGGACAATCTTAACATTTTGATTCATACACATATATATATATATATATTATATATACGCTATATAAATAAAATTGACTTGACTTTATCTTTCTCTGTCTGTCTGTCTGTGTCTGTCTGTGTCTGTCTGTCTGTGTCTGTCTGTCTGTGTCTGTCTGTCTACACATGTATCACTTCTTGCCTTGTGTGTGCATTATTTTACCATGCTCGATCAGGTTACACTCAGTGAGGAGGAGGAGGGCCAGAGGATGGACTGCAGATGAGTCTCGAATGAAGACGCTGCCGTTTGATTTAACTGCAGAGAAGAACGTGAGCCAGCGACTGGGAAGCTTTCGCTCGGCCCTAAAAATAAATAAATAAATAAATAGATAATTTTTTTAAATACAGAACAAAAAAAAAACACTTACAATAGTAAATAGTTTGTATCCAACAATTTCACACACTATGTATGGGCTAAACTGTCAGTAACAAATATGTGTATGTTAGTGCAGAGTGTTACTTGGTTACCTGTTGACAGAGGAGCGGTGGAGTAACACAGGCCCGCTCTGTGTGCGGTAACACAGGTCATTTGGACGAAACCTGCCCCCTTTGCTCACGACGCCTCTCTTCACCTGAAAATAACATAATGCCAATGAGGATCTGGTTTGGACCCTTTTCAAAACTATTTCCTTTCCTCTCTGATAATCCAAATTCAGCGTTCAATTCAATCCAGGACTTTTGATTGTGCAGAATAACAGAATACAGAATAAAAACAACCCTTTAAACTTTGCACCTTCCAGATTTTTCATCGCAGTACTGTGCTTAGTCGATCAGGTTTACGCCTTCGTTCAACAGAAATCCCAGTTTGACTCCCCTCGTACCATTTGATGGTCTGATGACAATTTCTTTATTAACACATCTGTATCATGTACTGCCACAGAGCCACTCTCCATGAACGCTTTCTGTTAACTATACTCACTGTAATATAGAATTAATGCTTTTAAGCCTTGTTCTGTTTTTAGAAATTCATAAATGTCTGGAAGGTATCATTTTTTTTGTTTGGTTTATTCAAAGTTATTTCCTTTATCACAACACAACACAAATCTAAAAGCTTAGTAAGTTTTCTTTTATGGACTTAATAACACCAATTATCAATCACAGGAGCTTAAATACTCAAAACTGGGTTGCATTGTATTTTAAATTTCAGGATATAAGATTATTGGTCTACTCTGTGGCTTTGTTTGTGTAAACCGCTGCCAGCTACACTGCGTAGACATTATACCTAGAGTGTGTGTGTAATAGATACCTGGATGAGATTGGGGTAAAACCCTGCCAGCAGCACGGCTTTAAGGAGCTCCTCCTGCCTGCTGAACTGATTGAGATGTGATGAAGGCCGGAGACACTCTGCAGGGTGTGAGACAAGCTCCGCCTCCGTCAGATTGTCACTGAACTGCTGTGTTAAACCTACCACATGAATGATAATGTGGTAAAAGCTTAATAAGACTGATTTAGTGACTGTTAACAAAATGTGGATGGCAATACAAGAGATTTCCAAATTAAATACAAATCTATGTAATATGTTTAATAGAATAATAAAGCATTGTATTAACCTCCTAATCAAAAAGGCATCTTGTACCTAAATTAATATAACTAAGCACATGCAATCAGTGACCGAAGTACAAACTGTATAAATGTATCAATATAAAACAGTTATACTAGATTAAAGATCTGAATCTGGGTTTGTTATTTAAAACATGAGCAGACAGACAGCAGTACCTTACATGTGATAGTTGTTTAGGATGATGCAAATAAATGTAAATAAATAAAGAATAAATAAACTGTTAAACAAACTGTTAAATAGAGTTAAACTCTCCTTTACACACTATACAATGGAAAAAAAATTGTCTACTTTTTCCGTATTGTGAACACCAAACATGACACGTTCCCAGCCTTGACCCTAGAGAACTCCCCTATCCAAGACCCTTGTGTGACGGGCATCATTCAAAGATGCTGTAACCTCTCACAGCCGGAGGTCTACAGAGAGCTGATTGGCCGAGCTCTCTCAGAGGGGAGGGATGAGAGGTACTTGGTGCTCCCACATTAATCACGGCTCATCAGCCAATCAGGGGCGTCTGTGAGCTCGCGGAAGGAGCTGATAGCGCTGTCCTCCGAGTGTGTTCCGCCGCCCCCAATGGTGTGCGAGTTTGAAAAGATGCGGTCGGCTGGCGTCACGTGGTTCGGAGGAAACACATGATAGTCTCCCGGCTGAGTGGTAGTAGTAGTCTTAATGTGGGAGGCCCCTAGTGACGGGGAGGAATTGGACATGACTAAAGGGAGAAAATCCAACAAAAAAAAAAAGACCCTTGTGTGACACAAGAGAGCAGAGGAAAATGCTGACATGTGCTGGAGGATCACTGGACCAAGGCTCGACCTCGTGCCCTACAGTACAGGAGATGCATCTTGGGTTTAATTCATGAAACTGACTTGCCTTGTATAAAACGCAGACTGGCTGCTGAAAGACTGTGCGAGTCCAAATAGTCCTGCCGTGTGCGTCTGTCCTGCTTCTCTCGCCAACCCTGTACTGCTCGACTGAACACCAGGTAATCACTGTAGCTGGAGCCACTCAGGGCTTCTTTAGCCTGCCGACAGAGAAAGACAAGATTATACAGGGAAAACTGGGGATACTGCAAGCCTGTGCTGGCATTTCTCCTGCGGTGTTGCTATCAGTGTGTGAAGAGTGGGAGAAGAGGGTTGCATTGACAATCCATCACAATGGGCAGCACATTGAACACATTTTATAAGTGGTCAGAAACTTGTAAATAACTCATGAAAGAATAAAGTTACGTTAAAACCAAGCACACCATTGTTTTTCTTGTGAACTTCCCCATGAGTTTGATGTGTCACATGACCCTCTTCCTATTGAAAAAACAAAAGTTGGATCCAAGATGGCCGACTTCAAAATGGCCACCATGGTCACCACCCATCTTGAAAAGTTTGCCCCCTCACATATACTAATGTGCCACAAACAGGACGTTAATATCACCAACCAGTCCCATTTTATTAAGGTGTATCCATATAAATGACCCACCCTGTACATTAATAATGTAAAATTGATGTTAGCGCTATAACAATTACAATGTAACTCTACTCATAGCTACATGTTCAGGTTAAATGAAGCATTATTAGAGAGACAGGAATGTGTGCGTGAGACCTTGTTGACTAAGGGGCGGTTTTGCAGGCTGTTGTGAAACGGGTCTCGGGTCAGACACGCCGCTACAGACAGCATGGGCAGGACGCAGCGGAAAAGACAGGACAGAACCAGGAGCTTCCCTAAGCGTGGATCACATGACATACACGCCACACGCTCCCCCAGGGGGGTCAGACACTCTGAGATGTCCAACACACCTATCGAGACAGAAAGAGAGAAACATTTAAAAGTACTTGACTGCTATTCAGAACAACATGTTCACATATTTTTGTGCCATTTACACCTTAAAAGGCATCTAAACTAGGCATGTTAATGGTCAATTATTAAGCGATTACTCCTATTTAGAATTTAACTGTCCAAAAATATATTAAATGTTTGTTTTGCATAATATTTTTCCATAGTTCACAGAGCTATGAACTTGTAGGCCACAAGAGGGCGCACCTGCAGTTCAGGCATTGCGCAACATTGCAAACTGTAATTCGAGCAGGCTAGAACTGTTCCACAAGTGTGCATTTTGATATTGAAAACTATTAATGATTACTGATTGTAAACATGTACAGCTATGTTGGTTAAATGTAATGTGCGAAATTTGGGACTTTGTTCTGAACGGACAAACTGTTGCGCATCCTCACCAATATCCTGCAGCGTCCTCACGGCTTCTCTTACTGCTGCTAATTCTGGAGAGTCCATCACCTGGGACAGGAAGTCTACCGCCTGTATTAGAACAACAACAACCAAATACTACATATAAACACTGAGAGAAATCTGAGTGAGTGTCTTTACACATCTAAAACTTATGAACTTTAAAAAATATATATATATAACCAAAAACAACTCATCTCCTGTGGTTTCTGTAGCAGCCCACAGCACATACCTTACTCTGAGGACTGTGGATCTTAGCCTGAACCACAAGACTCTCCAGGGGTGTGCGCAGAATCTCAGGGATGGCAAACATGGTCATGGCGTCTAGTTGTTTCTGTGGAAATAAGTGATAGGAGTGGCCAGGTTGGCATCGCCCCGCCCTCCCTCGTCGCTGAATGACGTTTGAGCGAGAGATCCAGACCGTGTCCAGACATGAGACCTGTGCACAGAGAATTTCAGGATTCCTTTAACAAGCCACTTTCCATTACTCTGACCAAACTCAAAAGCAAATATCTTAACATTATATATACTTAAACCACAAGTCGCTTATCCTCCTAGCTGCAGTCACCTTGGTCCTGGGATCGTAGCTCTGCTCCTTTTGAGTGCCCAGGTCCACAACATGCACGATATCATCAATGGTGATGGACGTCTCTGCGATGTTGGTTGCCAGGACGATTTTGCGCTGGCCCACCGGGGGGCGCTTAAACACAACCTGCTGATCTGCTACAGACATACTGGAATGCACTGAGAAGGAGAAGGGGTGGGCGGAAGAGAGGAAAAGACAGGAAAATGGGTTTATTTTAATCACTGAGCCAAAGATGCCTTTTTAAGGTGTTTTGGACAGCGTTTTATTGCAGATAGCACATGTTACACATGATATAGTGAACAATTTAGTGTTAAACTTTGGTTGAGAATCAGGGAAATGATGAACCAAGGAGTTGTTTACATGGTAGGATGAGCTGTGAGCCTGATTTAAAGGCCGGTTTCTCCTCCAACTTCTGCTGCACAGCTTTAATGTCCTGCCAGCCAGGCAGGAAACACAGCACTGCGCCTGCACAGCCCCGATGGAAGACACACGGTGGGGGAAAAAAGGATCAGAAAAAGTACACCAGGTTGTAATGTTAAACAGATATTTTATGAAGGAAAACAGAAGAATTACGTTCAATGCAATTACCTGGCTCTCCACGAGTGTGTATGTGATCGATCACATCTGCCACAAAATCCGGCTCGGGGGTCAAATCATCCTGTTCACTCTTCACACATAAACAGCGGGGGGGGGGGGAACAACAACAACGAAAAACTTTAATGTTCCATTACATTAAATCCCCGACTTACAAATGAGTTCTATTCCAGGAGCACGTTTGTAAGTCAGATTTGTTTGTAAGTTGTGAATAAAATACCCCTTTGACACAAATACTGAATAGAATGTGAAGTATAAAAAACGAAACGCACAGATTTGGTGTTTTGGTTCCACATATTACAATCTCGCGAGACTGAGCCTTTAAATTGCAAGAGGACTCCTGGTGATGCAGCGAGGTCAGCTGACCTTGTTTAAAGAGACAATGGGAAAGGGTCGGGCAGGGAGACGATGCTACATAGTGTCTACTGAAAGCTTGAACGAAAACCATTTTGTCTGAAGATATGGTAGTGTGAGGTCTTTTCAGAAGACGGGGACTGTACTGTATATGCTTCTGCATTTCTTACCCATCTATCTGTCTCTCTGCCATTTCTCACCTGTCTATCTGTCCTTCTCTCTTCTTTTCTCATCTGTCTCTCTGTCCATTTCCCCTCTCTCCCGTTTCTTACCTGTCTATACGTCTCCCACTTCACTTTCTCTCCTGTGTACCTGTCTCTCTTCTTCTTTCTAACCTGTCGATTTAATTACCTGTATGTCCCCCTCACCCTGCTTCCGTCGCTACAGACAGTACAGTATGTAGCTGGGTCTTTTCCTCACCCGAGTGCTTGCCTTCTCCACTGGTCTTCCCATCTCCCTCAGGACCTCCTCCAGATACCTCTGTCTCACAGGATGCATGAAGCCTGGAACATGCATCACTGGACACCCATTGAAGTAGAAGGCGAGACGTTGTGTGTCTCCGCTGGCACTCATGAGCACCACACGCAGCTCAGGATTGTGGGTGAGGGCGCGACGCAGCAGGGCCAACAGAACGTCGGTGTTCACATCTCGCTCGTGTACCTCATCCACCACTACATGGCTGATGCCGTGCAAGTACGGATTCGACTGTAACTTCCTCAGCAGGACCCCTACGGTGAGGAAGAGGAGCGAGCCACCACTGGACCGTGGGGGGCGGGACTCTAAACGCACCTACAGAGAGGAAAATAATAAAACTTCTTCAACGTAATAAGACAAGAATCGTACTTCTCATCACTTTCAGGTAGCTAAACACATCATTAGGACAAATAATGCCACAATATAGTTTCATCTGGAGAGATAATTATCTTATACATGGTAGCCGACGCAGGGCCTGAGGGCGGGTCCCATCTCATTGGCGACGCGCTCAGCCACCGATACCGCGCTGATCCTGCGTGGCTGTGTGACCAGGATGTTACAGTGAGCACCGGCTCCGCCCCTCACACGGCCCTCTAGCAGGAAGCGCGGGATCCGCGTGGTCTTCCCGCACCCCGTCTCTCCGGACACCACCACCACCTGTGATGCCTCGACTGCCTCCACCAGACGTTCACGATGAGCGTCTACAGGAAGCTCCGCCCCCTGAGCCAGCCCTGCCCTCTCCCATTGCCTCAGAAGCCTGTCACTCAGAAGCTCAGCCTCCTCCAGCTTCAGAGGGCGATACGGCTTGCCGGTGATTGCATCGAGCACAGGGTCCTCCTCCTCATCATGTTCTTCGTCGTCTTCATTAAAAAAGGAAGACTGCCTCTGGTCAGCTTTTTCTTTGCACAGTTTCTGCACCTCTTCCTCTATTGGGTACTAACAAATAACAAAAAGCCAAATTTTTGTTAATCTAAAAATTTTTTGCCAGATGGTAAGCCCGGATATAAGTGTACATACCTGTGTTAAATAATCTCTAATCCTGTGCTCTAGATCGTCAGGAATCTCCACACGGCACGGCCTCTTCTCTCGCTCTCCTGCCTCCCTCACCTCCTCATGGTTGTACTTTGCGTGTGTGAGAGGGTTATTCTGTTCATCCAGCAGCTCCAGCTCCTAACAGCCTCACAACAGCAAAATGTCTGTCAGTGAGCTACTCTTTAAATCCAGGTCAGGCCAGTTTATCTTACAAATCACAATACATTAGACACAATTCCAACCTACAAATGAAAGCTGGGGCCAATAATAAGCACATAAACTTACATCATTCTCTATGTATTATACCCCTCAATTACTTGGTGGATTAGAAGATTATGTAAAAATGTCAAATCAAGTGTTATAAAAATAATAATAAATATAGTTGCAAGCAACGATGACGGGCCCAAGCACGGCGCCACCGCCATCCGGGCGCATCAGTGAGACGGTGGGCAAAGAGGGCACGTGCACTTATAGGGGAATAACAAAAGGACAGACGTGACAGTTTGGGTCTCATGAAAGAGATTATAAGAATGTCCACTGATGGCAAATGGGACTCAGCATCGAAACTCTAATGTCTATAATTTGCATGTATATAAATATTTATGTGCATGTGTGTGTGTGTGTGTGTGTGATATTATTAGCCACTATTCGGCATGAGACATCTCCATGGCAAAACTGTTTGAGATATCAGAAATCCCATTGCAGTATTCCATCCTCAGTGGTTTGAGATTACTTGGGCCGGTTTGGTGAAGATGATAATGAGGCAGTTTGTGTGTATAGGATGTGTAATGTGTGTGTGTGTGTTTGTGTGTGTGTTTGTAGTATGGTAAGTGTGTGCATATTGTGTATGTGTGTCTGATTGATGTGACTGTGTGTGGTTTGGTTAGTGCATGCATATTGTGTATGTGTGTGGGTATGTGTGTGTGTGGGTATGTGTGTGTGTGTGTGTGTGTGTGTGTGTGTATATCACCGCCCTTGTCCACCTGACTGAATGTTGCACAGTGGGCAATTTCAATGTTTGTATTGTTTATTTTTATTATTTCTGCATATGTTTAAATTGTAAACATGAAACCAAAATAATCTTGTGTGTGTGTGTGACAGGTGAATGTGTCAGTCTGTGTCTGATGAGTAAATGTGTTTGTGCGTGTTTGTGTGTGTGTGTGGTGTGTGAGTCTGTGTGTTAACATTAGTGATGTGTGTGTTAGTATGTGTAAGACATGTGACTTGTTAGTGGGTGTGTGTGTTTCTGCGTGACGGTGTGTGAGACAGACATGTGCGTGTGTGAGTGTCATAATTTGTGGTGTTATAATGTGTGTGTATGTAGGTGTGCATTTGTGTGATGTATGAGCGTATTTGTTTGTGTGAGTGCATGCATGCATGCGTGTGTGTGTGTGTGTGTGTGTGTGTGTGTGTGTTTATTTAGTGTGGTAATATTAGTGATGTGTGCTTGTGTTTGTGCATGTTTGTGTGTATGGTGTGTGCATCTGTGTGTTAATATTAGTGATGTGTGTGTTATTAATAATTGTTGGGTGTAAGTTTAAGACATTATCACGGCTGACCCGTTTAAGATATCAAAATGTGTGATGTGATGTGATGTGTGGGTGAGAGTGAGGGAGAGAGGTGTGTGACAGTGATGTGTCAGTCTGTGTGTGACGAGTAAATGTGCTTGTGTTTGTGCGTGTTTGTGTATATGGTGTGTGTGGGTGTGTGGGTTTGTGTGCCTGGTGTGGTGTGTATATTACCGCCCTTGGCCACCTGACAGAATGTTGCATAGTGGGCAATTTAAATGTTTGCATGTTTTGTTGTTATTATTTCTGCATATGTTTAAATAGTAAACATGAAGCCATAGTAAAGGAGAAGGGGAAAGACCTGACTGCAGAATAGCTGCCTGCAGAATCGCTCCATCTACTGGACATATTTTATTACTGCAGCAGTCAGGGCTTCAGGCCAAGGCTCATAAATATAAAAATTGTTGTGAGCTGTATGAGCATCACAAAAACATGAAACTCAAGGAATCTACTCAGAACCAGTTGTTCTTTCTACCTAAAATGTTTGGGCACATTAGGACTTTCCACTTGGTGGATTTAAGTATCTTATTTTTGCTCAAAATGATATGTTGCAATAGCAACACTATTCAACGTAGCAAAAAGTCCTTTACAGTGTGACATCAGCCGTGTCTTCCAATTATTGTGCCTGATTTTGAAGCCAATTAGCTGAAAATTAGTCACAAAAGAATTGAATTTCTAAAAGTAGACACTTTCTGCTGCCAGTTGGTGGCGCTATGACTGAGACTCACAGGACCCATGTCACTGTGAGCAGGGCTCTTCTCTTAACCTACCGCTGAGGTTTGATGAATGTCACACAATGTATACAGAAGTTATTAGCCACTTCCTGTTTGCTGTTGTTCGCCGTAGGTTTAAGGGCTCGCCACGGCCGACTCGTTTAAAATATCAACCAGCCCTTCACAATATTAGATCCTCAATGTCTTGACATTATATTGGACCCTGTTCGGTCAAAAACATATGAGTAGTACATCACATTCCAATGGGTGCGTTTTTCAAAAAACGTAAAGTAACCGATTTCCTGTTCAGCGGATTCGATGACATGGTCTATGCAAGTTGTTCACCTCAATGAGAATTAAAATTATACTGGGTCTCATTCATATATGTGAAAGTGGATCTAAGTTATGCAGCTTAAACTTTACAAAGTTCCAGGGGGCGCTGTACAGGCCCTGTGCCACGCCCGGGCTCCAGGCTCTCAGGGCTGCCTCCTAATCAGTTTGAGTCTAGACCCATAGAATTTTGGAATCGTAAGTCTTTCCACTCGTAAGATATGTGAAGAATAATTTTCTTTGAGTTTTTCTTTTGTTAAATTGTCGCCATGGCAACACGATTCAAATTAGAAAAAAAAGCCTTCATGGTGTCAAATGATCCATGTCTTTTCATTACTCTGGCTGATTTTGAACCAAATCAGGTGAAAGTAAAGGACAAAAAATATTACTGATTTCCAAAAGTGACACACTTCCTGCTGCCAGTTGGTGGCGCTATGACATAGACTCATGATTGTCATATGATGTGATCAGCTTCCTACTCTTAACACACCTGTAAAGTTTCATGTACATAACTTAATGTACACAGAAGTTATTAGCCACTTACTGTTTATTTTTATTCGCCATAATTTTAAAGCGTCGCCACGGCCGAACCTTTCGAGATATCAAAAATCCCTCCGCAATTTTTCATCGGCAACTTGTTTACATCATTTTTGCCTGGTTTGGTGCGAATTGTAAAAATTCCCTAGGAAGAGTATATCACATTCCATTGGGTGCGTTTTGCAAACAACAAAATAACTCACTTCCTGTTGATTAGACCTGATGACATGCAGCGCGAAACTTGTTCAGTTTGATGAGATCTAAATTTACACCGAGTTTTATAAGTGTGCGTGCAAGTGTGTCTGAGCTATGAGGCACGATTTTCTAGGGGGCGCTGTGCCGGGCGTGTGCGACTCCCCGGGCCGAGCCCCACTGAGGACCTGATGGCCGCCGAGTCCAATCTGGCTGCAAATTTTGATGAGTTTTTGAGTATGTTAAGGACCGCAAAAGTACCAAAAGTGTGGACAAAAAAAAAAAAAAAAAAAAAAAAATCCTAACGAAAACAATAGGGCCCTGCGCACTGTGCTTGGGCCCTAATAATTTAAGGTACATGATCAGAGTTCAATGCACCTTAAGTTTGAGGCAGGCGAGCGCTGCTGCTCGTGTTTCAGCCTCCAGTCTGCGACGACCGCAGGCGGTGAAGCTCATCTCCTTGGGCCAGCGCAGAGTGAGTTTACACTCCTTTACCTTCCCTCCTACTGTCCTGTAGTGCAGCAGCTCCTGAGCAGCAAGACAAGATATTAAACAGGGAAACGATACAGGATATGAAAGCTACCAGGTCATATAGATATTTATATACACCATATATTTTTATAGATGTTTATACTATTAATATAAATATACATTATAGATATACATTTTTATAGATGTGTATAATATTTTATATATTTTTACATACATTTACACAGCAGGTCCTGTTTAAACCAAACATTTTAAAACAGACTAATTAGAGAATCAGAAGCATGTAGAATTACACACATTAACCAAAAGGAGTGGCGTTACAATCATGCAGGATCTCGTCTCTGTATTATTACATTACACAGTCTTAAGTGAATACTACAGTGTAGTTCAGACTGGTCTGAAAGTTTATTTTTCTAAAAGAGCAGTTCAGGTTTATGTAAGAGGAACAGACAACACTGGGATGTGCTGTTAAAAAAAAAAACTAATACACTTCAGTAACTCAGTTACCAGGACACCATTTCCCCATAAGCTATAATTTACAGATCCCGAATCTAATGTAATAAATAACCCCATGTGACCTGCTCAGCATGGTCTATTTAAAGCCAACTTACACTGACGCCATTTGATGTCGTGGCTACTTGAATAACCTTCGCCAATAGTTCCTTTGGCTTTGAGAAGATGGCGAGTGCCTCCGAGACCTCTGGATCATCTTCCAACACTCTGCAGCCAAAAGCCAATAAATACACTCAGGTCAAGCACATGATGGAATTTAAGAAGGTTCAAGTTTTAGGAAATGTTAGTTAATTAAGTTGCACATTGCGCATTTAAATAAAAGTGGGACAAATTCACAAAGTCATGGTGTCGAGGTAAACAAATTCACAGCCTACTCCAGGTTTCCGGTAGCTCTTCTCATCCTGATGCTCATAGTTCTGCGTAGCTCCCTGCTTTTACACACACTTGGGTCTTCCTCTTCATCCTCCCAGATGGACGAGCGCCGCCCAGACTGCCTGGCTAACCTCTGAGATGGAAGCTGGTTCCCAGGCCTGAGAACTCCTAGTTCCTGTTCACACAGACAACAGTACAGCTAGAGTCTGATTCAGCAATCAGGCAGGACATGTCTGCAGTCCAAGGAGTCAATCTTTACAGATTAAACCTACTTTCACATAATTTCTACATATGACTGCTATGTTTTGATTATATATTAAAAAAAAAAAAAAATTTTTTTATAAGTGTGTGTGGATGCAGGGTCTCTACTCACTCTCAGCCTATGGCAGGCAGCTGCTGCAGCGCGTCGCTCCGCCTCCTGTTTCCGGGAGCCAAATCCCTCTACTTCGATCCTCTGAGGCCAGAACAGTGTAACCGTCGCCCTCTAACACGACCACAACAGGACAAATACCATAAAACTGCTATTTTTTGTTATAGTGAATAATATTTTTAATAATCCATTATATTATATTTTATTATTATTATATTAAGATTTTTCATTCAGAGCTGATTCTGCCTGTACCTTAACATCTCCGTCTGTGCAGTTGTACCGGATATATCGAGAGATATTTGACTGTCCCAGCGATCTAGACAGGGTTGAATGTAGGAGACTCTTTGGCTCGGGGAATTCCATAAGGAGGTCAGACTGGCCTGGTGAATAAACATAGTCGAGCTTTTTATGCGACAGATTACTTCGCAAATTATTCACACACTTGGTTGAGTAATCTATAACTTAATATTCACCCTAATATTGATATACCAGAAACAATCATTTTAACACGTACAAGGAATGCTGGTTTACTCCAAACTCACTTGAATTTAGAGCTCATTCATTTAACTTGACATTTGAAGCGTTTAAACATTCTGTTTGACACAAACAGTGTCGTTTTGCTTCTAATTAGGTGCGAGAAGAATATGAATGAGAGGTAGTGTATGTAATAATGAATACCTCAATCCTGCTCTAGTGCAGGGAGTTGCATCAACCTTTCATTAACTAGTTTCTAGAACATTTTATGAAGTGCACTACATCAGTGTCCGAAAGGTTTGAGAAAGACACAAATATTCTTGTGTCATTTTTATTGTATTAATAATCCTGTCAACAGCTTCTGGGCCACATCCTGACAGGTGACGGCCCATTTTTGCATAATCAATACTTGGAGTTGTCAGAATTTGTGAGTTTTTATTTGTCCACCAACTTTTTGAGGATTGAACGAAGTTCTTTTAATGGTTAAGGTCTGGGGAGTTTCCTGGCCATGGACCCAAACTTTTTATGTTTTAGTAGTTAGTCATAGTTATCATCATGCTGGAAAAGGCATTGTTCATCGCCAAACAAAGAGAAGTTGAGAAGGATGTTTTTGCATCATTCTTTATTGCTGTGTTCTTGGGCAAAATTGTTAGAGCAGCCAATCCCTTGGCTGAGAAGAAAACCCACACATGTAAGCCTCAGGATGCTTTACTGTTAGCATGACACAGCACTGATGGTAGCAATCAGCATTTCTTGTCCAGACAAGCTTTTCTTCTGGATGCCCCAAACAATCAGAAAGAGGATTCATTATAGGAAATGACTTCGCTCCAGTCCTCAGCAGTCCAATCCCTCTACCTGTCACAGAATATCTGTCTGCCCCGGATGTTTTCCTGAAGCGAAATGGCTCCTTTGCTGCCCTTCATGAAATGTATGTAGGTGAGCACTATCATCAGTCAACAACCCACAAATTCTGACAAAATCCAAATATTTAATATACAAGAATGGGATCAACAATCAACAACCAGGGCAAATTGCAGAGCTTTTTCTGCCCAAAAAAAAAAAAGATCTATAAACACTGAAGCAGCAGACTTAAATTTTTATATTTGTGTGATTCTCAAAACATAGGACACAAGACACAGGGCACACTACTCTAAGGTTTTCTCAATCACATTTCTACTCGAATAATTCAAGAAACAGTGAAACCCAGTCCTAGACGCTTTATCACTCTACACTCTGGACTACAACACCAGTAAGACGTCATTTGGGACACAGCCATCGTGCTGTACCGGCATCACTGCCGAGCTGTAACACTACCTCCGTCCGTGTCAGTCGCGGCTTCTCCACGGCTGTGAGCGGTTCCGGCTCGGTTCCTGTACAGGCTCACACCAGTCCAGTCCAAACCGGTTCTACTTCTAAAATCAAAGGTTTTGCTCCCAAGGTTGTACAGAGTGCGGAGTCGCATGATGGAGCTGCAGTGCGCCGCCATATTTACACAACACATTCTTCGGTGCCTCAGAGACGAGGAGACGAGGCGAGCCCTTCTCAGCAGCGCCATCTGTCGGTCCGGCATAAGAACAGCGCTGTAACAAACTAACTTCTTTAGTATACTGTACATATTGTATATAGACCGTATATATGGATAGATGGATCATTTCTGTATCCACATGAAAACACTACCCCCCCCCCCACCCCCACCCCTGGCCAACAGACAGTAATTGTTGAACTGAATCAAGTTTTCAGTTTAATCTGTTGGTAAATTCCATAATTTCCAGATCCTTCAACAAGACAAAGTTTCGGACTAAACATTTTGTTCTCACTTTAATGAACACTATCCAAGCTGGTTATGATAGCAAAAAAATAAGCTTTCTATTATTATTATTATTATTATTATTATTATTATTATTATTATTATTATTATTTGCTATAAAACTTAGCCTGCTGGTAAAGATATTTTTAGGAACAGCTTTGAGGTCGATAATCATATGCAATGTCACAACATTTATTTCTGTCCAGTGTTACATTTGTTTCTTTCGAAGATCTTGCATTTTGTTTATGGGAGTGTTGAAACACTCTGTAAAGTCTCCTTCAGCACATTCCAAAGTTTCTTAATGATTTGAGTCAAAAATCTTTTTGAATCGGAAATATTCTCAAAGATTTTCCAGTCAATCGAACAATGTTGATTGGTACTTAGGAGCCTAATAACCAGTGTCAGGGTGGAAACTTCAAAACACTTTTGTAAGTCACTTTGGATAAGAGCGTCTGCCAAATGCCTAAATGTAAAATGTACAATGGATTAAGGACTGGGCTGTGTGGTGGCCAATCCATGTGTGATAGTGATGTCTCATGCTCCCTAACCCATTTATTTCACAATTTGGGCTGAATGAATGCTTGAATTGTCATTGAGTTGGAATATGTCTGCGCCATCAAGGAAGAAAAAAAAAAACATTTGATGAAAAAACCTGAAACAGAAAAACATCTTTGTCAGGATCACAGGATATGTTTTTTGACATGGTTGTTGAAGGAAGGAGAAGCTACTTACTGTATCAGTTAGCGTTAAATAACGTTTTGCCAGCTGAATCATATTAATGCCTGCAGTGATTATTAAATGGTAGGCACTTACCTATTTGCTTAGTTAAATCCAGGTGGTGGCTACACACACACACACACAGAAATAATGTGAATTTATACAGTGAAATAAACTTATGGTGGTAGCCAATGTAGTGGGCTGGCATTACTTGAAGCACAAAAGTGCTCTACTGCATATATCAAACAATAAGTACATATGACCTTTAACACAATATTTTTATTTGTTAAAAAATTAACAAATAAGAATTGACCAATAACGCTCTCCAATCCCTAATCACGTGTGTGTGTGTGGGGGGGGGTGATTATTTATTATAGTACCTATAGTATTGTAATATATTGTTTTATAGTATTGTTTAATTTTTATTTACAGGAGCAAATATTTTTTAATTATTCTATACAGCAGTGTGGAAATATATTTAAGATCTGAGAAAGTATAATAAATGTAAACCTTTTATTTATTGGAAGGCTGCATTTCTAATTTAATTAAACTAAATCATGGGATTTTCAAATCAACAGTGGAATTCACGGAATGTACAGTCGTGGCCAAAAGTTTTGAGAATGACACAAATATTAGTTTTCACAAAGTTTGCTGCTAACCTGCTTTTAGATCTTTGTTTCAGTTGTTTCTGTGATGTCCTGAAATATAATTACAAGCACTTCATACGTTTCAAAGGCTTTTATCGACAATTACATGACATTTATGCAAAGAGTCAGTATTTGCAGTGTTGGCCCTTCTTTTTCAGGACCTCTGCAATTCGACTGGGCTGCTCTCAATCAACTTCTGGGCCAAATCCTGACTGATAGCAACCCATTCTTTCATAATCACTTCTTGGAGTTTGTCAGAATTAGTGGGTTTTTGTTTGTCCACCCGCCTCTTGAGGATTGACCACAAGTTCTCAATGGGATTAAGATCTGGGGAGTTTTTAGGCCATGGAGCCAAAATTTCAACGTTTTGATGGTACAACTGATGGTAGCGCTCAGCTTTTCTTCTCCGGACAAGCCTTTTTCCAGATGCCCCAAACAATCGGAAAGAGGCTTCATCCGAGAATATGACTTTGCCCCAGTCCTCAGCAGTCCATTCGCCATACTTTCTGCAGAAGATCAATCTGTCCCTGATGTTTTTTTTTGGAGAGAAGTGGCTTCTTTGCTGCCCTTCTTGACACCAGGCCATCTTCCAAAAGTCTTCGCCTCACTGTGCGTGCAGATGCGCTCTAACCCGACAGGATATTCTGCAATGTTCCCAATAACACCGGCAGGATATTCTGTTCTAGGAAAATAACTCTTGCCAGGGTGGCTTGATGTAAATCAAGTTCCCAGAACAATTTGTACTGTACATTGGTAAATTACACCACTAAATGGATTTTGGTGCCTAAAGAGTAAAAATATGCAAAAGAGGTGAAACATATCTGTCTTTTCCCCTACAGTATCGTAACTACAGGTTCTCTAAAAGAAGCCTTGTGTTTTATTTTTCTGACTTAATTTATTTACGTGAAAGGAAAAATAAAAAAATGGCAAATGATTTACAAATTTACATTTAACCCAGCAGCATTTGCCAGTCCATTGAGTACATTTGCTTTAGGGCTTTGTTTATCTATTTTGAATAGAAGCTTTTTTTCCAGTGCACCATGACCTAAACCAGATCTGGCATTCTGGCTCTGAAAATGAGTTCTTGTTCATTTAAATTTATGACTGGTTAAGGGAAGTAATAACACAGTTTCTACTACTGTACAGCTTTGCACATGTAAGGCAAATATAGCAACAATATATTCTATATTTTAAAGTAGAAATAGTAGAATCATTTTTTTTCTCATTCATTTGTGTTTTTTCCTCAAGAAATTATTATAGAGTGTGTCTATAAAATGAGTGCTCCAATTAGGGTTTTGGCAGCTTATCACTGATTCCCAATCACAAAAATCACAATTAGCCACTACTGATCACCATTCCCTGATTACGGGTGTGTGGGGGTATTGGGATTTGCCATTAAATGTTCTGTTTATTGTGTATTATAGTTTATGTACTATTTATATTAGTAAATCATTAAAAAAAAACTATTCTAAACAGTAGTGTATATGAGAAAGTATAAAGAATTAAAAAATTAATAGTGTTGATTGGTACTTAGGAGCCTAGTAACCAGTGTAAGGGTCTATTCAATGACTAAAACTTCAAAGCACTTAGCGTTAAATAACTTGTTGCCAGCTGAACCATATTAATCACTGCAGTGATTATTAAATTGTACGATGAAATACACTTGCAGTCTAGTGGAGTGGCCTTGCATTACATGAAGCTCTACTACATACAACAAACACTACAGTAAATATACATAAATGACCTTTAACGCAAAATTTTTATTTAGTTGATATTTCTAATAATTTCACTTTTCAGAGATCTAACTTCCTGTTCCTGTTAAACCTTCCTTTTCATCTATATGTGAAGAGTAAGATGAAGTAAAAAAAAAAAGAAGAGAGAACTAAACATTCCTTTGTGTATCTTTTCTGTTTATAAACCTGAGCATTTTGTCATTTTTTTATTACTGTGTTTTAATGAATATATATGTTCATACTAATTAATCAATCGTGGATAGCCTCGTTCTTTAAGATACATTTTATAATGTATGCTAGCAATAGACTGGATATGCTGGTCTAAGAAAATAACATATGGCAGTGTGGCCTAATTAAAGGAAGGTTGCCAGAACAATTGTTCTCCGAAAGAAGCCTTGTATTTTATTTTTCTGGCAGAAATTTTGATTAATTCATTTAAGTGAAAGTAAAAATCAGCGGCATGGTTAGCACTGTCATCTTGCACCTGCAGGGGTTGATTCCCACTAGAGGGTCTGTTTGCATGAAGATAGCATGTTCTCCCCATGGGTTTCCTCTGGATACTCCGGTTTCCACCCACAGTCCAAGGACATGCAGATTAGGCTAATTGGTGTTCCCAAATTGCCTGCAGTGTGTGAATAAGCATGTGAGTTTGCCCTGGGATGAACTGGCACCCCATCCAGGGTGAACCCTGCCCCGTGCCCTAAGTCTCCTGGGATAGGCTACAGGTCCCTGCGACTATGTATATAGGATAAAGCAATATAGATGATGAGTGAGAGTGAGGGATTGAAAGTATAAATAAGTCAAATTTAAGTGAAAATTTACATTTGACCAAGCAGCATTTGCCATCACCTTAGGTCATTTGTTTTATTTGCTTTTTTTGTGTATCCATTTTGCATTGAAGCTTTTTTCCAGTCCACCATGACCTAAAACAAGTCAGGCATTCTGGAGTTGGAGATGAATTCTTGTTCATTTGAATTGGTGACTGACTAAGGATGGTAATAACACAGTTGCTACTGTACTACTGTACAGCTCTGCACATTTGAGGCAAATACAGCAACAATATATTATATGTTATAAAGATATATGTTTCTCATTCATTTATATTTATATTATTGAAAATGATTATAGAGTGTGACTATAAAATGTTCATTAGAGGTGCTCCAATCAGAGATTTTGGGAGCCAATCACTGATGCCCAATCACAGAATCGGCCAGTACCGATCACCGATCAATGATCCCAATGTTTGGGGGTCATTGGGATCTGCCATTTAAAATGTTATATTTATTGTATAGTATTCTTTATTTACTGTTTATATCAGTAAAATGCAGCTGTCCATCTATACTCACTCATTATAACATGTAGCATGTGGAAGAAGCCTGCAACTATGAATAACAAATCAAAACTTCACTGAAAGTTTTTAAATGAACACAAACTTTAGGTACTTTGTCCTTTGCAAGAAAGTCACTGGTTTATAAATGTTAACTCATTTCTGCATTTTAATACACAGTCTATTCCTCTTATTATCCAGAATGTGTGCAGCCATGCTAAATAGTCGCATAAGGTAAACCTGGGATACCTCGGCCAGAGCTGGGAACCAGTATTTATTTCTCTCTTCATTATTATTGTTGTAATAATGGTTTTAGCCATTTTACTAAATGCTCATGCTTTTTAAGCGCTTCTGCTATAAGTGGTTGCGTGTGGGTTGACTTACTAGATTTAGCTGCTGCCTTTGCTGAAAATTTTCATACTCAAATTATTCACTTTGCATTGTTTATAAGTGCCGAATAAGGTTTGTTGTATTAAAGCTTTTGGCAGATGTTAACCCATGTGCCTGTGCTTTAAAAAAAAAAAAAAAAAACAGTTTGCATATGGCAAATTTGAAATCTTTTGAAGAGGCTTCCCCAGACTGATGACAGTATGTTGACGTGACTGTTGAGCCATGTCTTTTGAATCATCAAAATAGCATTGGTTTATGTGAACAGCCAGTGGAGAGGCATTCAATCTGTAAACATTAATGATTATCAGTTGATTCCAATTAATAGTCATTAAAACTATTTTCCAATACCACTCTGATTGAAACATTTATTTATACAATTTATACATTTTAATTCTTATTAGCATTATGCTAGATTTTATAAGAGGATATCGACTAACAGACTATTGTGTGTTCTCTACTAAAATAAATGTTTGGTTCCTCCAAAAAAAAATAAAAAAAATAAATAAATGCAAATCTGTTTTTCCCCTTATAGTTCAATGACTACTTTTCCTTTTAGTCAAAGCCCTTTGTTTCACTTGTTTTTGTTTCACCTGAACAAAAGCAGTTGAGCAATTTTTTTTTTCAGAAAAATAACCCATAAGCTAATAAGAGCAACACAAAAAGGTTTTCGTAATCTACTGTAACTTGCAATCAAGAGCATTTGCTGCATTAATTTGCCTTAATTCTTTGTTTAGACATTTTGCATAGAAGCTTTAAATGTTTTTTTTTTTCCCAATTGGACTATGACCAAGAAGTATGGTAATACTAGGAAAAATAAGAAACAAAGATAAATATTTTACATTGAATACCCTAAGCAAGGACAAGGGGCATGGATGGTCTGATCAGTAAGCCAGAACCTTAACCACTGAATTACCGCTGCATTTGTTTTTCAACTGAACTAAATAATTTATAACCATTTGGGGTGTTCAAATCAACAGTCAAATTTAGCTAAATATTTAATCAATTTGAAAGGAATGGACAAGTGCAGCACTTTCTGATGCTAATTGCATAGATTTAAGTAGATTAAACTTAACATCTGATAGAAATCAGATGTTCCCCAATGTCAATGGAGACCTGTACACTTTGTGTTTTGCCAAGTGCATGGCTTATTTGTGTGTTCATGGTCGTATGCTATTTCCCCTTCACAGAAGGTGGTTTAATTAGACCTAAAAATGCAAAGCTTTGTACGTTAGACACTTGATGTTTTATATCATTAATGTTTAGTTAATATAATTAAAGCATAATTAGTTTTTCACTTTAGGCTGGCTAATCTTCCACCAAGTTCACAGGTAATAGCTTACTTTGATAGTTGCCCTTGTTGCCAGGTGCATAGTATTTAGTCTAAAAAACGCATTGAAAACAACTGATTAAAACACAGTGCTTCTTTCATAATTATTCTTTAATTATTCTCAAATTTGATGTTGCCTAAATGTTACTTTACAAGCATGAATATGTTATGTATAATTATTAATAATAATATTAATAATAATAATTATTACACAATTTCCCATTTCTTTGCTTTTATATGTCATTTCAATAGGAAAATGGTAAAATGACTTTGTAGAACCATCAAATTGAAAAATCAGACATTCAGTCAATTAATATATTTTTTATTTTACTTTATCTACTGATCATGGAGAACGGATAGCATAAAATACAACTACTAGAAATAAAAGTAATAAGTAGGGACAGGAAAATTGGGTAATATAAGCATATAAGGATCAAACTGAAAAAAAAAAAGCAATCAAAATAGAGCCATAATTAAAATATGAAAAATGAAAAAAAAAAAACTGAAAAAAAGGATCACAAAATATTTAAGACTAAAATCGGCATTATTAAAATAATTAAATACATCAAACAAAAAAGTCTTACAATTAACAGAAAGAAATACTGTACTAATAATTATAAATAAATAAATAAAGCAAATTGAATGAAAAAAAAATCTTCTTAATACATTAAAAAATATTAAGCTTAGAACTTTTAAGAATATTCTGGCTACAGCTGAATGCAGCTTTAACAACATTTTTTTAAAATATAATATAATATAAAATATAATAAATTAATAAATACATTTATGTATGCATTTTCTAGAATAAGTAAGAAGCTTCACACCTTAAGTATAATCATGTGTAAACAAATGCAAAGATTTTTTACATCAGTCAGCAAATGAAATGAAATTAGTGTAACGCCTTAAAACTTTGTGCAGTATGTGCTCACTTCCTGGTCCTCCTCCAGCTACTGAATTAAGTATAGTTTTTAATTAAAAAAAAAAAAACAGAAGAGAGAAGATTATATAGTCTACTCACTATAAAGGCAAAGTACAAATTATTGCCTGGATTTCTATGAAACAGAACTAAATAATGTAACCCTGTCTGAGCTTACAGCATGCAGTATGTAAATTGACAATTAGTTTATTTTGTGTGTGTTTTTTATTTATTTATTTATTAGTAAATTTACCAAATATACCTTAATACATTCATTCATTGCATCCAGATTGATAAACAGCAATAGACACATACACATCAGTCATTTTTAAATGTTCACCGTCCTCTCGTGGCTTTGCGTCTCTTTCTGAGTAATCACAGACCAGGGGTTTAGGGCATTGTGCAAAAAAGCAGTTTGGTTCCTACTGTTAAATTTTAACCAAACAATGTACATACAAAGCTATCAGTGCATTTACATTAATAAATGATAGTCATAGGAAAAGACTTAAAGATCACATGATTGGTCAGTTGCATTTTCTAAAACATTAAGTTTTTCCTTGCGAGACAACACACCACCAGGCTTCTCTATCCATTTCAGTGTGGTATTCTCTGCCAACCCAACCTTCACCAGGTTCTCCTTAATCTGAGAAGGAATAATTAATAAATGTTTATTAGTAATTACCCATATTATTATAACACACTTGAACCAGTGTGTCTGGATGAACAGGAGGTGTTCATTCTTTTTCTCCAACAGCAACTTAAATAAACTAAAACATGATTCAAAATGTAGGTTATAATATGGGGTGTCCCAAAAAAATGACATGATTTTATAGTCTAACAACCCAGCTAATTCCCGCTCAAATTATCTCAAATTTTAACGAGATCTGTAAAAAATAATTACCTTTAATGTTTTACTTTGTGCTGTTTTACAGTGTGCTGTTGAAATGGCCAACACGTTCATCTGACGTAACACCTTGTGATTTTTTTTTCTACGGGGCTATGTGTAAGGACTGGTCTTTATCCCCTCTCTTCCTACAAGCTTGGAGGAACTCAAGAAAAGTATCACTGAGGGAATGGAGAATGCAAGACATGCTATAGTGTGTTTAGCAGGACCTAGATCGGTTATAAAATCTATATCCATTTGAATAGTAAATAGTAAATGTTTTATTTTTCAACTTGAAGCCTATTTCATTTCATTTGCCTAGAACATGTAGTTACTCAGATATTCATATTTCAAAAGTATGTCAAATTTTTGGGACACCCTGTATATATTGGAAATGGGTCTTTTTAGAGAATCAGACTCACTTGTTCCAAGATGGCTGCCTCTGCTCCTGGACCACTGACATCCTGTTTAGACTGGATCATAAATCTTATCGTTTGCGTTCTTCCAGTGATTTCTGGATCCAGGAACACATACACACAACAAATGTAATTTACATGCGAAAAGCTGTTTAAGCAGGTCTTCATACAAACCCCAAATGATTTTCACTTACCTGAGTAACAGAAGAAAGATCTTTGGCCTGTGCATGGTGCATCAGATGCATGACTGTTACTTACAAACCCGCAATTTTCATTTTGAAGCCTATTATCAGGTTGCCCAGGAGCCCAGGTTATGGTGGACAGGTTGGTCTGATCTATCCACTTCCAGGAGTCTCGAAACAGGCCTATCCAAAACAGGCCCATCCTTCCTTGCAAAACCTTCAATGCATCCGTGTTGTCAGCTGAGTTAGTGATGATGGCCAAGTCAGTGTAATGCTGTCTGCAGTAAGTTTGAGCATTATACCAATTCATCTGAAGTCCAGGGCTAATGTACCTGGCAGGGCCAAGGTTACTAGCTGTAACATGAAAAACACACTTTTTGTTATACCTGAAAATATACACTTTTTAACTGATTCATTTCATGCAAAAATACGTTCAAGTAGTCTAAAGAAAATGACTGAATCAAGATATTGCTTCTTACCATCATAGCAGAGAACGTACTGTAAAGAGTTACAGTCTGCATCATTCCAACCAGTCCCACTAAACCAATCAATCCTACCAATCACAACACACTCTTCATGTCCATTTTGGTTGTTGGGTTGTCCAAATGACCAATCTGCAAATACTAGGGGCTTGTTTTCAAAGGACCAGTGCCAGCTTTTGATATCATCGTAAAGTCCAATCCAAGCTTCTGAATTGAAACCTTGCATCTGTGCGTCATTTTGAAATCGGACCAAGTCATCACGGTTTTCGATGATGGCCAGGTCAATGTGTGTGGCTTGGCAGTAAGCCCGAGCACCATTCCATGTGTTTGCAGCCTGGATCACATAGTACTTTTTATGAGAGGCAGACAGGAAAGAATGGACAGTGCCTGTGGGAGAGATTTTAAAATGTTTGTAGGCAGGAATGAACCCTGATTTCCCAATTGATTGATTTTCTTGGAGTTGTTTATTCGTTTGACTAATTTATGCTTTGTTCCACAGCGATATTGAATGCTTAAGGTACTGTACAATGTTCAGATGTGACACACACACACACACACACAGCACTATATTCACTCTCACCTGTAAATAATAGTAGTTGGAATAGCATCGTTGTCATCTCTGATGTTTGTTTTATTAGGCAACTCTACATTTATGAGGTTAAAAAAACATTATTAGAAAGTGAGCATATTAGCCTAGCATATATTAGCAGCTTTTTTTTTTTTTTTTAAATAGTGCACAAAACATCCCAATGTACAAAGAAAACAACTGCAACTGCCTCAGATTATGTAATTTTAAAAGACAACGTCTACTAACACCGTTACTGCTCAATATATTAGTGGTATTAATTATACTTATTATAGTGTTTAAATGTTTAGATATTTAAACTGCTTGTTTTCCTTTTTTTGTAAATGAAATCAAGCGAAAGTGCCTACACAAATACTGATAATACGGAAATTGGTAAGCAAATCCTTCTGTGCAAGTAATTCAAAAGTACAGTATAGTAAAAATGAACATTTGTGGGGTAAATTTGTCTATGTAGCCTAAAAACAGTTAATATGAAAGCAATTATATAAACTTGAGCCATAAACAGAAGTCATATTTCATTTTGTATTTCATATGTTTTGTATATAAACTCACAATTAAAAAATAAATAAATAATGAAAATAAAAAAATCTGTAAGCTTACCTCTCCAGCAGCAGTTGATGAGTTGGTTGCAAAAATGTATTTATCTGAAAATCATATTTTTATACTGAGATAATGATTATACAATCCAAACAAACAAACCTATACACTCATTATTCACAAGATGAGACTACGTAAATTACTACAAAGAAACTGGTAACTAATCATATTCTGCTTGGCTGGTATTACCTCAAATTCCCATATAACGTACAATTAAATTTTATTTGACTTAATTAACCAGGATGACAATTACTTTTACCAACTAGTAGGAAGGTAATTAGAAGGAACTCTGTGCTTTCAGTGGTTCTTCAAATCTCTGGTAAGGGACTTTTTGTACCATGTTGTTTTATAGAGATTAGCCCTCATGCAAAACATCTTTATCACATGACAGCAACAATCTTGCTTTCATTGCTTTTAGTCCCGTCCTGATTTCCATAGAATCAAAAACTAATACCACAAAGGTTTCTTAAAAAAAAAAAAAAAAAAAAATCAATTTTTAACTATTGTAGAAATGACAAGCCTTGAAATAAGAACTTTGATTACTGATGGTATAGATATTGATGATCTAGTCTGAATTCAATGGTACCTACTGAACTTAGTAGTTACTAGATGTTTATAATATATTTCCCTCCAATTTTGATTAAGATAATACTTAATCTGAACATAATCTGAAATGTTCCCACAACATTCAAGCATTTATCACTGAGCTCTACCCTGACACCAGCTGGCCAAAAAAAAAAAAAAAAAAAACTTTACTTTGACTCCAGTGCAGACTCAGTACAAGAAAAGTGTTCATCTTATCAACATAACATTCATATTTAATCATTAGGGCAATAGCATGTGCTCATTACTGTTTTCTTGATAATTGCAAGGCCATCAATGTAAGGCTACTTGTGTCGGTGTTTGAGTGTAGTGATGCAGTAAGCCAGAAGTTTCAGCTCAACAATAAGAGTTAACTCTTTCAGCTTCAAAGCAGGTCTTTTTCATTTTTGAAACCGGGCACTTTTATTATGACAAAGTGTAAAAATTAAATAAAAGTAATACACATTACACAGTCATTTTACAGTATAGTTTATAATAAATCACCTGACTCATTTTTGATTGAAAAAAAAAAAAAAGAAATTCCCAAAAGAAAGCATTATTTTTTAAAGGCTGAAAACCAGAAAATAACATTCAGAATAAAAAAACAAAAAAAATATAAAACAAGAAATGGCACAATTAGAAAAAAAAAAAAATTTTTTTAGCTTTTTTATTTAGGTATATATAGGTAATCTAATTACAATTAATTACATAATTAGTTACAAAAACAACAAAAAAAATTTTTTATATGAGTGGCAAAAGGGTCATGAATGAACATTACCATTCAGAACACATACCATGTGTGAAGATTGCAGATTGTATAATTATTAACAACATGAACAGTTGCAAAAGTGCAAATAAAGTAGCTAGCATTCCCACATACGAAAAAGATGTGAGTTCATCAGTCAGACGGCGTCCAGGTGAAAAAGTTGATGCCACGGAGTTCCTCAGGGAGATATGCTTGGTCCACTGGCCCCTTGAATGCTGGGTTGTATTTGTAGCCTTTAGCATAGCCTAGCTCCTTCATCAGCTTAGTGGGAGCATTGCGGAGGTGAAGTGGCACTGGGGGTAAAGGGCCTTTGTGGTTCCTTAGACACGCTTTAACATTGTTATAGGCTGTATATACTTCGATAGACTTAGGAGCTCTGGCCAGGTAGAGCGCACACTGAGCTAGGATCACCTAGACAAGCAGACGGGTATTTATAGACTCCGACACCTGATTTTATTGTAATATAAACACGTTGTGTACATTCTTACAAGTACCGAAGAATGTTTACCTCGCACTCGGGCATGCCTATGAAGTGGCAGGCCTGGAACGCAGACACGGCCTGAGGGAGAGCAGCAGGATCGGCCAAACCTTCAACAAGAGCTACAGTTTAGAATATCACATATTCCACAGGTCATGTGGAAAAGTTTTTTTTTTTTTTTTTCACATCAAGGTAGGTGAAAAAGGAAACCCAACATGAAATATAATCATGTTATATTCAGCTTTTACTTTAGTGTATGACGGACTCACCTACATCCTCGCTGGCAAAGCGCACCAGCCTGCGTGCCACATACAGCGGGTCCTCACCTCCCTCCAACATCCGGCCCAGCCAGTAGAGGGCAGCATTTTCATCTGATCCCCTCATTGACTTATGCAGGGCTGAGATGCAGTTGTAGTGTTCCTCACCTGTACGTCAGATACAGTACATATTGATGATCAGTTTTCAGTTGTAAAATTTTTCTTCCTCTATTGGAGTGCATTTAAACCTTTACCTCTCATATTTATGTTACTGTTTTGCAATTATATGTGCATCACTTTCTTTTTTCTCATTTTCACTTTTTTCTACCCATTTACAGGTTAATTTATTTATGCCCATTTGTTCTATTCTTTCCTTTTTATCTCTTGGTTTGTCAAAAGACAAAGAATTCTCATTCAACAACAGCCTGTGTAAGGAGTCTAAATGCATAATCTAGATGCATGCAAATCTAAGGAAAGTTCTGGAATTGTGCCGACTTGACGTACAGTAAAGTATTAACATGGACTGGAATACTGGATCTTGCACATAAGAACAAGACATAACCTGTAACTGAGGGGATAGATTTTAACAGTTATACGGCTCCTGATTTTTGTATGATTTACTGAAACAGCAGCTCACCAATAATCAAGATGTGATAATCAAGACGGACATTGCTGCATGTCAAGACAACGCTTATGATTCATAATTTAATCTGATTCTCTGCATATTTTGAATAAACTAAATAATTTTCAAAACCAAGTCAAATACAATGTAAACCAATATGCATTTTGTTTGTATAAAATTTACTCATACAAACAGAGATTAATATTAAACCTGAACTGAATAAACAAAAGTCTCTAACCAAGGGAAAATCCCTGACATAATAAGCTCTGTAGTAATGCTCTGGCATTTTATCCAGAAAACGTGCATGTGTACTTTTCGGATGAATGTCTTTTTTTTTTTTTTTTGTATTAAATATGCTTTAAAATAACTACAACATTTTTGCACCATTAGCAGGTCTTGATACACTTAAGGTGTCTTTAAATAACAGACGTCATAAATACATAAACGTGTATATTTGTGACATTCCTTTTCACACAGGTTTATGGTATTAATAAATCCCCAACATGCATGACTTCATTTCTTCATCCACATCATATGTTTAAGGTCTAACACGCTGAGGCACACTCTGTACTCGCCTGCTTTGTCGTAGAGGATGTGTGATCTCTGTAAACCCTCTTTGACATGCTCCTCCTGGACCACGGTGTTCTGAGGAGTGGGTGTTTCTGTGCTGATGGTCTTGCTCATGCATGCTTGCACAGCCAGCTGCAAGCCGTTGAGTGCCGCTCTAGCGTCTCCGTCACACAGGTGAGCGATGGTGTCCAAGGCCTTTTGCTCTATACACACCTGCCGCCTGCACACAAGAACGGAAACACGGAAGGGTAAACAAAGAGAGTAAGGGAGAAAGAAATGAGAAAACTGAAAAGGAAAAGAGGAAGGAAGAAATGAAGAAAGAGAAAAGATGGAGTGATGCTCGTTTTATCATCTCATTCCATCTAACGACCCTTTTAAAAGCTCCAGCACTAATCAATGACAGTGCAGTGACTGTGACCGTGACCCAGGAGTGGGAGGACACCAGTACACCAGGAAAACCTGACCAGTACACCCACGTGTGCCATTTAAGCATCCCATTCCAGATTTAGTCATCGTCTGCTTTTGCCATAACCTCCATGCTTTCTGTGATTTGTGTTTGCTTATTGGCCAAGAGCCAGCATTATGACCGGAGCTACAGTATGTGTTCAAGATCAGCTACAGGTATTAACACCTACAAATACACAGCTAGTGCTATTGTTGACTACTGATTGGTTATGCAAAGTGTCACACAATATTCATCACCCTATGTACTCCAAAAATAAATAAATAAATAAATAAATAAATAAATAAATAAATTTCTTAAATGATCAGAACAGTTTGTGACTTTTAAAGCACAGACACTGTGGACACAAAAGCACTATTTCTGATCATGAGTCTATGTGACCTTGCAAATCTTCCTTTGATTTATAGACACGGTTATGTCCAGGATTAGAGTAAAGCTAAAAATGGCACTAGACTATAAATGTCATATTCTTCTGAGACGCATGAGGGCTGCTGGTCGAAAGCTTTAACAAGAAATTCACAAAGGCATCCAGTGGTCACGTAAAACAAAGTATTCAAAGCTGTGAATGTGAGTGTGGATAAACAGGGAAGAAGAAGAAGAAAAAAAAAATCACCCGAGTGCAAATATAAAACTGAATACATGACCTGTGGTTGAAAAATTATATTTAGTAATATATGGTTACATTTTTTTAAATTTTTTTTACTCCTTTCATTCATACCCACCTCCTAATAAAATAACTTGATCAACATATCACACATGAAATGTTGAGTCTCGATAGTAATGAACTGCTTTTTGGCTTCCTGATCTACTGTGGCAACCTGATGATGCAGACGCATTAACATGGTTACTCAGATTACTCTGGAATTTTGTCCAGAAATTGAGATGGGGTTTGTGTTGGAGTTTCTGGCACAGTTTGAAGGGGTAAAGTAATTCTTGAGTCGGTTCTCAGGGGATTCCTGGGACACGTTAACGGCCTGGGACTGCCACACACACACTCTCTCACTCTCACACACAAATTGTATTTATTGTATTAAAAACTACAAAATAACACATATGGCATGAAGTAATTAAGTAAGAACAACAATAACAACAGCATTAGTCAGCTGTTATTTTAAGACAGAAATGTTCTTGCAAGAACAGTATTGTCAAGTGCATTTGTAAAACCCATCAAGCTCCATGATGACACTGTCCAGGAAAGCGAGACCAAAACTGAGCTCTGCTGCAGAGGCGAAGTTCATTTAGAGTCACCAGCCTCAGAAATCACCAATTAACCTCAAACATCACCTCAGGTTAGAGCCGTTAAGAAGGATTTACAGATCAGAAGTAGCAAAAGAGAATCTTGCATATTTTGTTCTCCTTCAGCATTTTAGAAAGAAACAGAAATCAGGAACGAGCATGACATTATATGGTGTAATATAAATCCTTATGATTCTCGTTCCAGCACAGTGTCGTATGAACAGCATGGAGCTGGAAGCACTGGGTCTTCTTGAGGGGGACGCCACTTGACACCTTGCCAAATCTCAAAACCGAGTGTGTACTTAACAGAACAGCGTGTTTGAGCCAAACAAGACATGAGACGTATGAAAACAAGGCCAAGAATCTGTCCGCGTTCCTGATGCCATTAGGACACGGAGCTCTCTTAGAACCCACAGGACATGATAGATCTCCCAAGGTTTGTGCGCACAGATGCAAGGTTTGACTTCTGTAACTGCTAATTATAGCAGAGGAATAATTGTGTATGTGAGAAGAGTAACTCAGATGAGCATAAACTAAGATGGCTTCTTGATTACAAACTGCTGCTTGTTTTTGATATGGATCACAATGTACCCATTAATGCTGTGCTGGGAATAAAATGTATTTCTTCCAGACCTGCTGCTGACTTTATGTGACATGAAAAGGTTCAGAATAAAGTTAGGTGCATCTTAACAAAACAACAAAAAATGTATAACTTATATAAAAAAAAAAAAGCCAATATCTTGGCTAATTAATATTCAAAGTACGTTTCATAAATCGAATAACAAATTCTATTCTGACTATAGGAATTTGGAAACTGTAACTGTAACTGAATCCGTAGTCACATAAGGTCCTAAACAAAGCTTCTAATTCTGAAATGTTAAAAGATTTCTCAGATTTGTACGATTGATTTTGACAGAATGTGGAGGAGAAAAGTTTTTTTTTTTTTTTCCACTGAGATAAATTTAATCAATACAGCAGTACAAATCCATGAGCCTACACTACTGTTACTGTTGCCATGGTGACAGTAATCGCAGTACTAAGCATAGCTAACAAATACGCATTAGTCTTCAATAAACACAAATCTGTCACTGTTTATTTTCCTAGAATAGCACGCCTCCAAGTGTTTATTTCTTACACAATGTACAGCACAAGGACCCCCCCACCACAATTTTTTTTAAGACACTACATCATCAAATGTGAAAATCTATATGCACATATACAGTATATGTAGATTAATTAAGAAATGAAAAAAAAATATATTAATAATATTTATTATGCACTATAATTACAAGTAGATTAAGAAATAAAAAAAAAGATATATTTATATTATATAAATATATATATATATTATAATATAATAATATATTTATTATATATTAAGAAAAATATATTTTTTCTTTTAGACAAAAGGGAACTTATTATGCAAAATTCACGTTTTAGTAGTGTTTTAGGCCTTCAGATGGCTCTCCAACTTTTCTATTTTTGCGTTGGCTGGAACTTAAACAAGCAACTTAGATTTTCCCCTTTTGTGACCTCATATGCCACCAGCCTCTTCCCCTGGCTCTCTAGGTACAAATTTTAAGAGCTACTGCAAATAAGGTTATAACCACTTTATTGTGTTGAAAAAGTCTGAACACTGGTGGGAAAAACCACTGATAAGTGCCTGGACATGGATGTTTCCACTTTCTGAAATCTGATTATCTAGGAAAAAGCTACGGACACTGAAACAGTGCGTTTGGAAAAGGAGCAAAACAAAAATAAATTTAAGCAGCCAGAATGCCAGGGTTATATTTCAGCTGGAACATTAATATGTGGATTTAAAAAATATATATATTTTCATTAATAAAACCTATTATTAAGTTGACTATTAAGTGCAAATCCCATAAATGCATGTTTTAGTATATTTAACTGATGACATGATAAATTGCTGTGTGATGAAAGAAAAGGAACTACAAACAACACTATGTTTACTGAGGGGCTTCCATGGAGACGGATCTTCCGAAAACCTGACACTCATCCCTACTCGCCTGCCAACTCTGTCTTTTTAATCCAACATAACACACACAAACATACACACACTTGCTCTAAGGCTATCAGAAAGGGAGGGTGGGGCATGGAGGCCAGCTTCAGCCAATAAAACACCCAAATGAGGAATGATGAGGAGCCTCAGAAGATCCCTGCAGCCAGCCAGTGGTCAGGGAGATCTATTTTGTTCAAGTGCCAGACAGAATTCCACACGTGCAGTGATAACAAGGTGTACTCAGAGACAGACACACATACGCACTTACTCTGCAGAGTGTCCTGTCCCTGAACCGTCGTCCGGTAACACAATCAGTCCGAGTGAATCCACGGCCCGGCGCAATATCGAGCTCATAGCCGACACGCTCAGCTTCTCGAGGACCAGAACCCTGCATCGGCTCAGCAGAGCGCTGTTCACCTGGAACGAGGGGTTCTCTGTGGTAGCTCCGATCAGCGTGATCGTCCCGCACTCCACGTGAGGCAGGAAGGTGTCCTGAGGACAGGAAGAGGATGGTGGGGAAAGAAGAAACAGTGCTGAGCATCTACAGCATGGCTGCCTATGGAAGGTGAGTGAAGGAGGACATCGTAGTCATTTGAATTAACGTATGTAGTACATCCTTGGTGTAAACCGTTAATGGGTTGAAAGCACATGAGATCAAAGCAAAAATACTGATGGATTTGATACAATGTGAAATAATGTAAAGGTAATAACACTTTTGGAATTCAAGACGACAATATTTACAAGCTGCAAAGCTTCCTTTACTTTAATTAGAATTTTTGTGACAATTCCAAATGATTTCCAGCTGATATCTCGGTTAGCTGGGGTTTTTTTTTTTCACATTGCTCCAATTTGCAGAAAATATTAATCTACCAGCAAAGAATGACCGAGTGAGATGACCAACTTATACAACTATATTACGTCAGTGATTATTTAACGCCCTATATGAGGGGTGTTCAGGACTTTAGATTGTGTAGAATAACAGAACATAGTCATGAGAGTAAAAACTCCCTTCATTTCTCTATATAATGCACTTATCCCAGTGTTTCACTAGTGTTTGGGTATACCGGAGCTACGATCAGACTAAAATGCTGCACTCACGGATGTACAACCTTCTTTATACATTTGCACCATTCACTTGTTTTACTGCAGCCAAGAGTCTCATCACCATACTGTGCTTGAAGTCTTCTGTAAATGTCAATCGGCTTTACACCTTCTTTCATGGGGATTTTATTTATCCCGGTCCGACTTGAACGCCGCTCGTGGGCTAGCGTGTAACATCATTCAAAAATATCTGACTTTACAAATGGATTGCGAAGAAACCTGCAGTTTATTTATTTATGTCACACATGCCATTTTGTCCACTTTATTGGTTGTGTGCAAAGCCAAAAATATTTTTCTTACACCTTGCATATGCTTCAACAAAAGTAAAATATTTCATATTTCTTTTTCATAGTTTTCATAGTTTCATATTCTTCTAACTATAGATATGAAATGTAGCTTATCTGGTTTTCTAAAATGCAATTTTATTCTTATAGACTGCATGAGGCAGGGTTACCACTTCTAATCTCTGAACTCCTTTATACTCCATGTAATGAGCATGTGCTCTTGCAGATACAGAAACAGCTAAATGAATTAAAGATGTTTCCGGATTAAATGAACTAGAACTGACCTGTTGCAATTTGTTAAAGCGATGTATCTCATCGATGAACAGTATGGTTTTCCTCTTGCAGAGGCGCAGCTCGTTCTGCGCCTGTTTAATCACCTCCCGCACCTCGTTGGTCGACGTGCTCGTGGCCGACAGGGTCACAAAGCGCGCCGTGCCGTTCTTCTTACAGGAGCTGGCAATGATGTGAGCCAGAGTCGTCTGGAAATGGCAAACGAAAGTCAACATTCTGTTCTGAAACATACCAGGAATTTGCAGACAGGAATCCGAAAAAATGAAAGGCCAAGCTTAAGCTGGTTAGATTTTTCTCATGACCTCATACAAGAAGAGCCTTCTGAGAGAATTTCTATAAATATGAGACCTTTAAAAACTATGAGCTTTACCAATATTTTTATTCATTTTAAAGTTGACATCAATAAATAAACCAGGATGTGTTCGTCACCTCGTCCACACTTATGATTCTTCCTCTTAAACAAGGCATTAGAAGATCTCACTAAACAAAATACAGTGCAGCTTTCTGAAGGACTTTTTTTTACTGTCATTTTTAGTCCAGTCCCTGCACCTGACCAATTTCAGAGAAATATTTGTTACGTCACACAGTAACCTATGAATCATTAAAAAATGAGAACGGGTGCTGATGAGGACAGATGATCAGGCCGGTGATCAGTGTACTGGTGACGCTGAATGGTTGGGACGGACGAGAGGGGAAATGAGGTTGTTGCTGAGGTGGAAACGATTTTTAAATTGTATCTTTAGGCACTTTGCATCCTTGTCAAAGTAAAAAAAAAAAGTTGTTCTCATTTCTTTCTGTTTCATTTTGAAAATGCACTGCACACTCAGGCCAGCTGCTATAAAACATAAGCTTAATCACAACAAAACATTACTGTGCTGACACACTGATGCACCTCTATAAGAACAGCAAATGTCCGAAAGTATGCGGACACCTAACCATCATCATCCATGTGTGAGTCTTTATTAAACTTTTCCTACAAATTTGGAAGCACACACATGTACAGAAATGTACGGTATGCTGTAGGGTTACAATTCGTCTTTACTACAACTAACAAGCTCAAACCAGTTCCAGTATGAAGACGGTGTGTTACGGTTCGAATGGAAGAACTTGAGTGTCCTGTACAAAGCCCTGACTCGATTTCAACACTACTGAACACCTTCGGGATGAACTGGAATACTGAACGTGCCGGGACATCAGTGCCTCTGATTAACACTCTTATAGCTGCCAAATGCCAAACTAAAAAAAAAAAAAAAAAAAAAAAAAAATACACTTGGACACCTGACTTGATCATCCTACTCATACTTTTTGAATAATCAAGCCGGGTGTCGAATACTTATGGCGCATTATATACATATTGCACTTTTTAATTGTTTCTCTCTTTTTTTTTTGTGTGTGCAAAAGATATGAACTTCTTTAACTGGTCACTTAAAGCCATGTGGTTTAATCTAAAACATGAATAATAACATATTTGTTTCCACTTTTTGGGGAATTTGACTTCTATTCATATTTCGTCTAGTTGAAGATTCTGTCTGTAATATCCACCAAATTTTAGCAGTACAAATCATTCTTCTGACACGGACTCAACTACGTCCAATAATTAAAGGGTCGCATTTATTCAACATGTATCCTTAGACATGTCAGGAACAGACCTATTGTTATTCCATCAGGACAGGGAAACATATAAAGTAGTGGCTGGCGATCAGACGAAGTAGAAAAATCGTTTAAAACCAACAGCAGTGGAAAGAGAATTCAGATTTCACCCACAGTCAGGAGATTCAGATGTTTACTGAACTTTCCTGAGACTCTCGTAGCCCTGCACAGGGAAACACTATTCACCCAGCTTTATCCTGTAGCCATCAAATACAGCGATATAAACATCACTACTGTGAGGCAATGGAAAGGACACATCGGTGTCAAAGTACAGCCTGGACTATATAAAGCCATGAACCCCAACAGGCAGGAGGAGGAAAAAACACCGGGCCGTCTTTGATACGGTGGAGCAGGACTAGGCTGGGTTATACGTTCCACAGCAGCTGGAGGGGTTTCACTGTCAGCACCCGAGGTCGGGACACCATGGCCTGAATGTCGGCCCCTGGAGGTTAAGGATTAGTTTTTCTGCTTACCTTTTCAAATTTTAATATAGCTAAAAAAAAAGGGGACTTTTAAAAAAAAGTTTACTTTTAAAAAAAAGTGATAAAAAGAACATTTATACATTTGTTACACATTTTGCTCTGTCACAAGCGCAATGATTGAAGTCCAGCCCGTCCTCATAAGTCCAACCCGTCCTCATAAGCTTCCATTGCTTATGACGTTAACTGTACGCAACAAACGTGTGCTTTTTTTTTTTTTTTTCGTAATGATGCTTTGCGATGCAAAGTTATTTAGCAAGGTTGTCAAAGTAACTGGTTTGTAATTGGTAATAAATAATAAATAAATAAATTAATAAATAAATTAATTAATTAAATAAAGTAGGAGTTTTCTTGGGCACAAGACAAGCTGTCTTTCCTTCCCCCTCTCACTGTCTGCAAGAGCGAAAAGAAAAGATGGTATTTGATGAATATAGATGAATGACTTAACTGTCCTGGAGAGGTTTTTTAATGGAGTCTCCAGTGTCAGTGCTTTGTAACAGGCAGTATGAGGAAACTGAATAACACTTCATGATGTGTTGCTATGGAAACATAATCATCTTTCATCACATGGACCTGTTACTGATTATATTCCAACAACAACAACAACAACACACACACACAAATAAGGAGAGGGTGTGTGTGTGTGAGAGAGAGAGAGACCTTTCCACATCCAGGAGGTCCCCACAGGATGAGAGAGGGAACCTCCTGTGACTGCAGCAGACCTCTGAGCAGTGTGTGCTCTCCTAACACTTTATTCTGCCCAAAGTACTCCTCCAGGGTGCTGGGCCTCATCTTCTCCGCCAGGGGTTTGTCTGCGCTCAGCAGCCGCTGGTTGAGCAGCTCGCCTTCATCACGCTGCTTCCGGGTTTCCGCATCCGAACCCGGAAGTGTGGCGCTGGCGTGCGCGTTGCTAGGCGACGCCGTACCGCGTGTCGTTCCTTCAGCACCCCTCTGTTGGGACGATGATAACGACTTGCTGCTGCTGCTGTTGAACAGTGAAAACACCGGAGGTCGACTCGGCTTCACTCCCGCCCCACACGCCCCAGCTCCAGGAGCGCCAGAGCCGCCCTCTGACTCGCTGCTAGCGCGGGACTTCTTAGGCGGAGGCTCGTCCTCGCTTTTCCAGCTCTGATCTAAACATTTATCCAAGTGAGCGTTAATTTCACTGGACTTAAATTCCCCAGCACACACAGGACAGTTCACACTGCCTGCCGCCTCCTCCGCCATCTTTATTCCCGTTATAAGGCACTTCCGCCAAGTGACTCTGACGTCACGGATTACAAACTACAGCTTCAGTCCCAAATCACTTTAAACTAGTGCACTATGTAGGATGCACATTTTATTATTCTTTTTTTTTCTTTCTCCAAATGACGAAGAAACGTGTGTTTATATTTAGTACTATTTACTTCATATACTCTTAGTTCCATTCTCTTATCTTAGCACTCAGTGCTGTAAGTTACGCATTCGTTACTCGTGTTGGTAACAAGGTGCCATCTGCTGTTTAAACAGTGTAACTGCATTTGATGTTTCCTTTTTCTTTTCTTTTCTAATAACTGCCTACAATATAAACACTCATGTCTCTGTCTGCTGTTTAAAATCATATAACTGCATTTGAAACTTTTTATTTGCAGGTGCTTTATTATTTCTTTATAATAATATACTTTAAAAATTTTTAATTTAAATATTTACATGCGTATTGCCAAAGCTCAGAAATAACTTTCAAGAAAATAACAGAAGATAGATCACGAAAAAGATAAATAAAAATAAAAAGAGAGAAAATAAAATCATAATAGTATTAAAAGATTAATAATAAACGATTGTATATAAAATAAAAAAGTGCAGATATTTAGTTCTGCAGTCAAAGATATTATTTTTTTTTCTTTCCAATAACTGTTCTCAAAATACACCGGTTATGAAGGCGCCATCTGCTGTTTAAATCGTGTAACTGCATTTGATTTTTCTTCTTTGTTTCTAAAAAATGCATACAATATAAACCTGACATGAAGGCGCCATCTGCTGTTTACATCGTGAAACTGCAGTTTAAACTTTTTTCTTCTTCCTCTTTTTGCTAATAACTGCATACGATATCAACCTGACAGGAAGGCGCCATCTTCTGTTTAGATCTTGTAACTTCATTTGATGCCCCCCCCCCCCCAAAAAAAAACAGTCAAAATAAAAACCCGGCGTTACAGTGCCACCTGCTGTTTAACTCGTATAACTGCATTTGAAACTTTTTATTTAAAGGTGTTTTAAATAAAATAGATAAAAAGGTAGAAGAGACAATAAATAAGAGACAGCGCCACCAGCTGTTTACATTATGTAAATACATTTGGTGCTTTTTTTTCTCTTCTTCCTCTTTCAAATAACTGCGTTCGACAAAAACCTGATATGAAGGCGCCATCTGCTGATTAAATCGTGTAACTGCATTTGATTTTTTCTTCTTTGTTTCTAAAAACTAACATGAAGGCGCCATCTGCTGTTTACATCGTACAACTGCAGTCTTCTTCTTCTTCTTTCTAATAACTGGGTACAATATCAACCTGACAGGACGGCACCATCTTCTGTTTAAATCTTGTAACTGCATTTGATGTTTTTTCCCCTGTAATAACTAGTTACAATATAAACCTGACTTACAACACTCAGTGCTGTAAGTAATTTGTTAATTACTTTCTATTCTGCAATTATCTGCAATACTGTACTCCCCCTTCTGCGCGCACACACACACACACACACACACACACACACACACACACACACACACACACACACAAAGAAATATCGCTGTCAGATAGCTTCTTCCTTCTTTTCCGCAATCACCTACGCTCCTAAACACTGTGTGCAATATTGCATTCATGTATATTTTTCTCCTTCTCTCTAATAGCCGCCAACAAATAAACTCAACGTGATGGCGCCATCTCCTGTTGCAACTGTGCAAATGTATTTATGTCTTAATTTTTCTTCAGACATCTGCCTGACTCGTTGTTTCTTTATGGTTGATTGGCAGTTTTTACTTTGTTCAAAAATACACAAGAGATTATGTATCACAAAATCTACAATGCTTAAGCACAAAGCAAGCGTCTTGTGCCTCATAACTGCACATAACCTCTGTGCTGATGTGTCACACTTTTTTTTTTTTTTTTTTTACACTTAAGCACAGTTACTGTAGATCTAATTATCATGTTTGTCTTTGTAGCTCGGATAAGACGTGTGAGTCTCTGCGTTTCGAGGTAGCCGCAGTACAGAAGAGCAGAGCGGCAGAGTCATTGCCTTCCAATAAGCAGACAAGAGCAAAGGAGGGAATCTTCCTTCCCTTGGACATAGTGGAGGACATGCGCTGCTTCTGGGAGGTTAAACTCACTGAGTTACAGGTAGGTTGAACACAAACACTATGAAGATTACTCACCACACTGTACAAGCTGACTGCAATAAACTCTTGACTGGAATCTACAGTATAATAGACCTTTCATGATGTGCTCTTCATATCAAAAGAAAAAAAAAATTCTTCTGATCTGTTTAGTAAAAATGTGTAATGTTTACCATCCAGTGAACCTGCTGTATAAACCCAAGTAGCTCTAATGACATTGAGAAAGATTATGAATTTAACTGCATAGTCAAAAACATTAGAGGGAATGTAAATTAGAATAATTGCATGATGCATACGAGACATGTTCATACTTCCCAGGTCCAGTTATGAGCTGAAGTTATACATTCATCATATCATTTGAATATTTAGTAGTGTCTCTGATTACAGCCGTGGCTCTGAAATAGAACTGAGACTGGATGGTGGTGGCTTATCAGTACGGTTCGGCTGTGTTGAAAGTCAAATCCAGTTCAACTTTTGACAAAAAGTCATTTATTAGTTTATGTAGTAGAGGAACAATGCCTTGAAAGTTTAACTTCTTAGTGCGTCACATTGTTCTCAAAATGCTCTCATAAGATTATTACACTCTGTCTATTGCATTTCACATTCTTCACTTACTCTATAACATGAATGAATACAGTTTTCAAAGGATCAAAGGTTTCATGCATCGTCCACAGGGTGGCACTAGGGTGCCTTTAAATGTTACTGTTAATGCTACTGTTCAGGTTAAAATGCCCCAGTGGCATTATTTCAAACAAGATAGACAAATAACATAATCGCCAAGAACATTCAGCATGCGTGCTATCAATATCAGTCATGAAATACATCTTTAGAAATACATATTGTGTTTAAATGACACCTATACTGTATGCTAAAATCAACGCTAGATCCCAAAATCGCATGTGTGCATTCAACACTTTTCATGTGCGCGGATCATATGTCTGAGAAAACAGTAATAGTTCACAGAAGATACAGAATGAGGAGGATTTGAAATACAGTATTTTGTAAAAACAGCATGGTTGGAAAAATATAAAAGTGTGTGTTTGTGTGTGTGTGTGTGTGTGTGTGTGTGTGTGTGGTCCAATATGTTATGCTTGGACTATGGGTAAGGCAGCTCACATACTTGGCATTGCTATAATAAATCCCAGTCACCATTAATCTTCACACACTCTCTCAGCTCTCTGTACATTCGCAGATACGTTTATATCAACTTCTGTCACTCAACAATGACAACATTACTTCTGTAAGTCGCTCTGAATGAGAGCATCTGCCAAATGTAAATGTGAATTATACCACTTCCCTTGTTCCTGAGATCTCTTTGTTTGCTGTCTCGTCATTTCTAAGAAGTTCCTCAACCCAAATGGTTCATGTAAATACCTACCTCGACTGCCTCGTACACTCTGGGGTACGTTTTCATTCCTGTATGCTCTTCCAGGATTGCAGATTTAAATCTCACCTCTGGTCTCTCTGTGTACGTGTGTGTGGTGTTTCCATGTTCTCCCCATTGTTGGTGGATTTCCTCCAGGTACTCTGGTTTCCTCCCATAGACATGCACAGTAGACAAGTTGATACCTAAAAGTGTGTGATCGGGTGTGTGAGTGTGTGTGCTCGTGCGCTGTGATGGGTTGGCACTTCATCCCAGAGTTTACCCTGCCTTGTCACCTAAGGTACCATGGGATAGGCTCCAGAGTTTTCACAACCATACATAAGCTAAGGGATATAGAGACTGGATGGACGGATCAATGAATGGAGAGAGGATGCAATTAATACCAAGCGGAAATAATTCCATGAAAGACATAAAACAGTCTTTGCAATTAGTTTAAATGCCTGTAAAAGGAGTGAAGCTCCAATCATTTAGGAGTTAAAGATTTCACCAAGATGGCGCGGTGGTGTAGTGATTAGCACCGCATTGCACCTCCAGGGTCCGGGTTCGATTCCCGTCTCTGTGTGCATGGAGTTTGCGTGTTCTCCCCGTGCTTGGTGGGTTTCCTCCCACAGTCTAAAGGCATGCAAATTCATCTAAATGGTGTTCCCAAATTGCCTGTAGCGTGTGAATGTTTGTGCGCCCTGCAATGGCTTGGCACCCTGTCCAGGGTGTACCCTGCCTAAGTCTCCTGGGATGAGTGAGTGAGACTTCACCAAATTAGACTACTGTAGCTTACCTCTCCAATTAAACTAAATCTGAGTCAGTTTATACTTAATGATCGAAGCAGTTTATTAATGCATGATGTACTTGTCAGATTGCTCATCGGTAGCAGCAGTTGTTGTCCTAACTGTTGCCTTATTTAAGAAAAGATCCATAGACACAGTGGATAGAGAGAGAGAGAGAGAGAGAGAGAGAGGGGTGTGTCCTAACATTCTCACTCCAGCACCTGTCACCCGCTTATCACATGAGACAAGTACACTTGTCCTTTGTAACAGAATGGATCTGTTGGACAGGGAAAAGGCAGGTGATTGATTTGCTCTGAGCCCTGTATTGTGTTTAGAATAGATAGACTCACAGTAGCACATCCAGTCACTCATGCCATCCCTCCTCTCTGAGACTCTGAGCTCAGCAGTTTCCTGCCTACAGAAGATCTGGAGTACGCACATGGAGAACTTCCTAAGAGGAAGAGAAATCTGGCTCTTGAGCAGCATGTGCCTCATGGCTTCTTACCTGTGGAACAAACTCTGGGATTTTCTTTCCTACCGCAGCAATGGGAGATCCTTGTCATCCTCAGATGCACAGGTAGACCTTTATTTTTAAATAGAGGCATTTGAAGACTTGGTAGACAGTGGTACTGCCTTACTGATTTAGTGTCCTTCCAGCATCTTGTTGGAATGTTGCGATAATATGCACCACAAATGTATTCGTTATATTAGATGTAAATCATTTAGACTATCTAATTAAATGTGGAAAAGATCAATTCAGGCTATGACAAGTTTTTTTTTTTTTTTTCACTCAGTTTTTACACAGATCTTTTAAACGTGATCAACATGTCATATTGTGTTTATACAGTACAATCCAGGGTGCCTTGCACTTAGTGGTCATGGCATACAGTAGGCTCTGAATCCGCCATAAACCAGCAAGGGTAAAGTAGTCATTGAAGAATGAATGGATGATGGATGAATGAATAAATGAATAAAACAATACTTCAGATCTTGGGTTTTTTTTCCCTTTAGTTTACTATTACGCACTTCATGGGAAATTTGGCTGGAAAACGTAAAAGCATTACTAGTGTTTCTATACTGGGGCATGGCGACTACAGAATTGTTGAAATATATGGAAGTTAAAAGCAGCCATTGTAGGAAATGTATGATGCCCTGGCGCTCATAGTTCCCATGATAACATAGTTACTAAATGCGAAAAACTAAACAAATGAGTTTAGTCACTGAACAACGGAGTTACTGACCTGGAAGAGCGTTGCAATTAGGAAAACAACATATCTATAAAGTTCTTTGTCATTGTAAAGCAAACTCAGGTGTTTTTTTAAATTTCTTTTTAAAATTTATTGTAATACTTTCTACAAAGGTCGTTACGATCATTTATAAACTAGCGTGATGGAGCTGAAGTTTAGGAACTATCAAAACTGAAACTGACACCTTAGACATTTCTACTTTTTCCCCAATGTTTCGCAGTATTTTCTGGGGCAGAGTTATAATTCTTGGTTTATGCAACACCCACTCAACAGATAAAGGTATAGTCGCTTTACAATACACACCTAATACATTTACAGACATACAGTACAGCACTGTGCAAACATCTTAAGCCAGATCTTATTTCTCAAAATGCCAGACTTTCCTGAGCCGAGTAGTAACCTATCAATCATCCAAGCATAAAGAAATCTAAATTGAGGCACGGACCAGTGAGAAACAGGTGCAGACGATGACAGATAAACAGGCCGGTGATTAGTGTACTGGTGATGCTGAATGCTGAGTGGTTGGAACAGACAAGAGGGGAAATTGAGGTTTTTACAGATACCACTAATTTTTAAATAGTATTTTACGGCACTTATCAGCCTGTCGCAGTAAAACATTTGTTGTCATCCCTGTCATTTCAATTTTATTCACTATGAAGAAATGAGGGGAGGCATAAGACTTTTTCACAGAACTTTACGAGTGACGATTTTTCTGTTGCACCGTAACCACAAAGTCACGCCCTCGCAATGCACATGGTATCAGTTTTAAAAGCATACAAGACCATTTATAGATGATTACGTTCCCATCACATGCTGACACTGATGTAATACTGGAATTGTGCTGACAGGAGATTCATCTTTGGACAAGAAATAAGAGAGTTCGAAAGAGAGCCACCTGTCAGACAATTGTCTCATGATGATTACAAAATCTTATGCTTAGCTTATGATTATAAGAAAATAAAAGGGGGGGGGGGCGGTGATCCCTTTATATGGTACAGTTCATTAAAGGCAAATCTACATAAAAATGAACACATCAAGTTTATGCTGTTTAGCAAACAGAGAAGTCAATCATTCTGTATTGCTCTGGAAACTTTGGCAAGAATGCGAGGCTTGTCAGCTCCTGTGACGCGATCATCGCTGTGTGCCAACAATCACATGTCTCACAATCACATGTCTCACAGTGTACAGTACTCAGTTGCACTCTTAGGAAAGGAAGGCGGAGGAGTAGGTTACTGTCAGTGAGGGAGAAGATAGCCAGTTGTCAGCACCTGCTAAAAAGGCTTTACGCTTTTACAACATGGTGACAAGAGAAGAATGATAAGATGAGCAGATTATCTCTTTAAGTCACAGTTTCTCACTTTTTGTTGGTTTGTAGTCCTCAAAATCCTGATAATGATTTCATGTGAAAGTAGTTTTCTCATCACAGATCAACTATTATTTACATTTACTTACGCGAACATCTCTGTGTAGCGCATCATGGGTGTGTCTACGACAAAATGGTTTCAAATGAATCACAGGTTCATATAATGATCATTTCTATAGTAGCCACATACACAGGGACTTTGCTATGGTCGCTGCACTATATACTTCATCACTAAATAATAAACTGTGGAAAAACATGTTATTTCATAAAAAAGATCAGCAATCCTGTTTGGAAGGATATGCTTATTTTATCTTTTTGAAAGGCCCGTTTGGTGTAATATGTTTAACATTTAAGGTTTCCACTACAGGAACATACAGTCATGGCCAAAGGTTTTGAGAATTACATAAATATTGGAAATTGGAAAAGTTGCTGCTTAAGTTTTTATAATAGCAATTTGCATATACTCCAGAGTGTTATGAAGAGTGATCAGATGAATTGCATAGTCCTTCTTTGCCATGAAAATGAACTTAATCCCGAAAAAAAAAAAAACTGTTCCACTGCATTTCATTGCTGTCATTAAAGGACCTGCTGAGATCATTCCAGTAACCGTCTTGTTAACTCAGGTGAGAATGTTGACGAGCACAAGGCTGGAGATCATTATGTCAGGCTGATTGGGTTAGAATGGCAGACTTGACATGTTAAAAGGAGGGTGATGCTTGAAATCATTGTTCTTTCATTGTTCAACATGGTGACCTGCAAAGAAACGCGTGCAGCCATCATTGTGTTGCATAAAAATGGCTTCACAGGCAAGGATATTGTGGCTACTAAGATTGCACCTAAATCAACAATTTATAGGATCATCAAGAACTTCAAGGAAAGAGGTTCAATTCTTGTTAAGAAGTCTTCAGGGCGTCCAAGAAAGTCCAGCGAGCGCCAGGATCGTCTCCTAAAGAGGATTCAGCTGCGGGATCGGAGTGCCACCAGTGCAGAGCTTGCTCAGGAATGGCAGCAGGCAGGTGTGAGTGCATCTGCACGTACAGTGAGGCCAAGACTTTTGGAAGATGGCCTGGTGTCAAGAAGGGCAGCAAAGAAGCCACTTCTCTCAAAAAAAAACATCAGGGACAGATTGATCTTCTGCAAAAAGTATGGCGAATGGACTGCTGAGGACTGGGGCAAAGTCATATTCTCGGATGAAGCCTCTTTCCGATTGTTTGGGGCATCTGGAAAAAGGCTTGTCCGGAGAAGAGAAGGTGAGCGCTACCATCAGTCCTGTGTCATGCCAACAGTAAAGCATCCTGAGACCATTCATGTGTGGGGTTGCTTCTCATCCAAGGGAGTGGGCTCACTCACAATTTTGCCCAAAAACACAGCCATGAATAAAGAATGGTACCAAAACACCCTCCAACAGCAACTTCTTCCAACAATCCAACAAAAGTTTGGTGAAGAACAATGCATTTTCCAGCACGATGGAGCACCGTGCCATAAGGCAAAAGTGATAACTAAGTGGCTCGGGGACCAAAACGTTGAAATTTTGGGTCCATGGCCTGGAAACTCCCCAGATCTTAATCCCATTGAGAACTTGTGGTCAATCCTCAAGAGGCGGGTGGACAAACAAAAACCCACTAATTCTGACAAACTCCAAGAAGTGATTATGAAAGAATGGGTTGCTATCACTCAGGATTTGGCCCAGAAGTTGATTGAGAGCAGCCCAGTCGAATTGCAGAGGTCCTGAAAAAGAAGCGCCAACACTGCAAATACTGACTCTTTGCATAAATGTCATGTCATTGTCGATAAAAGCCTTTGAAACGTATGAAGTGCTTGTAATTATATTTCAGTACATCACAACTGAAACAAAGATCTAAAAGCAGTTTAGCAGCAAACTTTGTGAAAACTAATATTTGTGTCATTCTCAAAACTTTTGGCCACGACTGTAGAATGAAGGAGTTTGGGAATTGTAGAGGAAGCTGTTCAGGTTAAATACAAATGCATGCTGGTTTGACAAAACTGTTTTCACACATAAACCAAGGATTTAATGAAAGGCAAGATGCTTGCCACATTAAGCAGTGGTCAGCTTTCACCGTCTATTATTAACTCATCAGGTGATGTAAGGCTTCGCTTTGGCCACTTTCTGTCAGCACCTGTGATGGACGAGAAGATGAATTTTGTTGTGATGAGTTGTATCTCTATGCACATCTGACTATTAATAAGTATATGCAGTATAAGGCACTAGGAACATACACAAAACACTATTTTTTTTTTTCAGATCCTCAGACAGTTTTTACTATTAGACATACATTCTGCCATTGAAATGATGAAAACCCGTTTTTATCTTCACGTGAAAAGGTTTTTGTCATGCATCAACAATTTCCTTCATTATAATATACTTTCACATCTTAGATAACAATATAGTGATATTTAATGCATTTTTAATCAAATCATATACACACAACTGCAATTGGAAAGTGTCATCTTGGCTAAATCTAACCACAGAATCATAAGCCAGAACATTTAGTACAAAGAACTTAACTTCCCTGCTGACAGGAATTAAGCATGGAATGTTTTCTGACTGTCTGGACCTAATTCTCACAAGACGATAAAACAGCTGATAATTACACCTAATCTCATCTTGGAAGAAATTTACAAAAATTAATGCCAGGGTGCTTTCATGCTTGACTTTTTTTTTTTCTCCTTCTAGATATCTACCCCTCACAACATTTTAAGCTCATACCAGCTAATTAGCTAGCCTGATTTAAAATCAAGGCGGCACGATTGTTTCCTCCAACAGTCCAAAGACATGCAGATTAGGCTAACTGGAGTTCTCAAATTGCCCGTAGTGTGTGAATGAGTGTGAGTGTGTGTACAGTATGTGTATGTGTACGTGTGTGTCCTGCAATGGATTGGCACCCTGTCCAGAGTGTACCCTGCCTCGTGCCCTTAGTCTCCTGGGATCGGCTCCAGGCCCCGGCGACCCTGACTACAGGACAAAATGATACAGACGATGAGTGACGATGATGATTTAAAATCATAAAGGCTGATATATAAAGGTGTTATAAAGGATTCATACAATTTAAGAGGTGGTAGGGTTTGTGGACTTCAGTGGATTTTATTGCTGGCATGGTATGCATGTGAATAACGACCCTGGCTCTGAGAGTGTGCAGGATTGTGTTGTCTTTCGCACCATTAATACTGTCCTTTTGCTTGGATATGCCTTTGACATTTAAATGTCCCCTCCCCACCCCCCTTCTCTCTCTCTCTCTCTCTCTAGTTATTTTCATCTCATACTATATATAAAACACTCATTTGTTTTGAACTTGTACTCGATATAAATCCACTTTCAATAATATTCACACTCTGTGGACTTAATGAATGTCTTTCTGAACTGGCTTTACACTCATTATTTATAACTGGGATGGACAGGGACAAGCTTATGAGAATTAAATGGAAGATCTTTTTAAGTAGGAGATGAAAATCCACACTGATTATTATTTGCAGTTGTCCAAGGATCGTCCCGCACCATGTAGAGATACTGCATGAGGAATTACTGACCCACTGATGGAAATGTCCAAACAATCAGATTGATTGAAATGTGATAGAAATGTTGACCTACCGTAATACTGATAGAAATGTTGACTTACTGTGATGTCGCTTACAACAGTGGATGGTGGAAGCACCCATAACTGACACAAGTCAATAGTCAAGTCAATAATTAACTATTCTGGTCTTAAATCCTATATAACATAACATTGAAAGCTAGTGCACTATGGAAGGTATTGATTCAGAAGTTACTTCTCATTAGCTAGTTAGGAACAACTGGTTTTGACTGCGGGTTTTCGCACTGGCATCTGGTAAGAACGCCCCTTTTGCCATCGGGAAGCGGGCAATGGTGTTGTGACATCACATGAAAATGTTTTAAACCAAAACATTCATATACTCGTGGAATTACTGTATGGTGTTAAAGGTGTATACATAGTTGGGAAGGTTTCTGCTAGGTCAGAGGACTCAGTGTTTGCTCAGTGGTTAAGTGATAGACTGATGGATTTGTTAACTGGAGATTTGAGTTAGAGTCAAATCACACCACGGCAGAGGTGCCCACTACTGGCTCCTTGAATAATACTCTTAAGTGTCCTCAGTAAGTCCCAGCAGACAAGTGAATATTAATACAACTAAGAGTGTGTTCACACTTGACATGTTTAGTTCAATTAACTCTGGTGCAGTTGTTGTCTTGTGTGGTTCACTTGACCAAGTGTCGGGCAGGATTAATTTTACACATGAGGGAATAGGGACAATTTTAAGAATTACTGGCAAAAGTCTTGGATTTCTGTCTTAGCCACATATGCTGTGAAAGTCACATTTAGATAGTCCAGGAGAAATATAATATAAACTTACCAATCAGTAGCCACTGGTCTGTCATGTAATTGTCCAATCATCCAAGCATGTAGCTTCTTTTAAATATTCACAATGAACATTAGAATGGGATAAATTATGATCTAAAGGACTTTAACCATTTGGTACCAAATGGATTGGTTTGAACATTTCAGAAACTGCTGATGGGGGAATTTCACACATGAGACAAGTCAATGATTTATTAATTAATTAATTTAATCTTTATAACTGTCATGCATGATGTTCTTTAGAGAATAGAAGAAAGTGTAATAATAATAATAATAATAATAATAATAATAATAATAATAATAATAATAAACAGAAAACATTTAATGAATGACTGTGAAAAGCAAAATAATAAAACCACATCTGTCCAGCCAAAGATAAAAAAAAGCCTTTTTTACAACTGGTTTACAAATTGAGCTCCTTGCACATGATTGATTGACTAGGTAATTGCATGTTTGGTGATTGTATATCACACAATAATTTCTGTTATTTCTGGTGATTCAATTATATCCAGTAGAAAAATCGGTTTGCAATTTTTTGCTATGGAGACATTCCATGAAGCCCTATTTCCTTCTATCTCCTCCTACTGAAAGCAATAACAAATAACAGTTGTTTCCATAATATGTAGAATGATTTCATGCAGAAAACAGTAAATTACGAAAATGACTTTAGCATTAAAAAAAAAAAAAAAAAAAAAACTCAAAAACCATATGGTTTGGTCATTGTTCCTGGGCGAGTCACAATCCCTAAATAAACATCTACAAATCAGTATGTGTAAAAATCAAATGATTGAGACAGGTGTGCAGCTCCCCCTGCTGTTGATATTCAGATATTACTTTCTGTGCACCTAAATGTTGCAGCCTGGTGAATGTTTAGCTATATGTTATATGCTATTTGCTATATGTTCAGTACAACATTGCCAAAAATACATTTAGAGTTAGTCTAACGTAAAATGTAATATTATTTAGAATGCTTACAACAATACAATATGCAAGAATGGTAATGACAGGGAACAGGGTGTAGCAAGTGTAGCTCAGTGGTTAAGACTTCAGACAACATTGAACTACAGATCTACAGAACTACAAATTCAACTACAGTTGAAACCCCAGCATCACCAAGCTACCACTGTTGGGCAAGTTGTCAAGGTCCTTAAACATTCACTGCTCACATGTATTATAGGATAAATGTAGAAAAGGTGCTCTAGAAAAGGCCATTTGTCAAACTTCATAAATATAACAGCACATGTAATAAATAAATAATAAATAAATAAATAGGATTTTAAATAAATACTGAAGCACCATTTTTTTGTGTCATGCTCTTGTTTAAAAGATATTGAAATAATTTGGCATCAGAAGGTTGCCAAAAAGGTTGCACTCTCTGTTGGATGGTGTTGTAGCTCCCTCTGCTGTTCACATTCAGATATGGATGAATAAAGGATTGACCGTTTTTAGAGAATATACACTTCCAGTCCAAAGTTTAGATGCACCTTCTAATTCCATAGTCTTTAATTATTTTGATTTCTTTCAATGTTGAAGGTATCGTAAATACGCTACATTAGAACAGGTGATATTGTTCTGTGAATAGTTGAAATGGAGATGTGTCTGCTACTTTTGCTTTGTAGAGCCTTCATAACCACTCTAGTCTGAGTTGCTGTTTATTGGTGATTCTTGAGGCTGGTAACTCTAAATGAACTTTTTCTCTACAGCAGAGGTAACTTTTGCTCTTGCATAACTTCTGTTATATATCTATGTACTGTATGCAGTTTTGTGCAAAATCATACAAGGCACTCAAGACGTTTGCCAGGTTATATTTCATTGGTTGTTAAGGCAACAAAGTATGATGTACTACTCACAGTGATTAAAAGTCGACATAGAGATCATCTCAGTTGGCTTCGGCAAAAATTTTCCCTGCAACATATGACTGGAGTTTCCCCACTGTGGAAATACAAAATATACAACAGCTCCAAATGCCATGCACGATATTCGGCCTGACCAGAAAATATCTTTTAGTACATCTCAATGTCTGCTAATGATGTGCCCTTCCACTTGCACAAACAACATTTAACATTTTCAGCAGCTACTTTTTTAACCTAGCGATATCAATAATATTAATCTGGAGTGTGTATATTTATTTACATTCCAGGGATGTTATTGGACAGCGTCAGAGGTGTCTTATTCCTACAATTCTACGCAGCAAACTTCCCAGGGTTTGGAACCTAATGACAGGGTATTGAGTCTCCGCTAGGGACATTGCTTATAATGTCCCAGGACATAGTGTTCTTACTGCTCTTACTTCAAGCTGCACATGGATCTTTTCACTCATGCCAAAGCATCATCACATCATCATGCAATCCCATGGCTACTTACAAGCTGAGACATTTTGGGGCTTTTGGAAACCTGATATAGCGATCTTGATGCTCTGCAGTGGCTAGGACAGAATCATTTGGTTCAAGTTTTGGTATTACTATGCAACCAAAGTCAATCTTGAAGTATAAATAATGAATTCATTTTATTTATGCCGTGACAATCAATTCTAATAATTCTGACATCACCAAATATATATGTCCAGCACTGGGCTCCTGCTGAATACCTGCACAGAAGGTTTCCAGAAATTTGTGTTTATGTGCTCCCAAGTGTCTAGCACTAGCCTGGAATATGCTTATTCTGGCAGTGACAGGCCTTCAGAGCATATCCGTTTACCACTACAACTTCAGCAGTGCCAAAAGAACAATTTGTGCTCTGGGGGTCAGAGCCAGTAATCAAGGGGGTCCCGGAGCAGAGGGTTCAAACCTTAGAGGCTGTCCTCCTTCTATGACCTTTTTCCAAGTTCTCCTTGGAAGGGTCATACACTCTGTGTTTATGGATGGCTGGGAGGGTATCATGGGTTATGTTTCTGTCAGTGTAATTAATGCTGTGCGCCAAGTGCCATTCCTCACCACCCTTCACATCTCTTTCCCTTCCCTTCTCACTGCCCTACTGTACCGGCTCTTGGCACTCCGACTTGGCATAGCAAGACACATCCAGCATGGAGTGCTAGACTTAATTTTCTCATGCTCTTCTCAAGTTTTAGTTTCACTCTACAAACGTGACAGAATTGTTTGTATATCCTGGGCTAACCGCCTCAGCATATTCTTCATTTTATTGTTCTGAAATGGCATGGACCCATTCCAATTCAAGGCTATCCTGAGAACCCAGGTCTTGTTTCATTTCCTGGCAACAGGAGCTTATATGTTTTCCGTCGCGTCACGCTAATCACAGGTGTGAAGTCTGCGGTCTCCCACACATACCAAGCCAAATACTCAGTCCATATAAGCTTGTCAGGTCCCCTAGGGTGCCTTCACATAAGAACTTTATTTAAATCAAACTCTTCACTGTGGCTCCTCAGGCAGGTGAGAATACATACTTGTGTCAAACAAGCAGTCCGACAAATTGAAGTACATCTCGGTTGTATTGATTTTACACAGAAATGACTCGACTGAGGAAGTCAAGCTGAAAATAAACAAACATCATGATTCGAACGGTATCGGGGTTCGGGTTGCATCTTTTGTCAATATGAGCAAACACAATAATAAATAAATAATTGGTGTGATACAAAACATTTCAAACAAATTAATTATAGTATAATTTTGAAATTATTTAGTTAATGACATTACATTTTTTTGTGCCCAAGTGTATGACAAAGATCGTGTACAAACTGAAGTCTGATTTAACAGCCCCATGCAGTTGATTTTTCTTCTTTCTCTTGTTCCGTAAAATACTATTACTGTTTTAATGCATAACAGTATAATTGTTACTAGACACAGAGCAACCTTCACACTGGGCTCTTAACTCAGTCATCTGTTGGTGCCAAAGGACAGGTGCAACAGTCCTGACCTATCATAGCACTCTTAGGGTCACTTGTCAATATCCAGAGGAGAATAAAATGTTCTGCTCCTTAAAAAACTAGCGTTAGTGATTAAAATGTTGCTGGTAGAGAGTTAAGGTTTGGCATTGAAATAAGATAATTGCCACCAAAACCTATACAATAAATAAATAAAAAATAACCTGCAGGGTTTGTTTTTATTGTTAGGTGATGTTGTGCAAAGCTCGTGGGGTTATAAGTACAGATATGAGCACGTGTTATGGAGCGAGCCAACTGCCGTGCTATTTTTGGTGAAACCGGCTCAGCTTACTGACTGTGCCACTGCTTGTCAAGGAAAATTCATGGTACACTTTAAGAGGTTCTAAAAAAAAAAAAAAGGTAAGCAGCTAAGTGTACGGAGGCTGAGAGTTGACTCATATTCATTTTGTCAAATGACAGCTTGATTCTTTTTTTGGACTGTGCATGTTTTCTTTCTTAGGTTTTGGCAAAGTACGAAGAAAAATTGGTGAAAGAAACCTCTTGTCAGAGGAGATTTATTTTGCACTTTGCTTAATGTGCTGATTTGCGGTGCCCACGTCGGAACGCACGGCAATGTTGTGCCATGTTTATAGGATGAGTGCAGGGCACAGATTCATATTTCATCCTCTAAGTTAAAATTGACCTGTAACTGTCCTAACTGTGAATGAGTAAGCTTCTTCTGAGGATTTGAGTGGATGTGTTTGCCAGGAAACCAACACCAAATAAATCATGGCTGTCATTCTACTCCCATTACAGTTGAGGGGCCTGCGACACTGTGACATGCAGAAATGTAGCATGCCACCTGCAGTCTGTTGAGTGAGTCAGGGCATTTTTGCTGTTGGGTGACAATACAAAATGGACAGTTAGTCTACAAACAAATACAAACTGTCTAGGAATTTGAACCTCTTTGAGTGCTTTGATGATAATGCTGCCAGCTCATAACAACTTTTATGACTCAATTTGTCTGAAAAGTTTCAATGGTGAAAGTTAGTGGTAAGGTTACAGTTAGGGGGTCTGGTTAGCCTTTGGTACACTACGCTTGAAACAAACCACATTGTGTAGTTAAATAATAACTTCATAGTATGCAATTCCTTCTCTATTGTGGTTGTCTGAGGGATGATATAATATAATATATAGTATAAGATATAATAATATAAGAATTATATAACAATTTTTATTATAATACGTGTAAATGTGATGAATATTTTGCCTTATTTTGTTTTTTGCAAATCTTATTTATATACTTTTAGGCATAAACCTTTCCAAATTAAACCTTAATCATCATCTTAAATTTTTTTTCCAACCTGTAAGTTGATCCTGAATGCTGAGGTGGAAAAAGTCTTACCATATACTTGTATGTGCGTATATGTGATGTGTATACACAGAAACCTTTCGACATCTGGCATTCAGTATCCAACTTGAGCATCTGCTCGAGTTCAGCATTTGAAACATCTCAGATATCACGCAACTCTTCCTGATCTGCCGCCCTCCCCTGAGGCCCCTGTTGATACAGGACCCCCCACCTCCTATGCAGTTGCATTTCGGGAGGCAGGTTCATTCTATTCTTAAAGCTATCGCTAGTTGAAAGAATTGCTGCAGTGCCAAATGGAGGTGTACAGAAAGAAGAGCACACTTGTCATTGTAGGACTTAATACTTTGTAGTTCTTTAACTGTTTTATTTCTAAACAAAGACATAAGATTTGTTTTGGAGGTATTGCTTTCTGTTTTTATTCTGGAATTATTATATATTTCACTCTATTTTTTTTTTATTGAAGTACTGTACATCCGCTTTGTGGACATTATCAGCTGTGACATTTTGCATTACACCGGTTTTTCCTTGGTTGGTACCCGTTTGTGCTGCCGTCATGACTTCTGTGGAAACTAGTCCTGGATTTGATTTAATCCAGGTCAGGATTGAGTCTCTAAGCAGCAAAATGGACACGCTCATTAGCATCCAGGAGAAAGTCCTCAGCCGCCTGGACAGTATGTCAGAGGAACTCGTCGGGATAGAAAAAGACATGGAAACCCTGAAAGTAGATAAGGATAAGGAGGAGATGCCTCCAGCAAGCCGCACTAAGGGACCAACCCGAGGCATTGGCGGTGAGATGAAAGAAATGTGCCAAGAAATGAGTAGCATCATGACGGCTGTAAACAAGCGTTCGGAACAGCAGACCCAGAAGCTGGAAGGCATGGAGAGGCTGGTGATGGGTATCCAGCAGGTGGTCAGCTTCATTGGAGAAACAGTCAAGACTTCTAAAATCACAGAACTCATGTTCAAGGGGCCACGCAAATGCAAAGCGACATTAACTTCAGGGTGCAAGAACCAGGATAGCAAACATAGTGCTAAGAGACAGGTCTTAAGTGAGCCAGTATCTGGCAAGGTGAGTCAGAATGGCAGAGTCAGCTAAACAAAAAAAACTAATTTCTCCAAATGTAATGCACTATACATTTACATATATACACATTCACATATATATGACTCTGCAATAGCCAAGATTGGGATCACGTTGATGGGTGCCCTTTCAACAACAACCTTCTTGTTCTAGCTCTATAAAGGCTACTCTTCATGAATACTAACTTTAGATGCTGATCATATAAGAGTTGAGAGCGCATACATAATTTCTTCCAACTGTCACTCTTTATCACTATGCTTAGGCTGCTTTAATTCTAACATAATGTATTTCATTTCAAATAGATTTTTTTTTATGATAGCTAGTATGATTCATAGGATTATTAGATAATGAGCACACAAATTGATTCCCAGCACCATACTAAAAGGAGAATGACGAGAATGATTCAGATGATTAGGAATGCATGTTGTCTTTAGTGCTTGCGTCAGAGTCTCTCTCTCCCACATAGCAGACGAGTGTTGGGTCATGGAATGGCAGCCATGGACACATTTTAATGTCGCTGCCAGAACTGAGCCACAGCTCAGCCCCTTGGGAGATCCGATCCTGCAGATAAGTCATTTATGGCAATCGTAAATTGCCACAGGAAACCCTAATATGTGTGTGCTCAAATTTGGGCCACAATGCAGCAGTGCATTTACAAATGTTTCAGTGCCTTATCCACCTCTAGTTAAAACTATGGGTAAGAGGACTGATCTAGGATCAGATACCAGAATCATAAATCACAGGTGCCCAAACCTTTGGGAAACCCTTGATCCTAATTAAAAATTATGATTTCCTTTTTTTTTTGCAAATATTTTATTTTTTATGTAGTCTTTAAATAGTTTTCAGTGTTTTTAAGGATTAAAAGAAGACTAAAATAGCATATTCACACTTAATTTAAATGTGACTCCCATTAACATTCAGTTAGATGATAATCTTGGTTGCAGGACCATTTTATCAAAATTCAGAATATGGTCCTGCAACCAAGATTATCCATATTCATACTGGCTCAGCACCAGTCATTATACAGGAAAACTAATTTTACTCAGCAGAATATAAACTTAAAAAACAAACAAACTTTAAATTCAATCCTGCTTAGAACCTAAGTATAATTGTAAAGAACAATGTAAAATGGTCAGTCACATCATATCAGCTTACTAAATGATTTAATAGTGATGTTACTCAATATCTGTTAAACATGGAGTCCCACAAGGTTCTCTTCTGGGCCCTCATTTTTGTCTCTTGTAAATAATTTTTTAAAAGAATTATTTAAATTTACCAGTTTATACTTACTGAAAAGGTTCTGCTTAGAATGTTTTATTAAAAAGAGAAACTAGTCTATTTTATGGATAATGACCCTGACCATGGGCTGGATTTTATGTGCATGGCTTAAATGAAGGTGACCAGAAGTCGATATCAGAGTTAACTTATTGTTTCATCCATCTTGACATTTTTCATTTTAATATTTGCATCTTTATTTGTTCATCTGTGTCTCTGTCCAATTATCTTGTACTAAAGTTCATTATTCCATGTGATCTTCCCTACCATCCATGTTTTGTCTGCAACAGAAGACTATCTCTACAAAACTCAGTAAAAGGACAGAAGTGTTAAATGTGGCATATGAACCCAGCAGCCTGGAGTCTGTTCATAAGCTAAAGCTTCATGGACCAAAGCACTTCCTGTCCTCAAAGAAATCCTTCAAATTTCTTCACTCCTCTCTATCATTGGCCTCAAAAGTGTGTACTATGATCATAATTATTATTCAAATCACTGACTGGTGATAGTATTGACCAGAAGCCTGCAATATAAAATACTGTTCTATGCTGGTTGAAGATGCATAGAATGAGGAAAAGTGTGGTATGCTTTAGCGCAATTGAGTTCTTCATCACTTACCTTGTTTTTCATTTTTCTCTTCCATGTTTATTCTATCACTGAAAAATTACGATTATTTGAATATTAAATAGTGATAATCGTGACCAGAAGCCTGCAATATTAAAATACTGTTCTATGCTGGTTGAAGATGCATAGAATGAGGAAGAGTGTGTTATGCTTTAGCATAACTTAGTCATTCATCACTTACCTTGTTTTTTTGGTTTTCTCTTCCATGTTCATCTTGTAATGCTAAAGTTGAAAGAGCACAAGTTTAAAGATGGCAAGGAGAAGGGTCGCCTGAGCCTAAAGGGGCTGAAAGCACAGAAGAAAAAGAAGCCCCCAGACACTACAGGTAGGAATAGTGGATAAAACATGAGTGACTTTTTAGCTCATTACAATTTAGCTAACAGATAATGCAAGAAAATGGACAAAATGTAGTAATTAATATTAAACAACAGTATACTCTTGAGTTTCTTTGCCTCCCAAAAACAAAGTGTAAAGAAGTGACATGGGCATATTCTAGCAATGTATATAACATTATATAATAATAATAATAATAATAATAATAATAACAACAACAACAACAACAACAACAATAATAATAATAATAATAATAATAATAATAATAATTGTATTACAAGGCTGCAGTATTACAATGACAGCCTCAAGGACTATAACAATATTGTAAAAAAAAAAAAAAAAAAAAAAGGATTTAGGAAAACTTTTCTATTTCCCATGGTCGTCTGATTTAGATCATACCTGATTTAGATGGTACCTGTTCAATATGTGGTTTATCAAATATTCCAAATATTTCATAGAGATGAATTAGGGTGTTCAGGATTTATTGTTTTTAACTTTAAACCTACAATTTTTTAAAAATGAAATTAGATATTAAATGGATTTACACATTGAGTTGTTGTAAAGGAAATTTTAGTTTAAAATCCTGCACACATAAATGTATTTTATTCATTTTTAAAATCATGAAATTACTCATATATACAATTTCTGTCAGAGTTTGTCTAGAGATAATAATATCCCAAGTGACAGACAGTTAATGCTCAGAGGAAAAAAGAAGAAACTTTACTACAATACTACTACTAATACTACTACTATATGATGATCAGCTACCACCAAAGGCCATCACTGAAAACAATAATATCTTCAGCAGTATGTGACAAATGGCACCTTTTTTTCTGTTTTACATAGACTCTGTCTCCATGAAGAAGAAGGCCCTGTTGTTGGAGGAAGTTCAAAAGCTTAATAGAGAGAATGCTAAGCACTCGCTATCATCCACAGGGTCAGAGGCTGAGAAGTCTCTCAGCCAAAACCATCAAGATCTCATCCTGGATCAAGCCAAAGTTCCTGTGGTTGAGCATGAGGAGCCAGACAGACAGGAGTGTGGCACAGAGTTAAAAGTAGACAATGAGAAAGCAGAGGAAGAAAATATTCAGGATAAAGATATTCAGGATAAAGATATTCAGGATGAAGATATTCAGGATGAGGTGCTTGAGCCAGTTAACAAATCCAAAGAGGAGATCAACGAAGTGCTTGAGGAAGACAGCAAAGAGGAAAATATAATAATGTTTGATGTTATGAAAGCCGAGGATGCTGTGACATCACAGAGGTACCAATTTTAATCAGTCCACTGTTGTAAGTGCAAAAGTGAAAGTCATATTCTAAAAGAGTCTAACATATGTAAACCAGATTGGCATTTTCTAGGTACAGTCTGTTTTCTATATCTTTTTTTTTTTTCAAACAATAAATCAGTCACAAACATTGTGATTTTAAAATTCAACATCTTTAAACTGTCAAAGTACCACTTTGTTAAAACATTCATAACACTTACATTTTTCCAACCTGACTGCTAAATTCTGTCAAGTTTTCTGTCAAGAAACATCAGCTTTCTCATTTTAAAATGTCATATTTGTTTATGATTGTTTCAGTTACGATCCAGAACCGCTGCTCGAAGTCACCATGAGCAGCGAGTCAAAAGGTCTGGAGCTGCAGGTCTGTGAAAAAGACAATGAAGAAGCCAATGAAAACCAAATGCAGGTTCCAGAAAGTCTGTGTGGCATTTTCAAAGCGGATGGAGTCGAAATTCATTTAGATTTCAGCAAAATTAAGAAAACAGAAGAAGAATTTGATGACGATGACGAGTGTGAGCAGTTCTTCATTGGTGAGGCCCGGATTGTTTTATATTTTAGAGGCATGTTAAAATAAATAGTTAATACAGTGGAACCTTGGATTGCGAGTACCTCGGTTTACGAGTGTTCCGCAAGACGAGCAAATATTTTTAATAAATTTTGACTTGAAAAATGAGCATGTCTTGGTTTACGAGTGCTGAGTTTTTTGACAACGACACACACACAGGAGGAGGAGGAGTTTTACTATGTAAGACAAGGCGAGGGAAGGGGCTAATTCCACACACACACACACACACACACACACACACACACACACACACACACACACACACACACACACACACACACACACACACACACACACACACACACAGACATACAAATACAATGGAAACACTTATCTGTTGGGATTTATTTTAACTTTTTTTAAAGGTAAAGTGCAGATTAATTTGTTTTATTTTTACTATATATATTGTATTAATTATTTTTCTGTATTTATTTTTTTGGTCTGTGGAACGAATTATTTGAGTTTTCATTATTTCTTATGGGAAGAAATTATGCTCGTAATCCAAGGTTCCTCTGCAGGTTAATTTTGCATTTATATAATGTGTAATTGCTGATAGCATTTCTATAATTCTGTTAAATTATACTTTTAAAAATGTAACAAAAATGTTATACTGCTCCAAAACAAAACATTAATTCTTTATTATTTTAAAATGAATCATTTATTTATTTAAAATAAACTGCTTAATAGATTTTTTGTCAGGAAACAGCAGAGAAGGCAGAGCTGTTGAGATGTTATCTAATGTTGATGTTCTTTCCTCCTTATCCTTGGTGCAGACTGCACCCCTCCACCAGAAGCTCCTTTTAGCCACCGTTTGGTTTCAGCCAAACCCAGCCAGATCAGAAATTTCTACACGATCAACCACCAAGAGATCATTGGAGGGTAACCTTTTTCCTTTCCATTTCCATTCCCACCCCACCTTTGGCACTGTAACTGCTAAGAGACCTAAAAGCAGAGAACAGAATGTAAGAAATGGTGTGAAGAGTGCGGAAAGTCGACAGTAGAGTCCTTTTAATCCTCACAGGGAGGGTTTTACATAACCTTCCACTGCTGACTGCTGCTCTCCTCTCGCTCTATTCTTAGCTCCAGAGTCAGGGGCAATTATTTTTACCCTGGGCTTTCTTTATATGTGAAACTAGACCTTTTTGCCAGCTGGAAGCCAATCAGTAAGAGTTAACCTAGCACTTCAAAGAGACTTTGCTTTCAACAGATTGGCCTAGAAAAACACTATAAGTATCAGTGCAAAGTGTTTCAATTCAAAGCATTTGCATTAATGTAATGAACACGCTAGTGAAAACATTAATGTGTTTTTGCTTCATTTACAAAACTTAGCATTTTTTAAATAATTTGTTATTTGAAAGTTTAAAAACTGTGTTCAGCTTCACTCATTTTCTTTTTTTTTTTTTTTATTTGGTCTCACAGAGGCCGTTTTGGTCAAGTGCACAAATGTATTGAAAATTCATCTGGACTCACTCTAGCAGCCAAGATCATTAAAGCACGGAGTCAAAAGGAAAAGGTAGAATTAATGACAGCATTATACAAACAACTCCAAACACAATAGAATTGTATATGGAATAAGTATATAATGATAACCTGCTATCCGTGAATCAAGGCTTATTTTAATAACTTTTAATAGCCTAATTTTGCACTTAATAGTTGTGCGTTTTAATAATTCCAATTATAAATGCACACATGCCTGTATTTAAGATTTTGGTTTTGATAGAACTGCTGCATGCTTCTGTTTGTTTTGGCAGGAGGTGGTGAAGAATGAGATTCAAGTCATGAACCAGTTGGACCATGCCAATCTGATCCAGCTCTATGCCGCCTATGAATCCAGGAGCGACATCATCCTTGTCCTTGAATAGTATGCACCGCATAGTGATTTATTACTGTTCTACATACAGTAAGGCTATATTTAAAAGTGAGGACAGGGTGGAAAGAAGAAAGGTAGCCATGTCTTGTTTCCATGAAAGACCGTTATTGACTGGAATTAATAGTTAAATGTTAATAGAGGACCATTTTAAAGGTTCAATCTGTTTGGAAAATGCATTAGAAAATGTGTGATTTGTATTATTGGCTTCTATCAGATCTGACTAGATTTGTTGATTCAGGCTGATGCTTCATACTGTATTTTTCTGACCCAGAAATTAGCTCCACCTCCCAGTCAAAAATTCTGCGTAATTTAAATCATTTTCTTAAATGGCAACTTAATGCACATGTAATTTTAAAGATGCACTTACGCAGAAGAAAAATATATTTTTTGCTATTCACCTGACAGACAGCAGAGGGCTCTATATGACAAACCGCACTTGCGTATGTGTATTCTCTTTCTGTTTTACTTTTATTTAATTAGCACATGAGTACATTGCAAAAGTGCCAGAAATATTTACTACTACTACTACTACTAGTAATAATAATAAATAACTAAATAAACAGATAGATAAATGAATGAATAAATACAACTTTTTAAAATATAAAAATTAGAGTATATCTATGAATAAACAAAAGCAACAATATACATGTCATATTTGGGCATGTTTTGGTTGTTTGTGTGTACATTTTTAAAATCCTTAACATAACCTTCTATGCTCCTTAATTCCAGTGTGGACGGTGGTGAACTCTTCGACAGAATTATTGACGAGAACTATAAGCTGACTGAGCTGGACACAATCATGTTTGTCAGACAGATCTGTGAGGGGCTGCGCTATATGCACAAAATGTACATTATCCATCTGGACCTGAAGGTAACGCAATTCACCAAGAGCTAACTTTAATAAGGCAATCTCAATAATCATATTTTTTTCTTCCAATATGACTAACCATTGGATTTATTGTCATCTGTAAAGCTGCACTGTGACAATGTCTATATCTTTCTCTCTAGCCTGAGAATATCCTGTGTGTTAGCAGGGTGACAAACAAAATCAAGATCATCGACTTTGGACTTGCAAGAAAGTATGTTCTGTATGGCATTCCATAAAAATCTAAAACTATTTATATACATACAAATATACCTTATAATGACTTGTTCATTTTTCATCATTAATAGATACGTACCCCGGGAGAAGTTACGAGTGAATTTTGGCACACCAGAGTTTCTCGCCCCTGAGGTGGTCAACTATGACTTTGCATCTTTTAACACAGACATGTGGAGCCTTGGTGTCATCACGTACATGCTGTAAGAATTTACTGCCTAATTTTATCAGAGATCTCTAAAGTGAGATTACTCAGTGCTAATGCACTCTAGTTTTTAGTGATTACTTATACCTGGGGGGAGTTTTTTGCTTTCTTCAAAACCTGCAGTTACAAACACCAAACATACAAACCAGACCAACATCCTGTGTACATCCTGTATGTTGTTTGCATCACTCACAGAGAGTTCACTTTTTTCATTTATGATGCTTGTTCTTAACAGCCTGAGTGGTTTGTCTCCTTTCCTTGGTGATGATGATAGTGAGACATTGAACAACATCCTGGTCTGCCGGTGGAACTTTGAGGAAAGTGAGTTCTTAGGTATTTCAGAGCAGGCCAAGGACTTCATCTCCAAACTACTTGTCTACAATAAAAGGTATGCTCCATCCATCCTTCCATCCATCCATCCATCCATCCATCCATCCATCCATCCATCTATCCATCCATCCATCCAACTGTTTACTCAGCCACCAGCTAGCTAGCCAATCAGCCTTCAATTAATGCATTCAATTAATGCGTTCAATTTTGAACATGGTCTATTTGTAGCTGGAGGATAGGTGCAAGTGAAGCTCTGAAGCATCCTTGGCTTTCAGACCCAGTGCTCCACAGTTACCTGCACAAAAAGGTAAAACGTCCTTTTCATACACATGATGGTGAAGACTACTCTATAATCTACCCCAGATCAGGCTAACTTGTTTTTCATCATTTTCTTGTTGTCTTTGCAGAAGAACATGTGTCACTCACGTAGAAATTCATGTGTGCCTCCACCTGAGAGCTAATGTAAGTCACTGACCACAAGTCACTTATCAGCAAATATTCTGTCTAACCTAGCATATATTCTTAAGCTAATGCATATTACTGTATATGGTTGACCGATTAAATTTTGTTTTCTTGTAGATCTGGCTTTGTTTCTGCCAGCTGAGGCCATTTGGACCAAGCCTGCTGTGCTTTTAATTACTGGAAGTTACTTGTAAAACTATCTACCTTATGCTTTTTGGGTCACTGGTTTTGGGTCAATTCTGTCTCATTCTGATAACACAAGTCGCATATCATGATGGATGACATCATTACTTTTAGTTATGAGTATTAGTCTTCCCAAAGCACCATACGATCTTAAAGGGATAATATGGAATTATTGTTATGCAATAGATGTTACCGTAATTAGAAATAATAAACATTAGTATTGTTTTTTTCCCCACCTTCTACATTTGTAAAATGATTACGTGTACCACTGTACAATAAATAAGGAATTACACGCCTTGGGGTGTGGTAGCTTACACCTCTGCAATCTACAAAGCACCAACTTTAGTAACTCCTCCCAAAAACATTAAATGAAAGGTTTGTTACTGAAAATGAATCATGTCAGCCATTGTTAATTAAGAGCAATTTGTTATTAATTATCAATTAGTGAATTATTTGTAATAAATGTTATTGAATGTAATATTATAAAAATCAGTATGTATAAAAGCGATAAACTAATCATAATTGGAATTACCAGAGGGCATTTAAAGTGTTGCAAGTGTGTGCTATGGTGTATAATATGCATCACTTAAGCATGGTATTGCAAACAACAAGAAAGCATGATATTCAGACAGCAACAAAAAAGAAACCTTTTTATATTGTTTATGTATGATGATTTATGATAGAGATCTTGATTTATTTAAAAATAATCAATATTATATCCTATTATTTTGGGGATGCATGATCTCTTGCAGTGTTTCTGTACATATATATTTATATATTATATATTTATACATATATATTTTCCCTGTGTGCGAAGACATAGCTATTCAAGCTTCGTGATTCACTGTACTGTAAAATCTGATTTAATTTTTAAGTATAATCTCTTTAGATTTATTGGATAAGTCTTTACATCTGCTGAGTTGTAATTATACCCGGAATAAACATTAATTTTTCATGTGCTTTTTTTAGGTGTCCAAACACTGTTTATTTATTTTCTTTCTTTCTTTCTTTCTTTCTGATTATGATTATGATTAGAAGTGAGCTAGTGAGTAAACATCACTGAGTTAATCACTGAAAAAAAAAATGCCTGTGATATTCTGTTAAGCTGGATTTTGTGCACTTTATGACTTTATTTATTTATCTATTAAACATATTTCTTTTTTTTTTCTTTTTAGTGCAAAAAATCATGTAACTTTCCCATATTGTATATGTGGGGATGGTGAACACAAATAATTTTTACAGTTCAAATAAAGTAATTTACATCTTACCACGTCTAGAAATTTATTTCTAATGTTCATAACAAATGTAGAAATAATTGTTATCATGGAACATTCTGAATTGTTTCTTTTGGATTATTCTGAGTGAAACTCTCTAATTAGTTGATTTTTTTTTTTTTTCAGAATCCACTGGTTTATTGCATAAAAGGAGTCATAAACTATAATCTTTGTTCAGTTAGAGTTGCATTAAATTTATAGTTTAGTTGTTTTCCATTTTCCATTCTTACACCAAATATAAATATATATATATATACAGTATGTCACAAAAATGAGTACACCCCTCACATCTCTGCAAATATTTAGTTATATCTTTTTCATAGAACAACACTGCATAAATGCCTCTTTGAAACAATGAAAAGTAGTCAGTGTGAAGTTTGTAAATTTATTGTCCCCTCAAAATAACTAAAAATACAACCAATAATAGCTGAACCCCTGGCAACAAAAGTGAGTACACCCCTAAGTGAAAATGTACAAATTGAGCACAATTAGTCATTTTCCTTCCCCTTTGTCATGTGACTCATTAGTGTTACACTGTCTCAGGTGTCACCAGATAGCAGGTGAGTTAAATTTGGTATAAAAGCTCTTCCACTCTATCAACCTGGCCACTGAAAGTTCAACATGGCACCTCATGGCAAACAACTCTCAGAAGACCTGAAAAAACTAATTGTTGCTTTACATAAAGATGGCCGAGGCTATAAGAAGATAGCCAACACTCTGCAACTGTGCTGCAGCAGCGTGGCCAAGACCATCCAGAGCTTTAAGAGGACAGGTTCTTCTCAAAACAGGCCTCGCCATGGTCGGCCAAAGAAGCTGAGTGCACGTTCTCAGCGTCAGATCCAAAGATTGGCTTTGGAAAACAGACGGATGAGTTTTAGCGTCCAACATTGCTGCAGAGATTGAAGGGATGAGAGGTCAGTCTGTCAGTGCTCAGACCACACGCCGCACACTGCATCAAATTGGTCTGCATGGTTGGATTACTGGAACCATGTCCTGTGGTCTGATGAGACCAAGATAAACCTATTTGGTTCAGATGGTGTCAGACGTGTGTGGCGGCAACCAGGTGACGAAGACAAAGACAAGTGTTTCTTGCCTACCGTCAAACATGGTTGTGGGAGTGTCATGATCTGGGGCTGCATGAGCGCTGCTGGCATTGGGGAGCTACAGTTCATTAAGGGAAACATGAATTCTGACATGTAGTGTGACATACTGAAGCAGAGCATGATCCCCCCTCCCTCCGGGAACTTGGCCGCAGAGCAGTGTTCCAGCATGATAAAGACCCCAAACACACCCCCAAGATAACCACTGGCTTGCTAAAGAGGCTGAGGGTAAATGTGATGGACTGGCCAAGCATGTCTTCAGACCTAAGCCCCATAGAACACCTCTGGGGCATCCTGAAAAGGAAGGTGGGGGAGCACAAGGTGTCAAATGTCCACCACCTCCGTGATGTTGTGATGGAGGAGTGGAAGAGGATTCCAGTGGCAACATGTAAAGCTCTGGTGAACTCCATGGCCAAGAGTATTCAAGCTGTGCTGGAAAATGACGGTGGCCACACAAAATATTGACATTTCACATTTTCACTTAGGTGTGTACTCACTTTTGTTGCTAGGGGTTCAGCTATTATTGGCTGTATTTGTAGTTATTTTGAGGGGACAATAAATATACACTGCTATACAAACTTTAGTCTGACTACTTTTCATTGTCATTTGTGCGGTGTTGTCCTATGAAAAGATATAACTAAATATTTGCAGAGATGTGAGGGGTGTACTCACTTTTGTGACGTACTGTATATGTATATATATTTGGTGTAAGAATTGAAAACAACTAAACTAATTTAAGTATTTAATCCCCTGCTACACTGTGACATTCATCCAAGTATTTTACTGGTCTTTGGATAACAAATGGTTAAAGGTTTTCTCAGTTTGCCTGCTTCATGTCTGAAATAAAGAATTCTCCCACAAACTACTTTAATGGCCCAAGCATGAGGTGAGGTCAGGACTGTATGAAGGATATTGCAATTACTCCCAGACGAGATCTCATAATCTTCAAGTGGTGTTGGTGAATGATTGCATGTACATTTCTCACAGCTCTCTTCCGCATGTTGGTGACAGGTTATCTATTCATTTTCAAGTGTTCCACTTCCTGAATGTTTATGGGAACACAACTACAGTTTCCGAGATCATCATGTAAGGAATATATGTCTAAAGTACCAACAGTGGAGCATCAGTCGCATCCATAACAATCAGGAATCTTATGATGGCATAATATCAAATCTTATCCGGAATATCTGTAAAGTAATGGATTATGTGCTGTATGTGTGGATTGTATCAGGCGCAAAAATTAGTGGCTGCACTGACCTGTTATTATCAGCAGATGGCAGTAAATGGACCATCGTATAAGAACAGGATTTTGTGCTCCATCTCTGCTACTGTACTGTGTAAAAAGACATATAATACAAAAATAAAGGAATAAAATCCAACATTGGCAATCCTGTTTAAAAATGTAAAAATATTGTTGTTGTAAATGATGTTGCTTTCTTATAAATTTTTAAAAAATAATTTATTTACTAATTTAGTTAAGCAATTCCCACCTGCCATTCCCTTTATTACGCCATGAAGGCTGCAACTACCAGTCAGGAGTGCCAAAGACTATCAGGTGTTTCACCACCACTGTCAGGAGCAGTGTAACCTCCGTAGTTCAACTAGGGACTGTGGAGCCCAGTGGTGATTAACAATGTATTTATTGCCAACCTGTCAGCGGCGGCCGGTCAATACGGGGCGCAGGGGCGCCACCGCCCTTAAAGTTAGGCAGAGAAGAATGCTCCATTAACATGTAATTATTTAACATAATGATTATTTATTTTAATAATTAAATAAAGTCATTTAGTCACAATATTCCGCTGTATTTCTTGATATAATTTATTTGCCATTTAAAAAAATCTAAACTGTATTACGTTCTTTTGTGTTGGTGTACGCGGGGCGCCGGACAAATGAGTGTCTATGTAGGCACGTACGTTTTTGAAAAGCATGTGACCTGAGGCTGAGCTCTGATTTGATTTTGTCAAATCATCCTTCGGGCGCGGCACTGGGCGCCCTGAACCCTCCCGGTTTTATTCTTAGCAAATCAATATTGTTTGTAAATATTTGGGCTCATGTGATTGGACCATTTTCAACGAGTCTTTTCCAGCACTTTTTATGGCAAGCGGAGCTGCTGACGTGAGTCATGTGAGTGATGCCTTTATTTTATACTAGTACAGTAGTAGAGATGCTTAATCACATGATAAATGGCTATTTTCAGGCGGGCATTAAAAGTTTAATTTTAATTTTGTTTCCGCCCCCCCCCCACCCCCAGAATTTTTTGCACCAGCCGCCACTGCGACCTGTACGTCTTTGGACTGTGGGAGGAAACCCGAGTACCCAGGGGAAACCTACCAAGAACATGCAAACTCGAGGAACACACTGACCCTGAAGTGGGAATAGAACCGAGACTGGCAAGGCCACAGTGCTAATCATTAACCCAACATGTGCATTGTAAGTATTAAATGAAGATAACCTAAATGTTTATAATTAAGAACTGATCTTGCAAAACAATGAGACAAATTCACATGGAAAATCAACAATAAATGCACAGAGTGTTTAATCTTGAGTCATCATCTACTCTATTTGGCTCATTTGAATATTTTAATAATAGAAATACGGAGAATGATTTAAAGATGTGGATAATCGCTAATGCAGATTTCCTTGGGTGTGAATTTGGCGATTTAGTCTCGATTATCTGGTTCATCCCCAAAACCCCTGAGTCCACACTATCTCTTCATAACTAGCATGTGGTGTACATTCTGGGAACCAGCCTGGAGCAAATACATATATGTGTTTGTACCTCAGATGCACCCACCCACCCACCCACCCACACACACACACACACACACACACACACACACACACACACACACACACACATACACACATACACATACACACACACACACACACACACACACACACACACACACACACACACACACACACACATACACACACAAACACCCAGCTACGCACCCACACACACACACATACACACACACACACACACACACACACACACACACACACACACACACACACATACACACAGCTACGCACCCACACACACACACGCACACACACACGCACACACACACACACACACACACACACACACACACACACACACACACACACACACACACACTCACACACACACACACTCACACATACACACACATACACCCAGCTATGCACCCACGCACACATACACACGCACACACACACGCGCACACACACGCACACACACACGCACACACACACACACACACACACACACACACACACACACACACACACACACACACACACACACACACACACAGGCAGACAGCATACATTTAGACAGTGAATGCTGATTGCTGACATTTTAAATGTTCCAGGCTGCAGTTAAAGACTCATATAATCAAAGGTCTGTTCCAGGAGAGAACGTGGTGCGCTTTGGGACTCAATTAAGCCCATTTTTGGAGTCTGACGCTTGGCCTCACCTCGATTCCTTTCAGATAGAAAAATGCTTGGGGGTAGATGGACACACACACACACACACACACGCCTTCCAAGTCACCACCCACCACCCACCAGACCCCCCCCTGTCCAGCACTTGAAAGCACAGAAGGTTCCAGAAGCTTAATTAAATTCAACTGTGGCGGCTGGAGCGTTCGATACAGTTTATTCACCTGAAAAAATAAACGGAGAATCTGGAGGAAGACGAGGAGGAGGAGGACTGTGGTGGAGAGAGCTGGGAAAAATGCAAGGTCAGAGGATTAAACATGAAGGTCAGTATAAGGAGCAGTGTGCTGCTGCTGTGCTGCTGCTGCTGTCTGCATAGATCCTAGTTTAATACTGACACTGTCACAGTAACTAAGGAATCCTTTGTTAACTGAGGAATAAAACACTCAGGGGTGTGCTGTTATAGGAAGTGAATCAACAGCAAAGTGGCCCAAAGAAGTACAGTTACTGTTAGCACCCCAAAGTTGATTAATTGTAATTACAGTAAAGTTTTTATAAAACAACAATGTGCACACTTTTAAATGAAAAAAAAAAAATCATCTTCATATATGATTATGTTTAATAATGTGGGTTGTTCAAGGAACAATTTAGATCCTGTTAGCACATATACTAAGCTCCTTTCCTCCTTTTCTCCAAGTTAATAAAATAAAACAGTTTATGTTACAGAAAATAGCAAAGTGCTTGCTCTGGAGACTCCTTCTAGAAATACTAAAGACTGGACTTTAACACTGTCCTAACTGAGCTACTATTGAGTGTACATTACAAACATGAATGTACAGGTTGTGTCTGCATTTTATCCTCCTGTTTACATATTCCTGGCCCAAGTTTTAGCGCCACCTTGAGGCCAAATTGAGGCTGTAGTAATGTCTAGGTTTATGAGAACACATGGGTTGACTGGGGGAAGGTTGTAATACTGTATTTAATTACGAATATTAACTTTCAGACACAGAGATAGCTCAGAAATGTACATCCAGATTCTTTAAAGTAAAAAAAATGTTGAACTCCCACTTTATTCCAAACACCATTCTAATCCTGGGTAAGACCCCTCTTGCGCACTAAAACATTTAACTGTTTAAAACATTGTTCATGTCGACTTGAGTGCATCACATATTTTTTGTTTCATACTCACATTAATACCATATTTTGATTTCCAATTTAAAGTGTTGTTTTGTTTATTTATTTTTAAATACAGTTTAAAGTGGAAACCAAAATGTACTAACGTATTCATTTACAGGGATGCGTATAAAGGTAACAAGTTCAGCTGTCCTCTGGCTCCCCAAGCAAAACCAATCGCCTTGGCAATCCTTATTATTCTGAACAAGAGGCCATTTAGCCAAACAGGTGAAACTGATTTCTAACCTCTCCCTCTTCCACTTTTTTATTTCTCCATTTTTATTTATTTATTTTTTTTTGTAAGCCCCTGGGGCCTTTGAGCTGAGTAGAGTTTTGTGTGACAGTCTTGGTGCAAGGCCCAGTTTACAGTGGCGAGAAATTCAATTTCGTCCTGCACTCTCCCACTCCCTCTCTCCATCTTTCGCCCCTCCGCCCTGGTTCTCTCTCTCTATCTCCAGGGGTGATCTCTGACAACAAAATCAGATCCAGATGGGCTTATCAGGACTGAACGATAACAAATCCTGCAGGAGTTCATGTCGATGCAGGACCACCTGCACAAAGGCCCGGGGAAGAGGCAGGACACTGCTGTGAATGTGAGTGCTCATACTGTATAGACATCATGATGTGTGTGTGTGTGTGTGTGTGTGTGTGTGTGTGTGTGTGTGTGTGTGTGTGTGTGTGTGTGTGTGTAGTTTAGAAAAGGAGGTACAGCCATGAGGGAATATGAAATATGCAGTTCAGGGAGAGATTTCATTTTTCCTTCCTGTCTCTTTCATTCCTTCTTCTTGGACCCCTCTCTTTCTTCCTCTGTGGGTGGTATTAGAGTTAAACTGGCCGACAGAGGTCTTAGGTCACCATCAACAGGCTGCCTTTTCTCAAACTTATCTCTATATTTCTCTCCAGGGGCGGCCCGTTGGTCTATACAATTATAGCAAGATTAACTAAATACAATATTTCATGCCACCAAACAATAGTCCAGGGTCCTACAGCCAGGAGAAAGTGGGAACTGTGATGAAATTTCTGTTGATTGAAGGTGTAAAGCCATCAAGCAGACGTCAAGCAGGCAGTCCGATAAAGAGACCAGTGTACCTCTCTGGTGTATATAAACTTTATATATTGGCGATATCCACACACTAATGAATCCCTGGGATACGTGCACGAGTGTAGTAGGGGATTAGTGAAAACTGTTTCCTGTTATCCTGCACAATCAAAAGCCCTGGTTTGACTTGAATGCTCTTCACACTATATGTATTATAAAAAACACTGTTGTTTTTGTAGATGTTACATGCTATCAAGCTCAGAGTATGGTAGCTTACGTTGAACATACCATCAGCAAACCTGCTGAGTATCTCTTGAGCAATGTGAGGAGGCTTTGTGTGTCTTTACAAGAGGCTAAAACATTATTCTGGCAAAACGGTTCGAAGCTGTCCGTTTACAAAATGTATGCCTGGGCATTAAAATTCCAAAAGTGTACAACAAGAATAAAACATCTGTCATTGCACATTGCTTAGGAAGGCCAAGCATACATAAGGAATAAAATTCATGGGGGCATGCCCTTATAGGAAATGATTAATCAATGACGTGGAAGTCTCATTAAATGAAGTTATGGTTAAAATGTTAAAGTGAATGTAACTTAATGTAACCTTGTGCAAACCACCTCCACCACCACTCCCACCACACAAACAACAATGTTTCTAATCGCAAATTATTTTGGCACATTATGTCACCAGCAGAATTGATATTGCAGTTATATATACAATAACAATTATACTGTATACGCTAAATACTACATACAGTAGTGGCCAAAAGTTTTGAGAATGACACAAATATTAGTTTTCACAAAGTTTGCTGCTAAACTGCTTTTAGATCTTTGTTTCAGTTGTTTCTGTGATGTACTGAAATATAATTACAAGCACTTCATACGTTTCAAAGGCTTTTATCGACAATTACATGACATTTATGCAAAGAGTCAGTATTTGCAGTGTTGGCGCTTCTTTTTCAGGACCTCGGCAATTCGACTGGGCTGCTCTCAACCAACTCCTGGGCCAAATCCTGACTGATAGCAACCCATTCTTTCATAATCACTTCTTGGAGTTTGTCAGAATTACTGGGTTTTTGTTTGTCCACCCGCCTCTTGAGGATTGACCACAAGTTCTCAATGGGATTAAGATCTGGGGAGTTTCCAGGCCATGGAGCCAAAATTTCAACGTTTTGATGGTACAACTGATGGTAGCGCTCAGCTTCTCTTCTCCAGACAAGCCTTTTTCCAGATGCCGCAAACAATCGGAAAGAGGCTTCATCCGAGAATATGACTTTGCCCCAGTCCTCAGCAGTCCATTCGCCATCCTTTTTGCAGAAGATCAATCTGTCCCTGATGTTTTTCTTTGGAGAGAAGTGGCTTCTTTGCTGCCCTTCTTGACACCAGGCCATCTTCCAAAAGTCTTGGCCTCACTGTACGTGCAGATGCGCTCACACCTGCCTGCTGCCATTCCTGAGCAAGCTCTGCACTGGTGGCACTCCGATCCCGCAGCTGAATCCTCTTTAGGAGACGATCCTGGCGCTCGCTGGACTTTCTTGGACGCCCTGAAGACTTCTTAACAAGAACTGAACCTCTTTCCTTGAAGTTCTTGATGATCCTATAAATTGTTGATTTAGGTGCAATCATAGTAGCCACAATATCCTTGCCTGTGAAGCCATTTTTATGCAACGCAATGATGAACTTCTTTGCAGGTCACCATGGTTAACAATGAAAGAACAATGATTTCAAGCATCACCCTCCTTTTAACATGTCAAGTCTGCCATTCTAACCCAACCAGCCTGACATAATGATCTCCAGCCTTCGTCAACATTATCACCTGAGTTAACAAGACGATTACTGAAATGATCTCAGCAGATCCTTTAATGACAGCAATGAAATGCAGTGGAACAGTTTTTAAGTTAATTTTCATAGCGAAGAAGGACTACGCAATTCATCTGATCACTCTTCATAACATTCTGGAGTATATGCAAATTGCTATTATAAAAACTTAAGCAGCAACTTTTCCAATTTCCAATATTTATGTAATTCTCAAAACTTTTGGCCACGACCGTACAATAACTGAGGCAAACTCAGGTGTTAGTTATCAAGGGATGTAAATGATTTACACTGTACGCTATTCATAGCTGACACATTTACATGAAATAAATTTTATTCCATCTTTCATCTTCCTAACGGTCGAAAAATGTATCCCTTTAATTTTTCAATATTACACATCTGAATAATAAACATGTCCTGAGTAGATTTTGTGGTTCTTTTTAATGACTGCTGAAATAAAACAGAGTTTGGCAGTCAGTCCTGGACTTCTGGTTCTTACCGTAGAACAATATTTTCAATTCGGTTCAAAGTGATATAATTTCTATTGTCCAAGCCTGTGCTAATGGGGAAGAAGAAGTGATTGGAAACGTCAATAAGAAATCATTAATGTGAATCACTATAGCACTGTTTAAATTATATGAACAGAAAGAATACACCACTACTTAACCTGCAAAGTGAAAATATGGGAGGGGGCCAGATCGTGTTTTACCATCCGTCTTCTCTATGTGAGTAATTAATTTGGCTGAAACCTGACTCTCAGACCGTGCTGAGCTGACACTCGCCACATACGAGTTGTGAAACACCATTTCACCCATCGAACGCATTCCTCTCTCTCTAAACGGCGATCATTGCTCCAGTCCATCCATCAGATGTGACATATGAAAGCCGACAGTGCACGCCGGCTGCGTATGTGTGCTCGGGGTCGTGTGGAGCCTTGCTGGGCCGTTGTTTTCTCAAACACTGATCAAACAGGAATTAAAGCGGCAGAGGCCCAGCTAACAGACTCCCAGCCGAGACTGAAGGTGTTTACACGGCTTAGCTCGCAGCATGTGCCCCGCTGTTAATGTTACAGTGTCAATACTCTGATGCGTCTATATTCTGTATGTGTTGTATGTGCTAAACAATATATCACACTGTTCAGCCCATATGTTCCGCAAAAAAAAAAAAACTAGGTAATAATACACTAGTCATGGAATCACAGCAGGGATCAAAATTTAGCCAGGTACAGTAAGCTTGTCACACACAATTCCACATAACATGCCTCAGAGTGTAACTAGTATAATACAAAACACACCCCAACAGATTAGTACCTATATATAGCTGCATGTTCTTAGTAGCATGTTACCAGTACCAGTACCTATGTGTACTATAATCATTTAAAAATATATATATTTTTTTTTTACATATAGTAGAAAGCCTCATGGACCCAGAGAGAACATGTAGAACTTGACACAAGACAGTAACCAAGTGCGCTTTCTCACTGGCCACAATTGCTTCCTACAGTACATTGATCTGTACTCAGGCGTCTACATTCTCAGATACACAGTGACTGTTTGTGGTATTCCAATAAACACAAAGGGAAGACAGGGAAGTCGATATTTATTTCTATTTCTAACAAAATCTAAATGCCTCCAAGATCTAAGAATGCCTCCCTTGTCTGCATCCCAACATGATCAACTATGGCCATGCTGTTTAGTGGATGAGGCCAGCAAATGTTATGTGCATATACGGATTTTGGAGGTGTTAAACAGTGTTGATGATGGCACATTATAAACAGCCCTTCATCCATTCGGGTTTAGGTGCAGTTTGTTTTTATATTTGATTTGATCCATTTACAGTCCTCGAGACCAACCCTACATGTGGACTTGGACATGATACACTGATCCATGTTCAGGCATGGCGCAGAGTATTCACATACCACAAATGTACTAGACTCTTGGGTGAAGTGTACTTGGATCTGAGCCTGAGTCTCTAATATAAAAGTACTCCCAAGCTCGGGATCAGACCTCGTTGTTATTTATTAATATCTTGTTAAACTTCCCACATAGGAAATACAAGTTGTCATTCTCAAGTCACATCTCAATTACATGTACATATTTTGTTTATTAAATAAACATTGGCAAAACACCATTTATTGATTAACTGTCTTTCTAATCAACTTGCCATATGATGTGTAAAGTCTGGACAAAATAAGCCGCCATTTAAGAAGCCACAAATAATTGACGGTTAAGCGCATGAAGCAATGCACCCAGCATGCATACAGCCAACTGTACAAGCTACTGAAGGCAGTGTTATCATCTGGAGGTGCTTCAGTTGGTCAGGTCTAGGCTCAGCAATGTTATGCGTCAATAAAATGAAGTCAACTGATGACCTGAGGTTATCATATCTGTATATTTTTTCTGGAATATTCCAGAACTCAGATTGTAAACAAGTGATTCTGGGAGGAATGATTTTCACACATGACTTGGTCAGTATATTGAATGCCATAATCTGCTTTCGTCAGGGAGGATATGATGTCAACCAATTAGTGTTGGTATGACAGCACCCCCTACTGGTGATCTTGCTAATAATATACAGAGTCTTGCCAAACATCACTCACAAATCCGTCCTCCCATGAATAATAAATATAACGTTTTTTTTTTAGAGCATGATTTAGCCATTTAAAACAGGATTTCCGTCTAAATCAATAAAATCATTAAGTCAATGTGTGTGTCTGCTTATAAGTACTTGTGGTACTGTACTTTGGTGTGTTGTTTTAGTATATAGTACCTTAAAAAAAAGGCAAGTCAGATTCTTTGTAAGTGAGCTTTTCCTGGCTGCTATAACCAATTTGAATTCTTCCAAGATCTCTTGGAAAAGGTTTTTTTTTTTTTTTTTGGAGGATTTGAGGAAGGACTTGATCCATCACAACATTCTGGTGACAAACTAGTCAAGAAATTTCAATACACCTGGCTTTGTTTCAGTATGTGTAATAAAAAGTAAAAACCAAAAACGTCAACTACAGCTTCAAGAGCTGATAATACAATTTTGTGTGCGTTGTATGAAACCAGAGATTTAGACACACCATTTAGACACACACCGAGCAGATAACACATTCACACACATGTTATTGGCAATTTAGATTAATCTGCATTATTTATAGTGTCTCATGCGCACTCTCCCTTTGTAAAGTGGCATGATTCCAGCACTCCGCTCCATGATGGATGAGTAGAGCTCCAGGTCTCACTCCAGCCACACTGTGTGTGTAGTGATTGAGGGGCCGATCACTCCTGTGTTCAGGCCGTCTACCCCCAAAGCACACACGCTGTTCTGGCCAACACAAACAGCACACACACAGCAGTCAACGGGGAAACACTCCACTGCTATTGTCATGTGAAATGTTCCCACGAAGTGACCCAGACAATCCAGGACAGCCTCAACACAGCAGCCAGGATAGAGTTTGCCATAAAACAGGAGCGATGTATGTGTGTGTGTGTGTGGTTCCCTATGTTTGCGTGGGCAGCCAGTGAACTAGAGACTTTTGTTGTGGAGAAAGTGGTCGTAGCCTCTGTTTGCTGAGTTATGATTGATTAGATGACATGACAATCAGTGAGGATCATTAGCAAGCCACTTATAATACTGCCCAATTTTACAGCATTAAATCCTCCAAAAACATTTAGCATCATTTACTGAAATAATGCTAATTTGATTAAAAAGAGATTTCTTATTGCTCTTTGGCTCTTTTCTATAGGACATTTTCCAAGTTGTTATAATTCCGTCTATCCTCATACCCAAATATCTTTTGAACTAGTCATAAACATAAACAACCATTAGATTACGGGTAAACTGTTGCTATGATGGGATGCAACACTACTCAGACTGTGGCATTTAAACGATTGATGATTGGTATTAACAAGCCCAGAGTGTGCCAAGAAAACACCACTCCTCCAGCCTGGTCTGTAAGCTTGGGTCAATGGAATCAGGCTGTTGGTGCCTAATTTCGACCCTATAGTTTTTGTGCTTCAGCATATTCATAAGACCAGGTTACATTATTTATTTATTTATTTATTTATTTTCTTTTCTTTTCAAGTCTACAATTGTGTGGATTGAGTGAGCTGGTCCACTACAGCCACAGATTTCTATTCTTGGGAAGCAGAAGTGGAACCTGACATGGTCTTCTGCCGTTGTAGTTCACTGTCAAAATCCATGAGATCCCGTCTTTTGTTAGGTCCTGACTATTGCCAACTAGGAACACCCTACAAAACCTGTGGCTTTGGAATTGCTTTGACGGTAACCATTTGGCCCTTGTCAACGCCGCTCATATCCTTACATTTGCCCATTTGTTCCTGCGTATAACACATCAACTTCAGGGACAAAATGTTCACTTGCTGCCTTCTATACCCACCCACTTCCAGGTGCCACTGTAATGGGATAATCAGTGTTATCCACGTCACGTATTAGTGGTCATACTGTTTTCTTGTGATCGTATGTGTTATATACTGGACAATGTCGTCTTCTGCAAACTGGATATGGACACCTGACCTTTGGCCTGTTTCCTGGACTCATTCAGACACATAAAGATGTCTGCAACAATTTTTTTTTTTTTTTTAATTAAAAAAAGCTTTGAACATGCATATTTTCAACACCCACATTAAACAGCAGTCATGAATTACTTTAATAAGGTGTTCTCCTCAACTCCTGAAGTGGAACTGAAACTGATAGAAAATGCTGATGATAAATGTATCTCATTTAAGTAAATGGTTTTGTGTGTCACTTTTTTCCAACTATAATTTGCTCCCAATTTGACAATAAAAAGCACAATAAAAGCATGAGTTTGCATTATGTCTTGATTAAAACGCAGCCAACATATTGTTAATTGCATATACATAACCACACACACACACACACACACACACACACGCACACACACACACACACACACACACACACACACACACACACACACACACACACACACACACACACAGACACACACACACACAGACACACAGACACACACACACACACACACACACACACACACACACACACACACACACACAGACACACACACACACAGACACACACACACACACACACACACACACACACACACACACACACACACACACACACACACACACACACACAGACACACACACACACAGACACACACACACACACACACACACACACACACACACACACACACACACACACACACACACACACACACACACACACACACATCTGGCTGTTGCTTTAACGATTGTGACAGACTTGTGAAAAGTGGAATTAGAGTGTTTTTGCACAATACTAAATTCACATTGATATCCTTACACTGTATACCTTTTTTTTTAAAGATATATTAGCCTAATATGATGTACAAGTTATTTATCAGGCAAAAATATAATACTTGTAAATTGGATACTGAACATATATTTTGTATACTTCTTATAGAACATGCATGCACATATGTTATATACGTACAGTATGTGTTCATTGTGCAACATGCTACAAATCCCACAGTTTAACCATGTTTCTTTCTTTATTGTTGCACTGAGTACCCGAGCCATCACATTGTCCTAAATTTACTCAAATATTATATACTGCCATGCTTGTATAACACCCACAGCTACATTGGATCTCAGTGTGTATTATTGTATCTGTTCGTCCATGCCCACACTGTCATGTTATCCCCCTACAATAAAGCTCTGTGCCAGCTCATTTCATGGCCTGGCATTTATGTCCCTAACCGCACCGACCTTCATTTTACGGGCAAAACAGGAAGATCGCGGCTCCGTGGCTCATTCTTTCAACCTCAAAAAACACACTGTCTGACACTACTGTTTATTTGCCTTCTGATTTACTGTAACTGGGTCATGAAGGGCTTTTCTTCTCTTTTTCTTAAGCCCTAGCATTGATTGCAGTATCTGTTCACTCAAATATAAGACTCTGCATTAAATGACAAAAGATAAATTAGTTAATTCAGTATGTAAAAACGTATTTTCTCAAATCTACTGCACCTCTTTGGAAATGCACACTTTAAAACTTTTTTAGTAAAATGTTAAATTTGATACGTTAAAGTAAAATAAAGAAACATTGTCAAATAAACATTAAGTGTTTAGTTTCATATAATGTAAACAGTGAAATCAGACAGAATTTACATAATGCTGGAGCCCATTAAAGCAATTGAAGAGTTAAGCACCTCATTGGTCTAGATTAAAATGAGAATATTTAACATTTTATATGTAAATATACCTACCTCTATTTTGCAAATTAACACATTTATATTATAGATTTTATATATTGTTATAGTTTATACTGTATATACTACTCCACTTACTCCAACTCCTCCTCTTCCTCCTTCTCCTACTACTAAAAATAATTATAAGCAGTATTAATAATTCAATAATAATAATAATAATAATAATAATGATGATGATGATGATGATGATAATGATAATGATAATGATAATAATAATAATAATAATAAATTAGATGTCTTAATTAGTCTAGATAATGGTTTAGTGCTATATTCAATTAACAACTAGCATTTTTGAGTAATAAAGTTTTATTTGTAGGTTAATACTTCATAGTTTTGATTTCCTAAAGTGGTTTAAACTTTTTTTTTTAAATAAAATGTACTACATATTGTGTCTAAAATTAATGCAATAAAATTTAAGACAACAATTTTCATTACATAATAAATTATTGACATTAACTTTAGTTAAAAAAATTGAAATATTAACATAAATTACAGAATTGTTTGTATTTACTAAATCCCTTTTTATTTTTGTTTAAATGACACTCGAGCTGGCATTGCAAATACTTTTGATTAATTTCAGATCAAATTTCAGAGTGTCTCCTGACCATTGCTTCTGTAGAAGAGATTAGACAGGTGAAACATCTGACATTTTGCTGGAAGACATTTGCAAGTTATCTCTTTATCTATCTGGTATAATTTAAAAATTATATTTATGCTTTAAATAGTTTACCAAAATGTAATAGTACACAGAAAAGAATACTAACAAACAAACAAACTAACAATATATATATATATATATATAGATAGATAGATAGATAGATAGATAGATAGATAGATAGATAGATAGATAGATAAAATACTTTAATGACTGTCGTAAATGGTCATATTTATAACAAACCATAATCTTTTTAAAACTGTTTTAATGCACTACTACTCCTACTACTACTACTGCTACTAATAATAATAATAATAACAATAATAATAATAATAATAATTATTATTATTATTATTATATACAAAAAAACAATAATACAGTATTATGCACATTGGTTTCTAAATAATTTATTAAAAACATCATTATATCTTATCAGCTATTATAAGGTGTATAATGTGTTATAAGCATAGTTAAAAATTACATTATGTGAAAGTATCTTGAATCTTGAAGGATAAGATTATTAAGCTTAATTTTATTTTAAAAATATTAAATTTTAAGTGACAATTTAAGTCAGGACGTTTTGCCTTTTTTTTATTTTTTTTTATTTTTTAATAATGGCTTAAAAATTATCTGCCGACAGAAAAAGAAACATTTGCTTTAAAAGAAAAAAAAAATAGGTTAACAATCTTACATTTAATCTGCTATAATCTAATTTTAAGAAATTGTAAACTAAAATCAAAATATTTTCACCTTTGCTAATATATGATTTTTCCAGTGTATCATAATACTGTATATGTTATCAATGCATTCAGGACTCATTATACATATGATATTCATAAAATGACTTTAATTTATTGACAAATGATAAAATGACAATTTATTTGTATCATGAATATAACTAGAGAGGTACGTTGCCTGAAGAAAATGTGAGTGGTGCTTGCCATGTCATAGATGATGGTCTCAATGTTAAGTCTGTGATACTTTTTGGGGGCAATTAACTGCCCACCCCTTAGAAAAGTCATAGCACCCCATTCCCGAATAAGCCGCATGATTTGACACCTCATTCATGGGTCTACGACAAACGGATAAACGTTTATATGGAAGAAGAATAAGAAAAAGAAAAGAATTATAATCCTGTGAGATAATAATAATAATAGTCGTGCAAGAACCACTAACTAGGAACAAAGTTATGAGCTAGAAATTGTAGTATGAAACAATAAATTGCTAGTAAGATTTTGTGATTTGTTTAAAATGGACAAATGCCTGATAAAATATGTTTATTAGCAGTTATGAGTTGAAATCTATAATTTACAGCACAGCTTACACTGCACACATAAAAATAAAAAAAGTAAGCACGTTTGTTAGTAACTTATTTGCCTAGCTTTGCATTGTTTTCAACGTTTGTAGAACACACTACAAAGTAAGTTCATTAATCCATGCATGTAAAAGTTAAATTTGCATTTTCATATTAAGAAAATGTTGTGTATAGTTTTTTAATGAAATGAACTTTCAACTGGAAACTCTGTGTTTGTGTGTGTGTGTGTGTGTGTGTGTGTGTGTGCGTGTGTGCCGAGTTACTACATCCTCTCTAAAAATGTTCAGAAGTCTGATACACTGACAATTGTGCCTCGTAATTCCCGCCATTCTCGTCCTTGTTTCCGAGGCTGAAGCATCACTCCTCTGAATTTTCCCTCTTACCCAGCACATACTCTATTTTTAGCCCTAAGCTTATTAGCTTCTTTCCTCTAACTTGCCATCTATGCCTTTCACCATGTCTCTGGTGTGACAAACGACCCTGCGTGAAAGGACTGTCTGAGTTAGATACTTAGAAGCGTGATGGAATGTGTATGTGGGAACAGGGAACAAAAAAAAAAAAAAAAAAAGTGTCAAGAAAACGGTAGCGTGATATTCTTGCGGTGCTTTGCTAAGTCTGAGTTCTGTCTAGCCGTGCAGACATTCAAATGTAAATCTCAAGGCATTTATACATACAGTCACACACTTGGATCGTACATTCTGCACAACCTACTTTCCTTCAAGTCAGCACAAGTTAATGTGGTGCTGTGTGATGGCTAATTCGCTCTGCACACCTGCACTGCCCCCTCCGTGTTCCTCTTGGCTACCCCACGTTCCTGCCATTCAATCCACCAGAGACAAATAGGTTTCTCCATTAAAAAAAGGCAACACCTGAAATATTGACAACCCCACTAAACACCAGCCAAGTCAACGCTCATGAGAAGAATCCGTTCCTGGAGGACTACAATGAGGCTTTTCATTTTATTTGATTTACTTTTTTAAATCAGTATCACATACTTGTGATCGAATCTAATACAGGGTCACACAGTCAGATGAATAGGATCAATCTATATACCAGTATTTTTCAATATTTCTTTCAAGAATAAATGTATGAAAAACATGCATTTAAAGGAGCATTTGAAAAAAAATATTTGTACAAACAACTTGGAGAGCATGATGACATGATAAACAACTAAATACAACAAGCATAAAAATTCATCAAAAGCGTATACAGTCAATGAGAAAAGAAATGCTTGGAAAGCTGAAGTGTACAGAATCCTTGTTTGTGTTTACAGTACGCGCACCTCCTATAAATGAATAAATAAATAAAATCATGTTGATCCTACCTAAACATCCATTTTTTTCTCTTTTTTTTTTACTTAATACACCTTTAATCGTTCCAAAAAGATGACAATCTCTCTCTCTCTCTCTCTCTCTCTCTCTCGCTCTCTCATTAATCCACATATCAAGGCAATAATGATATATATATATATATATCAATGCATATAATTAAAGCGTTGGCGTATTGTATCAGATCTATACTGTATAATTACTACGGACCTGTGGATGGGGAGGGTGGGCAGCTTCATCCTGAAAGAAGCCACACCCGCCAACATAGAAATGCTTCATCATGAGATAAGGGCTGGTCGATCTAGTGTCGTTCCTTCTAATAGTAACAATGAAACAAAAATATATTGTAAAATATAATACAACAATAATATAGCGTGGACTGTCATATACTGTATACACATACATTAAACGCTATTAGAGCTGAAAACGTTTGTCGGAAAAAGTGACTATCACAGTTCCTGAAACAGAAGTAAAAATCCCACACAAGGGTTAACCGCTACATTTGCTGGCAGAGGGCACTAAAGCGCACAAAAGCATTTTCTCTGCTTTGCATAAATATATCCACTTAGAGGACTGAGAGAGAAAATATACATTGGTGAGACGTTATTATACATAACTGCTGAATAAACAGAAAGTGAAATGATGGCTAGTATGAGTCTTTCAATAAATAATGAAGATTGTCTGAGTGATTATTTTTGGAAAACGGACACATATATTATGAGAAAGGTTAACCTAAATGAAAAATACAAGAAATTGCTAAATGAAGATGTGAATACTGATGGAAGATTATTATTATTATTATTATTATTATTATTATTATTATTATTATTATTTAGTCAAAGCTAAATATATTAACATTTCTTTCACCAAGTAAAATGAGTACAAAAATATAATTTTGGATTTAGATCCAAAATATAAAAGTAGAAAAATATAATTTTGGATTTGTTTATCATTGATAAACAAATATAAATAGTAGGCTGCTAAACATAAACATAAATAAAACAATGTAGAGATATAGTGGTGACCATTACTTGACATAGTAAATGTAACAAATACTGTTATATATGTTATTTATTACAAATTGGAAAAAAAATGATGAAGAAAGATTATACTAAATAATGTTAGATTAAATGAATATTAAAAGACAAGTCAATTAAATACACTCACTCGCTACAATTTAAATACCTTTATGGCATTGATCTTTAAGCACTTTGTACTGTATTTATTTTCCCAGTCTAGCTATAATCATTCAGATAAAATAATCTCTAAAACAGTTTTTATAAGTTATTTGGTAGTTAAGGAAAAAAGCCTTTATACAATTGAGTTTTCTACTTCAACTTAAAGGAGAATGTGAAGCTGTACTTTTCCTGCAGCAGGATAAATGTGTTTAGATGAGTTTCTGCACTTTTGTTTGAGCAAGGAGTTAACTGTTGAGACACAGAACAGAACATAATCATATATACTAATATGCCATTTCATTTTTCTAAATTGTGTTTAGTCACATAGGGGAAAACAATATGTCATGTGGTGGGTAGATTTGTTACTAAATATAAATGTATTTTTTCCCCCTTCTTTATATATCACAGTTTACACAGTGGTTATACTGGGATAAAAGTATATCTTAGCAAACAATGGTATATTGAATAAATAATACATATTATTTCACATAATGAAATGATTATTACAATAAAAATAAAGCCATGAAAACTATTACAAGATTTATTAATTATTTTCTTCAAATTCCAATATTATTCTATGGGCAGATAAGCAACAAAAAGAATCTGTCAGTAAAAGATAAAAACATTATAATTTTGACATGACTGAAATACAGTATATCTTATTAAAATCATTTGTTGTCTATTTTTTAGAAATACTACAAATTAAAAGTACTATTAGTTTTTAAACAAATGAACACATGAAGAATAAAATAAGTTATAAGTGCATACTTAAAGAATTGTAAGTGACTCCAAAAATATTTCTTTATGCCCCATTATTTCTCACACTTCTGTTTAAATGCCAATTTTTCAGATTAAATGTGCTACACATCATGCACCAAGCGCACAGTTCGTAATCTGTGGTGAAAGCAAAAACGGATTCATCCCAGACAATAAATTCAGCCCTAATGTGCAGTCATAAACTCCAACTGTGTTTACACAGGAGTGAACCGTGAGGCCATAGTTAAACAGAAAAAAACCAAATATGAATAAATACATAAATCTACACACTCTTATCCGACTAATTCCTGACATGGTTTTGACCTCAGGCACTTCCACACACTGGCCAAGATTTCCCATCAGCCCAGCGTACCCGCTGGATCCGCCCAGCCGCACGGTGCCAGAGAGTCCTTGGTGGTCTGCTGTCCCTCTGGAGCCCCAGCCATGGGATCAGCAAAGTAAACACCACACACGGCATTCTGGGACACTACTGCGGAGTCAGCAAGCCTCGTCCTCCGGGCTGGACTTAAATCTCACAAAGCTCTCAAATCTCCAGCTCCCAAAGAGTTACGGGTGGTCGAGTCTGAAACGTTTACTCCTCTTGTTTTTCTTTTCTATCTTTTTTTCCTTCTCTGCTACATATAGTGCAATATGGGAGTGAGGCTCCTGAGGTGCTAAAAAATGTGGCCTTAAACACACACACACACACACACACACACACGCACACACGCACACACACACACACACACACACACACACACACACACACACACACACACACACACACACACACACACACACACACACACACACACACACACACAATCTCACTTTAACAATACCATTCAAACAGAATTAGAACCCCAAGACCTGAATGTTTAAGACTCACTGTTAAAGTGTGTTTGCATTAATGCTCTAATACAGATTTTTTTTTATCAGATATTATCACATAATACACTTTTCGTACTGTCATACTTTCAAACGATCTCCCTCACTGCTCTTTTTCAAAATGCAATTATTCAGTGTTTACGTAAGTCAGCCACTGCTGAGCCATGTCCTACCAGAGATAATCAGAGCTGAGAAACATCTAACGCAGGTAATCTTGTTATATAAAATAATATTAAAGGGGAACTCTAAATGGTTTGTTTAAGCCGTGTCCAGTACAAACATGGGAGCAGTGCTAGCTCAGATGATTGAGGCTCTGGGCTGATGATCCCAGGGTTAGGTTTTGAGCCCTGCCAATACTAGGTTGCCATTGTTGGGGGCTTGGGCATGGCCCTTAACCCTATGCCATACAAATTACTTCACCATCACTGGTCTCAATGAGAAAAGAGGAGAGTTGGGCATCTGTTTGGCAACTCGGCAATGGTTTGACCCAGTGTGCTCAACATGTTATTTGTCCATAGATACTGGAGAACCATCTGAATATCTAATCATGACTAAAAAATACTCTTCTTAACTTATATTGGACCAAAATTCAGCCTGAAATTGAAAAACAAAGTTGAATATTGTGACTAAAAACTAATTTATACGTATAATTAAACTGTAAAGTTGCCATTCCTGTACATTGAAGATATTTTCCCCCCAAAATTGGGGGGACTTAAGATGAGTAATATAACACATCAAAATGGTTTTGTAATTTTTGCCTGTCTGTTTTCCTGTTTCTCTTTTGGTTTGTGCACACATCACATAAAAACCACTGAATTCATTTTAATGGGGTTTTCACAGGTGTATTTGGCCGAACTTGAGGTAACATATAGGCTTTGCTTTATCGCAATAGGCCACAAGAGGAGAACATATGCTACTTTGAAATCTAATTGGAAAAAAGCTCATATGGAAAATCCATCGTCATTATTAGTTCGTCTCAAAATTCAACAGATGGCGCTGTACATTTTTAAAAACGTGCTTGAAGAGTGTGAAATTGAAATCTATTTATTAAACACAACCCCACCCCTTCAGTCCACACACTTCATAGTACCACGTTAAAATTTTAGCTCATTCCAAAATTCAACAAATGGCATTGTGCCAATTTTAAAAACATGCGTATGGGTGTGCAATTAAATGCTTCGCAAAGTCACAGGCAAATCTAGAGTTTAATAATTTATTAAATAACCAAATCTTAAACTTGAATTAAACATAAATTGAATTGGAATAAAAAAAAAAAAATGTATGAAAAGTGTTGCTGGGATAAAAAAAAAAAAAAGTGAGTAAAAAAAATAATAAAATGCTGGTTAAACAAAAGATCAATAGTGAACAAATGACCATGAGGGAATGAATTTTGTTTATTCCAAGTATTAAGAGGTAGAATGTCTACTGGAAGTACAGCTCCATAACACAACAAAACACAACACAACAGGTTCTATGCATAATATGGCAATAATACAGCTCAGAGGAATTAGTGTTTGTTTGTTAAGCCACACAGTCACCTATATAAAAAAAAAATGTCGGTGAGTAGTATACTGGCAAGAGGGGAAATAAGGTTGATTCTGAGGTTGTTATATGAACAACAACTTTTTTAATAGTATCTTTAGCCACTTTGAAGCTTGTCACAGTAAAACATTGGTTTTTGTTTCTTCAATTTAATCTACATTTTTTAACTCATTATTTCCTCATTAAAAACATTTTTATTCATTAAAATAAAAAAATAAAAACTTTTATTTAACTGATTAGATTTACTATAGTAAAAGCCATGTAGTAGACTTAAACCTTTAAGAACAAATTAGTTTCCAACATGGAAAAAAAAAAAAAAAATCTTCATATTCAGTCACATCAATTGCAGAATTAATGCGAGGTCTGTATCCATCACTGACCCTATGCATGCTCCATCAGGCATGAAACCACACAGAACTCAAAAAATAACAGCGCAGTAAAGAGAAGCTGAGTTCAGCAGACACCATCAGCCCACAAACAGGTGCTTTTCCACCCATTAATGCAGGAGCCCCTTCTTTCCCTTCTTGCCAGCATAGCTATTTCCTCCTCGACTCTGAAAAGGCCATGCGAATACGCTTTCCCTTACACCATCTGACGTATTCCTGTCAGAAAGTTCCATTAGTCTGCAGCAGGCTGGTTCTGGGGGCTGGTTGTTGGCGGCTGGGGGTTGTGGGAAAGGAGGTGTGAGAATTGTTGGACGGAGTATTGTTGCATCCAGAAAGCAATTCCCCAAGCTAATCTAAAATCTCTAATATTTCAGCCCCCGACATGTGCTTCCCTTTCTCTGGCGTACTGAGGGATATAATAAAATGCACGTCACTAAGCATACTTCCTGCCCACCCCTAAAAGGCACATAATGCTCGCTAATACAAAACAAATGCAAACTGAGCTCCAATGTGGCTCCAATGACTCTCTGGTCCAGTCTGGACATGTGACAGCATCGAGCAACTGGGAAAAATAAAATTAGTATGTTTGGGTTTTATTCAAGAGGTTTAGTGTATTAGGTAAAAATAGATTCTGTGCTGAAGAAAGTATTTTTTGTGTTTACATGTGGCTTTTTTTTTAATTTTTTTTTTTACTATTGTTTGAGTCTCATAATGAAAATATAATAAACATTAACCATTTTTTTGTGTTATGTTTAGATATCATTAAATTGCTCAGTTAAAATGTACGCAAGCATAAAAGTTGAAGGCAGGTGTGAAAAATATTTTATATGAACTATTATTATTATTATTATTATTATTATTATTATTATTATTATTTAAGCTTTTTGAAACTGATGATCATCATCATCAACACCAACACCAGAAATACTATAATGCCGGTGTGTAGGAGAACTTGGTGTGTGGTCCATAGTCATGTTTTGTGTTTGTGTGTGTGTGTGTGTGTGTGTGTGTGTGTGTGTGTTGTAGAATCGTAGAATGAAGCGTAAAATGACTGCAAATTGACTATGTTTTCACTCCGCAAAGTCCTGAGTGAGATTCTATCCACGTTTCCTGAGACTCACGTTTCTTGAGACTATCTGGCCCGAGCATGTTTCATTCCACGTCAGTATAAATTAAAAACAGTGAGAGAGAGAGAAAGTAAAGCAAGAGCAAATGAGATGAGTAAAGAGAGACAGATAGAGAGCATGTCTGAGATGAGTGCAGAGGGAGATAGAGGTGATCATAAGTTCAGTTCTGAAAAAGAAAAAGTTAAATAGTCTCTGCAGTGCTGGACATTATGGCATATAATCAGTGGATGTGCTCCAGGTAATTCTCCTCTGTGTGTGTGTGTGTGTTTGCGTGTGTGTGTGTGTGTGTGTGTGTGTGTGTGTGTGTATGGCCTTTGAGGATTTACATTAGAGAAGATGAATGACTTTTGACAAGCTTGTCCACATATTTTATTACAATCTAATGGTCCATGGTCTCTGTGATGAAGTATGTGTGTGTCTAAGTGTGCGTGCACATGTGTGTATCTATGTTAGCCTTTGGTCAAACAAACAAACAAAAAAATAATTAAATAAAATAAAAAAATAATGAATAAAAAATATATATATACATTGATTTATTATTATTTTTTTTAAATAAATAAATACTCTTTTTAAATACTCTCAATAATTATGTAATATCGTAGACAAGCAAAAATTAGATTTTTGGTAATACAGATAATTTTAATAGATAACAAATAATTTTATAGATACATATAAAAAAAAAAAGTTAAATAAATAAATACATAATAAATGAGGCTCCGGTGTTCCCCTTCCCAATTATTATTATTAATTCATAATATAATAATAATCTATTAATATTTTAATTTAAAAGGAAAACAATCCTACAGTTAGTTAGGCCATCCGAATCAAGTGAGGGTAGACCACGGGCCAAAAGCTTTCCAGCAATGCTGCTCTTTCTAGTGCTCTGTCCTTTCTATTACTTACTTGTCAGTGGTTTGTTTTCTAACAAATGCACTAATCATAATTTATTATAGCTAGCCCGATTTAATCCAAAATATACTAAATATAAAGATCATGTTATATAATTTATTCCACGTATTATAACACTGAGCAGGCACTAAAATTGCGTGTCTGAGTACACAGTATTGCTAAAAGATATGCTAAATTTATTCTACTACATGAATTCTGTGTGTGTGTGTGTGTGTGTGTGTGTGTGTGTGTGTGTGTGTGTGTGTGTTTATTTATGGATACACTCTTGAGATGTAATAAAATATCAATGACCATCAATGACTTTTTTCAGTGGCATGCAGCCAGTGGGTGGCGCTCTAAGGATGTGCATCAGTTTGTGTTTCACTAAAACCGGTCTTTCCACTGACTCCAGAGCTGTGCTGCAGGCTGCTTCTGTTTAAATTATTTAAAAGGCATGACGCTCGGAGTCTGAATCTTGTTTACAGTGCAGTGACCCGCTCCAGCAGGCCAGGCCATTACACATCAAAAAGTGTCCACTCCCAATGGGAGCAATAAATATAGGAATGTAAAGGATTTCACAGGAATTACTGACAAGCCAGTCTTGGGAATGTTTTAATAAAGTGTGTGGTGTGTGAGCTCTGTTAGCAAAGATATAGAAATGAACATGTGCCAGGACACAGTGTGGCACATTGTAGTCAATAAATAAATAAATAAATAAATAAATGGATACATATTTTTGCTTGTAAAACGCAATCTATCTGACAGAAAAAAAGATATTATCAATATTAAATATTGTCTGTGTTGCAATGTTATGCAACTTGCCTTGATATTTTTTTTATGATTACCTTTGATTCTTTTTGTTTCTATTCTTTCTTGTTCTTTCACTTCTTCTTCTTCTTCTTCTTCTTCTTCTTCTTCTTCTTCTTATTATTATTATTATTATTATGTTTATATATATAATGAATATATAAAATTTATAAGCCAGATATGTAGCTGTTTGTCTCTCTATAGAAAGACACTGAAATGTATACCATTCTGTGATTGTCTGAAACTTTCGAAGCTGTGTATTTTTAATGTTTGTGTATTCTAAGCTCATGTATTAATACATCCATTAATTGAAACTGTAAACAACATACAGTAGCAATCAATAAGAACAAACTGGAATCTGGAAGGTGTGTCAAAAAGTTTTCACTTTACTATATGTATCATTTTCCCAAAAGAGAACGAAAAAAAAAAACATGTAACGTAAGACAAACAAACAAATAAAAAAATATGAATCAGTTATAATAATAATAATAATAATAATAATAATAATAATAATAATAATAATAATAATAATTATTATTATTATTATTATTGTTGTTGTTGTTGTTGTTGTTGTTGTTGTTACATCACTTTACAGTAAGCTATGTATATCTCTCCATTTCATTTGTGCGCAGTGATAACTGAAATGTACTGTAGTCACAAAAAGACCACACACACACACACACACACACACACACACACACACACACACACACACACACACGCACGCACGCATGCAACAAAACCACAAAACAGGCCTCTCACCCAAAACAGTTTAGACAGTTTAATGAATAACCCGATTAGTGCCGTGATTTATTTATTTATTTATTTAGTTATTTTTGTTCATCCTCAACCTCAGCATTGTGGAAGATGTTTCAGCTTCACATCACTACACACCTTTATAAGCAAGTCTGATGCTTTCTTTGGCTCTTCGCAGGTAGTAATGAGGGATCGAAACATGTGTGAGTCAGAAAGAGTGTGTTTTCATGAGGACGAGGGCCTGGGAGTGTTAGCTAAGCCTGGCGCGAGGCCTCTGCCTGACTGGGCAGCTGAAAGTATGGAGCTTTCCGGAAACCCGGGCAGTTATGATTGAGTTCCTGTTATTGACTACCTTTGCTTTTGGAGGGTAACCTTTGCTAGACTCTCTCTCTCTCTCTCTCTCTCTCTCTCGCTCTTACACACATGCATGTTCTACTCTTCATTTACATTGCTTATTTATTTTGATTCTCTTTGCCTATGTCTCTCTCATGCCATTTTTCCCCCGTCTCTCCAGCATAGTGTCATGGTGCTGGAGAGTGGAGCATGGTTGGAGGAGGTCCTGTCTGTGGTAGGAGAGCAGGTCACGTCTGAGAACATCTACTCTACACCTGCCTGTAGACCACAGCACAGCAGAGATTAGCCACTGCCTGGAACTGAGGAAGGGTACAAACGAAGGTCTCTCTCTGAAATGATTTCCTGTATAAAGGAAAGTTTGATGAGTCAGCACATCGTATTACAAAGAAAGAAAATGTGAAAGTGGTCTGACCAAGCTTAACATTCCTGAGTCAGAAAATGGACAGCAGCTGCATGAAAGTCTCTTTAATCTGTTACTTTAAATCTGTTACAGACATCTGTATGGACACTCATATGGACACTTGTGTAGATGTTTTATGGTTTGTTCTGGAGCTCAGAGTAACACTGAGGGTTTGGGGGATTATCTCTGCAGTAGTGATGGATTATCTCAGCAAAGGAGAGGTGCTCACTATCACAGATTTTGACAGATTTGTGAACAATATTTGAGAGATATGGTTATTTTGTGTATGTAGAAAATGTTTCAGATCTTTGAGTTCATCTCAGAAAAAAATGGGAGCAACGATATATATGTTGTACTGATGTCTTTCACTCCTATTGGAAAAATAGTTCGCCAAATGATTTGGAGTCATGTTATGACCCATTAAGTGGTGTGTATTAGTGTCTTAGTAACCCATATATAGAGAGGATATTTGAGGTCTGTGAGCGGTTTGTACTGAAGCCCAGTTAGATTTTTTCGAGTATTTCCAGTGAGCATTGATGTTTGTTGGCGCCCTGAGCCCTGTGAGTGTTGCGTGCTTGCACCTAGGAGTCGATGTGTTTTGGGAACCAATCAGCAGGTCTAGTATGTCAAGGTCTAGTAACTGGTGTTCATTGTGGTCCAGTGTGTAGTGTATGTTGGATACCAGTGAGTGGTTCATATGGCAACCCCAGTGGTGGTGTGCTTTCCCAGTTACTCCTGTTTGTGGGTAAGCAGTGTGTATTATGGCCTGTTATGGCTCACAAAGTTGTGCTTGCACCTTGAAGTACCTTGACGTGTCTTGGGAACCAATCAGTTGGAGTGTATGTTGGCCCCTGGTGAGTGAGTGGTTTGTATGAAAGCCCAGTATGCAGTGTGTGTGTGTGTGTGTGTGTGTGTGTGTGTGTGTGTGTGTGTGTGTGTGTGTGTGTGTGTAGGTGCCCAGTGAGGAGGATGTGTTGGTGGTCTGTGTTATACAGTATATGTCTAAATTCTGTCTTGTGTTTTAATCCTTCAGCCAATACTAGGCTAATTTCTTGAGCAGGCCATTCATGTGTGATTTGTTAACAGCTTCATGGTGGTGGATATCAGTTTTGCCCGATTTATGTTTTATTATGAGCAGAGACTAATAGATTCAGTGAAGTACAACTGCTGAAATGACAGATTGTACCAGGCTTGTGTTTGTTTAGGTGCATTTAAAGGATCTTAAGACACAACACTTTATTGCTCAACACTTCATTGCATGGAAAGTCACACTGAAATGTATAACTCTTTGCCGTGTAACTCTATACATACAGTGTGCTGAGGAAATAAAGGCAAGGCGATTTTCCCACCCAGATAACGTTCTTCTCAAAGGAGCATGATCAGATCACTCGACTTTATCAAATATGGGAACAGTTCTCACACTGGAAATGTCCCATAGCCTCTCCCAGATGCTTTGGTCATTATTATTTGTTCTGACTCACACATATGTCAGGCAATTCCTTTTAATACTGTGTTGACCCTCAGTGTGTGTCATACCACTGATACCATTGATACTGATGAACAGCACGTCAATAGGCATCGAGATTTTGCAAGACATTTCCACTTTCTGCCTTAACTTGGTTGGACAAAAGCCAATGTGTGACCTTTGATGATATTAACTGTAGTGTACTGCAATGAGAACTGAGCTCATTTAGCAACAGAAATTGTTTTATAGAATTCAATCTTTATTGTTTTCCTTATTGCTGTATTCTTTATTTTCTTATCTGTCTGTGTTTCATTCTAAAAAACTAAAGGTTGCTGGTGTCACTAGTAGTTTGCTTCTTGTGGAGATTTAGCAGACTGGCAAAAAAAAAAAAAAGCTAGCTATACTAGCTAAATACACTCAACAGAGTCACCAATGGTCTTGGCTACTTCCTTTCAAGCTTCATAACATTGCTGTAGGTTGTAAATGGTAACAAATGTTGAAACAACTACCTGCAGGTAGAAACTAAAGTTGTGCGAGGGGAACTAAAAATGTATGGATTTGTCATTGTTTTGCTTCATATTTAATATGAAATAATATTTAATACAATTTATAAAATCTTAGCGTGCTTTTCATGCTACCGCTTTAATATTTTGGCTCTGGATACCATTGCTGTAACAAGTGTAGCAGCCCTGTGTTCAAAATGCAATGAAATTTCCCCAAACCCCAAAAACATTAACCGGAACAGAATCATTTCCCTAAAATGCAACTGCATTTCTGAAAACCCAAAAATATTTCACGTGCAAAAAATGTGACGGGGTTTTGTGAAATGTTGTGTTTTGGGAAATGCCCATAGTATATCATACTACTTCTGGGCCACCGTATGTCTAAAGAAGCCTACTAAATGTAACTCACGAACATAGTATTTTCAGCTGTACTAAGTTCTGCCTTGTGACATCATTTTGATCCTGATTGTACAACGTTTTTTTGTGCTTGAAACTGAGAGAAGCGTTGCAAAACACTGAAGGAACAGTCAGCTGCAGTCCTGCTCAGCTGGCATTCCTCCTGACCCTGTGTCCAGCTGGCTTGTACACCTGAAAGATGTGTTTGTTATGTGCTGCTTGCTACAGTGGGGTCTGGACCTCTGGTCAGCGGCACACTGAAGTCTGGGCAATGTTCGCTGCCAGGAATAACACTAATAAAACATTCCATAGCAGCCACTCCCTCTCTGAGATGGATTTCCTTTGTGTACTGATATCTGGGATGCATGGGAGTGAGGAAAGGAAAGAAACAGAGGAACATAGAGGACAAATGCTACCCTTTAGCCTTTCACACTGACAGACTGATGAGTTGAACATGGTTTTGGAGCGCTTCCATAATAAGAACGCAGAGATGTGAGAATGAAGGAGCACAGAGGTAATTTAGGAGCTGCGTTTACTTTCGTTGTACTTAATATGTTTTTTTTTTTTTTTTTTTGGTGTGTGTGTGTGTGTGTGTGTGTGTGTGTGTGTGTGTGTGTGTGTGTGTGTGTGTGTGTGTTAAAAAAGAAAGACACAAAGTTGAGTGGTCACTCTGAGCTTGAAGTTGTGTTTTTTAGCACTGTTTAAACTTCACATGATCAGGAGGTACAAATCAACAGTATCGAGGTGAAATGATTCACCGAACCAAGGGTGAGACTTGGGTATAAAGATTTATATTTAAAATAATATATTGAAAATAATAGCAAATTCAATATTTAATATTGAAACAATATCAGTACTCTTCCGATGTACATGCTTCAACTTCACACATTATTCAGTATGAGAATAAAAAAAAAGATTAATGTTCTATTTATTTAATTAGTATTTAGAAAACACTTTGTTCTTGAGAAAGTAAAACAACAAAATAATGAATAGATTCATTAATGAATAAATAGATCATTTCAATAATGAATAAGAAAGAAAGAAAGAAAGAAAGAAAGAAAGAAAGAAAGAAAGAAAGAAAGTTTTGATAGCACTGAAGATCATGAAGATATCATGTGTGCTAATGAAGTTAGCCCCTACCCACCATGCCTCGGGATATTATTAAGAGAACACAGGGCCTGAGGTCTCCTACACCCCCCCCCCCCCCAACCCCCACCCTCCAGCTCCACTACCACCACCATCCAGACACCTTGATTATGTTGTTACAGCTGAATTTGCTGGTGGTTTAAGAGGTTCAAGCATTTAAACAAAGTTATAACCCAAGTGTGAACTCCCATCTACATGAACACCTAAATACACAGATTTTCCTATGTCTGAAAATGATTATTTTTTTGCTTTTAACAGCAACACAGGCAGGTAAATGCAAATTAAAATGACAGCAACAACAATAACATACTCTGTTTTTTCCAATGATAGAATGCAGTAGGTTGATATTACTTCTAGGTATACTGGTTACAGCTATTGGTGTTTATATAAAATAAACGATTTTACAAAAATAATGAATAACAATGACACTGTAGGTTGTGAATTCCACGAGTGCAACAAGAAAGTTGTGAGCATCCACACTCATCCCTAAATACAATTTGTGCATTATACATATTAAAAAAAAGAAAAGAAAAGAAAAGAAAAGAAAAAAAAAAGTTAGCAACCAGAAAACTTTATGAAGCTTGAGGTTAATCCTCCAAGCTGCCACCACTCTTTCAATTCAAAACAGGATCTCGTTAGATAAAAAGCATGCATGGACAGTTTCCAAAAGGAAAATTCCACTGTTAAACTGATTTTCCATCGAAATAAGAAACAAATGATGAGAATTGTGCTTGAAAGGATACAATAGCTGTTTTTATTATTACATTTTCCAGTGTTATCCCAAGTGGCTCATTTTCCTTAAAGAAAGCAGGCATACTCATTCCCCGTCACCCTCCTCACACACACACACATTATGAGACAGTCAAAGAAATTAGAAACATACTTTATCATCATGTAGTTGAGCTCCTCTGTGTCTCATTGAATAGCAGATCTGGTTTCAGAGTTACATCTCTACAAGCCAGACAGTATGGAGCTTTCCCTGAGTGTCAAGCATGTACACGCTCACTTCTAATGAGACAGGACAATGGGTATTTTAGCTATTCTGAATAATGTAGATGGAATTGCTTGTTTTGAGAGGACCATTGCACTGTAAACCTGAATAAGTTGGCAAAACTCAAAACATTTTAGATAATCAATTACATCAAATTTTTTAAGTAATGATGTTTGAATAAACAGAACTATCAGTTTTTGAGTTTGTTGTACTCATTTATATGAATCGTTCTTTACTTGCATTATTGAGTAGCCTAACTCATACTATTTAATAGCAATTATATATATATATATATATATATATATATATATATATATATATATATATATATATATATATATATATATATAGTTGTTGCAAATCAAATTAATTGTTGTTGGTCTTTTGGCTGTTTCCGGCACCACAGCAGACAATCCGGTCCACACATCCACACACAAGCTAGGCACGGGTTTTACGCCAGATGCCCTTCCTGACGAAACCCTCCCATTTTATCTGGGCTCGGGACAGACACTTCATCCAGTTGTTGGGAATCAAACCCGGGCCTTTCGCATGGCAGACGAAACACATACCACTGAGCCACCAGTGTCCTATTGCCCTGATGACATCAGACACAAAATCGCTAGTCTGAAAGCCTTTAAGTTGGTGGAACTTTAAGGTGACAGTTAATGATACTTAAGTACTTACAGTTACTTAAAATATCAAATTTGTTCAGCTAACTTGAAAAGTGTCATTTCTACAAACTCATAAATACCAAAAAGTTCTAAATACTCATCTAGGTCTATTAATTTGAACTAAATGTAATTATTTAAGTTAACATTACTCAATATGTTTCATTACTTTGAGCATTAGGGTTTACGGTGTCCTTGTTAAAAGTGGACAGTTTAGTCCACGATGAGCAAAATAGTTTAATAACTGCAGTTTTGCCTTACCCTTCAGTGTGAATGTTTATTACAACTACTGGATCAACAGACGCCATTGCTTCACAAGACTGATATGTGTCAGGTATTGGAAGCAGAAGCAAGACACAAATGCAGATATATTTTTTTAATCAAAGTGCAAACACAACTGAGAAAACAAGAATCTTACATGAAGGAATACCTGAGCTGTGAACATGAGGCAAGACAAGGAGTATATTAAATACATTGACATTGTCCAGTATGTACAAGCATAGATTGTGAGTTTTTACAAACACTTGCCCATTTGCTATTATACAATGTAATAAATAGTTTATTCCCACTTTGTACAACTGTTGTCAATTACAGGGTCAGAGACGGCAGACATAGAGGTGACTAGCCAGCAAGCTATACACAGACAGACCAAGATACCACTGTTAATCTATTTTTGCAAGATACATTTTATTTATTCATTTATTTAACTTGTTGGAACTTGCGTAGGAATGCATAGGTTCTGAACACTGACACTACAGCCAAGGATTGAGGTAAGGAATGAAAGAAATGAATAAGCAAGGGAAGTAGTACTCTAGAACAAGCAGAACCTGGCACAACCAACTGGTGGGACATCTGAATGTAGGTCAGGAAGGACTTGGTTGTATGGTTGAATTCACAACCTTGAGAAACAAGGTCCACAGAAATGAACGTATGCTGGTCCATATATAGGTACAAACAGTGGAAAAGGAGCTCTAAAATAGTTTAGTTGGGATGTAGATGCAGAATTTCTGCTGTGGACTAAATGAGAAGAAGCAATGTCCATGAAAGGTCAAATCTCTGATCCTGTCATTTGACAGTGTCCAATAACAGCCCATCCAACCTCCCCTGGTGGGATAGAGCAAAATAATAATAATAAAAATAAAATAAAATAAAATAAAATAAAATAAAATAAACTGTGCCAAAAACAGGTTCCCTGGGGAACATTTTCAGCTTTGCCTAAAAGTGTTAGGGGAAAAGTATTATTGATGACAATCAAAAATGCCATCTGCACATGGATTCCCCTCAGTAAGCAGGTCCATCCAGTGAAACAGGCCATTGCTTTCATAAGTCTGAAGGACAAGCCATTAGCCTAGCCCTGATCATCAGCTGGACTACTTTCCACATCCCAAGATTGACAGGTTAAGGTCAACCTCGGAAGGAAGCTTCACCTTCCAGATGTCATCACAGGGACCACACTTGAAGTCAGAAGCAACAAGGCAAGTGGTCCTCGAGGGAAACAGATACTGAATGGAAGCAACTAATGATAGAAAACTTGCAAAATATAATGGGTTGTTTGCCAATGGAATAAACAGGGAACTCAGTTCAGGTCTGTTGAAGGGCTTTATGGGCAAGTCCCTCTTCTGTACACTCAAACACCTTGACAACATAGGACAGCAAATGAAGACATCAGGATCATCACAGAGACCAGTGATAGCTCGGGATCTGGAGAGGTATTCCATGGTCCACAAGATATCAGTCACAAATGTAGAAAAGTCTAAAATATCCAGTGACATCAGGTTCCATCAAGCATGTTGTGTAGAAGATCATCACAAGTCGTACAATACAGATTTTTTCAAACTTTAATTTTTTCACATTTTTAAGAGTTACTGATTAATATTTGATAGTGAATTAAAAAGGTGAAAGGTCACCCAAATCAGGAGCAATTTTAAGTGCATTGTTTAACTCATAATGTCATATTTTCCTTCTATGCTCTTCTGTTTTTAGTCGGTTTTAGATCACTGGCTGAGGTCTATGGCATTGTGCTGGTCTCTGTTGCCCAGCTCTCTGAAGGGAAACCACAAGCTTATCAGAGTCTTTGTGGTTTTATGTGTGTGTGTGTGCGTGTGTGTGTGCTTGTGTGTGCGTGTGTGTGTGCTTGTGTGTGTGTGTGTGTGTGTGTGTGTGTGTGTGTGTGTGTGTGTGTGTGTGTGTGTGTGTGTGTGTGTGCACGCATGCAGCCAGGGATTGTTGTTCTCTTACAGACCCCCACTGTGTTAGTCGGGCATGTGCACAACAGATAACTATGTTGCTGGAGGAACAGCCTGAAAAAAATCAAAGCAAAATGAATGGAGAAAAATAAGCATAGTATATTTGATTGTTTTTAAGCTGGCAAGTTTTGGGGATTGGGTCCAAATGTGGGCTGGAAATATGAATACAAGAGTTTACCACTGAGTGAGACCGGACAAACGGTGTGTGGGAAATCTGATCAGACGTTTTTATGAATTTTACCAGATCTGGTAAAAGCTACTTAAAAACCCTTATAGAAACGTAGCAACTATGAGAAAATGTACTGCGTTTCATGTTTACCTCTATAGCAGAGTTTTTCCTATTTATAAATACTTTAAGGGATTGTTAAATAAAATGTTTTTTTTTTTTTTTTTTTTTTACTGCAGTTTTCCTGTACAGTAAAATCAGCTATAATGGAAGAAGTATGGAGATTATGGGTCTTCAGTTCTCCAGCTAGGGCATATTGGAGCACTCATATGTGTACACCATGCAGAAGAATCTTCACACATGTAAAATAGTTGCAATTACCTTATGTTAGTTTTACAATTTATCACAAATATTAGATACACACTTATGGTCACTTCAATATTACCACCTGTGCATTAAGGCAATTATGAAATAAATGAAATCTTGCAACAACACATCCATAAGTTCATTTGGTGTTTAGATCAAACATAAAGATGGAGGAAATGCTTGAGAAACGGGATTGTTTTGAGTATTTTACAATCATTAAAGCTCAAACAGAATGGTGTGAAAAACAAACAAACAAGGAACCCATCTAATGCGTGGAAGTTTTGTGGGTGGAAATGTCTTGTTAATGACAGAGAATGGCTTTACTAGAACGGATGAATTTGACAGGAAGTTTGCAGTGTCTAAAACAACAAAAGATTATTTAAAAATGCATAACTTGTTAACAGTAGAAAATCACACCAGGGTTCATCAGGAATCTGAAGTTCATCAGGAATCTGAAGTGCAACATGGACGGGGTGGACTGTTCTGCTCTGCTCTGTTACTTGTGAGGCTCTCAGAGGGATTGTGGCAGTTCAAATGGAGAACCGCAGCTTCCTCCTCAGGATGCAAGAGAGGAAGGACCACGCCACATTTCTCTGGGACTCAGCCTGTTCCTTATCTCTCTCACTCTCTTTCTCTGCTCTCAGATTCCCTCTTTATTTCTTTTCCTTCTTCCTGACATGAGCACTCCAAAATGTGACATGACAGCAGGAACTTAGGGAACCCAATGATGTATTCTTTTGTTGTAGAAACAGCATCTGTGTTATGCTTTTTATAACAGTTGTGGAATGTGAACAAAATAAGTTCCTAATGTCATGTACCTTATGACAGTATAATCATTATAATCATAATCAAGAATTAGTTCTTTTCTTTAGCTCTTCAAAGTAATGAAACAGACCAACCTATTAAAAACAAACAAAAAAACATCATCAACAACAACAAAAATACATCTCGTCTACTTAGTAAGAACTTGGAACTGTTTTGTTCTGGCAGGAAACTGAAAGTTTTCCACCTTTACCTTAAGAGACCTTCCACCTTTACCTTACATAAATGTTAAACATCATTTAATAATAGAATTAAATATTAAATTGTTATTTTAACGAAAAATGTATTTATTAAAATTTATTAAATATTACATTATGCATTAAATTACACAATTAAATATTGAATTATGCAATTTGAGCTGAAACAGTTATGAGAAAATGATAATTAATATAAACCTGCAATAAGAATTATTTAAACTTATCACACAATCTCTGCCCAATTACAATCAAGCATTCAACTCTGCTATGATATTTTACTACATAAATAACACATCTTTCTTGTAATTTCTGGAAATTTTATCTAGCAGCAGGGAAGTTCCACACATTATTATAAATCATATATGTAAATTTTATTTATTTATTTATTTAATTATTATTATTATTATTTTATTTTATTTTATTTTATTTTATTTTATTTTATTTTATTATTATTTATTTTTATACTGTATACACCCATATTTTTTTTTTCAGGCATGCTGCATAGTCCTAGCCAGCATGCCAGTTTTCCCCAGCGCTAATGGGACAAGACTCCAGCAAGGTTCCGCTCCGAGGAAACAATCAGCTCAAGTGGCCACTCACCGACACGGCAACTAGTGGCATGAATCATCCACAAACAGACGTGATGGACTTGCCAGGATTTGAGCTCACTACAAACATTTGTTATTGCAGGGTCTGAGGTGAAGAGATAAGGGTTAATATAGTGGCCACTTGGCGATGGGTTTTGACCTCTTTTCCAGATACGGGTGTGCATGTTTGTGTGAGGAGGTGTTTGGGGATTATTGCAATGTGAAAAGAGGAAATGAAGGCTGCACTGAGGCAGGTGCTGGTAGACATTAACATTGCCGTTTGCACATTAGACTTTATTGACTAACAGAAATAAACTGTTTCTCACTTTTAGATTGGGATATATGTCAAAGGAACATCGTCCACCTACATGGGCTTTATATTCACTTTCAAATAAGGAAGAATTAAGGAATCAGAACATAACATTGATATCACCCATCCCTAGACCTACTCCACACCAAATCATCATATCAACGCACAAACAAGTGAAACATAAAACAGAATGAAAGAAAGCGAGAGAAATGCCTGGCCTGCTGGATGGAATTCCACCAATTCCCCACATGCCCCCCCTCTCTCTTCCTGCCTGCTAATGTAATCAGGGGGAAACAGAGGGTTCTTCCCAATGCAGAGGCCTCCAGATAACACTCGTTTATCACACGTTCCACTCGGCCTAGCACTCAGACCTCCGGCGACTCTCCGCATCAACACCCACACCCAGCCTCCGGGCCAGTCCTGGTCCAGATTTCAGGTTTGGTCACGTTTACATGATTGGAGAGTCTACGGGTTTCAGAGGTCACCTAGTTTCCTGATTTACACTTGTTAGACATTCTTATCAAGATTTATATCATGTTTTAGACTTATATAACTTTTAATATTTATATTATGTGATAGAAGCCTGGGACCATAGCTCCCCAAATCCCCTTGTTTTAAGAATAATAGAAAAATAAGTTAACATCTTGAATGGTAAAGGAGTTTGGGGGAAAGTTTAAAACATTGTGTGCAGAACAATATAACAGAAACGGTTTAAGAGTTGGGGTCTAACCTCCTCTGAAAGCTAAAATCAGTTGCCCAATCAAAGGTAACAAAGATTATCTTAAGACCCTGAAAAATGAGAACCCTATTGTGATTTATTCACCCATACATCACCAAGCGCTTAAGCCAATTCGGGTTGCGAGGGTACCAGCCAGCATTTTTGGATTATTAAGCACCTAAAATGGATATGTTGCTTGGGGAATTGTTAATGATTCTGTAGAATTATCACCTGTCTTCAAAAAAAAAAAAAAAAAAAAAAAAAAAAACAGATTATTTGATTAAAGTTGAATAATATCATAATAGGTAATATTTTCTGCCTTGACGACTTCATCGTTTGCCTTTTTTTTTTTTTTATTATGCATAAAAGCCTACAATAGAGATTCTCTTTCAAACCCTAGGACCAGGAAAGAGTTTAATGCACTCCAAGGAACCAGTTTTCATAGAGGTAGAAACTTTTTAGTTTGTCTGTTTGTGGGAGTGGGAGACATTAAAATGTTTCTTTCAAAAATAGTTTGATGTAGAACCACTTAAGCAAGATCAGAACCTTATCAAAAACCTAGTCAGATGTTTATTTTTTAAGTCTCTGATGGTGTTTTATTGCTACTGAAGTCTTAAAGATTATAGAATCATGAAATATTATAGAAGTCTTAAAGATGATAGATTCATCGATTATAGATTTATGAAGCTACAATATATATATATATATAATGGATATGGCTAAGCACAAGAAATGGAGTGGTATTACAGTAGATTCATAAAAAACAAACTTGTTAGCTTTTATTTATGCTTGTAATTAGTCTGGGCCATTATGTATTCTCACAAGGAAGGGCAACTGGGTTTTGCATACAGAAAACAGCTGCAGAACAGACTGCAGATCTTACTTCTGATAAATATGCATTTTTACTCTAGACAAATGTGGTTGTCTAATATGACAGGCTGTTAAAATCACAATTTTTCATATCGGTGTTTTCGCCATCTACCAGTATTTTCTGTTTCCTTTCTTCTCAAACCGTCCAGTATTTCCTATCATCTCTTTATTCTCCAGCCTTCCTTTCCAATACAAAGTTCCCAAAGCCCCAATTCAGCAATTAATTCTCCTCAGGACACACTGCGGATGTGGAGTGATTTAAGCGTCCAGACCTCATACACTTCAGCCGAGGAGAGATCCGTGGCTCGGTTTACACTCGGAAATTTATCAGGTTTTATTGTGTAAGAAAATCCTATGTCGTCAATCTCTTCACGAGGCCAATTTAGTCCTATAAACAGGGCAATTAATCGGCTACCTACCTTGGAACTGTAATCGGCTCTTGGGTTCCCAAGTGAAAAGAAAGAGCGAGTGCCAGTGACACCAAAAAGACTCTTAATCTTATAAGTGAAGGGTCTGGACCTAACAAATGAGAAGATTTGCCTGTTATTTGTCAAAGTGTACCAGGGGAAAAAATAAGCCAGCACAGGATTGACCTACTCATACACTGGCAGACATTCCATATACACACACACACACACACACACACACACACACACACACACATACACACACACATACACACACACACATACACACACACATACACACACACACACATACACACACACACACACACACACACACACACACACACACACACACACACACACACACACACACACACACGTAGATGGAGAAAACAGGAGGTTCCCTCCAGGCCTCTGGTACAGGTCTGCTTTTTGCCATCCTTGATTGAACCCAACAAGTGTCTCACAGGGCAAGTACTGTGGCCTGGCCTAATCCCCGTGTCCAAAGAGAGCTGAGGCCTGAGAGGTCTGATCTGACATCACACACATAGAGGTGTACGCATGGTTAGCATGCTGCCCTGGTTTGATTTAGGATTTCTGGCAGCCTCAAAAGGGTTCTTTTATTAAACTGTTGGTACTCTACGCAAGCAAGCAGAGCCTTTTGACTCTCCAGGCTAACCCCCATCCATGGAAACTGTCAAACTTCTGGAACGGTTTCAGGAAAACATTACCTGCAATTCAAGGTTTCTGGGGTGAGCCAGAGGAAGCCAGGACCTGGTGGTGGGCAAAGCTTTTTGGAAGTTTCGTCAGGTCTTAGCTTTTTGGTTTCTTTGCTGTTAGTTTGTCCCGAGCTTCTTCAGAGGCTGACGCAGCTGTCAGCTGTAATACATGATCATTTTCAGATGTGACTATTACCCAATAAGACGGCATTTTACATGTCAGCCTCAATGCTCCACGGCTTTGGACTATTCAGAGAGAAAGAGTAATGTCTTGGCACTCTATCTGCCTTCGGCTTTAGTTTTAAGCTGAATTACAGTAAGTGAACTGTTAGCAGGATGACAGTGAGTGAAACCATTACTCCAGCTCAGGGACCTGATGAAGAATCAATAATCGTAATTGTGATCCAACGGCATTTTTTTTTTCTCCTGGTAGATATTTAGTAGACTAGATTTATTTCTTCTTGTATGTCAGGACCACCAGTTTGGGGAAATTGAGGGCCAGTACACATCTCTTTTCCTTCTGTCTTAGTTTGCACACTACTAGACTAACTTTTCCAATACATTAGCTAAAAAGTACTGTTAGATATTTATAAGAGGACCCGTGTGGAAGTGTTGACTCTATATCTAGAACTGCCTTAGGTAAAGGAATTTATAAAAATGAACAAACCATGTGAACAGAATTATGGTAAAATAAAGACAAATACAAATAGCAATCCAAAGTGAAAATATGCTAGTCTGAGTCTTTTGATTGTGAGAATATGAGAGTAAAAACATATTATTTCTCTATATAATCCCACACTACACTCATACACACATTTCCCATCGTTTCACTAGTATTTGAATACCGTCAAAGTAGAAAGTGCGCTAGAGCCGTGATCGGACCGCCTTCTTCATGTCTGAAACACTGGCCACCCAGGAACTCCTTAAATAACCCAAACATGTGAAAATGGCTTGGAGTGATGTCAGGACTATATGAGGAATTAGGGCAGTATCTCCGTCTATCAGTTTTTACACCTTAATTCAGGAGAAAGTTAATCACAAGTCTCGGTTTGACTTCAACACACCATGCACAGACCATAAACAAAATACATTTCTTAAATAATGATGAAAATCGCATGAAATTTTCATCTTCTGAGCAGAATTGTGTGAACACATTTGAGCAGTGAAAAAAAACAATCCTTGTGTAAAAATAAACTAAAATAAAGTCTAATGAAAGAGAAATCACATACTTGTTACATAAAATATTTAAAAGTCACCTGAAGAAAAAGAAATCAAATCAAATTCTAATTTTATTTGTCACATACACAGCTATACACAATATACAGTAATATACAGTGAAATGCTCCTATCAGTGGTTCATGTGTAATCATTTCTACTAACAATAAATAAATGAATCATGGGCATAAACAAATAAAAACATTGAACGAAATGAGTAAATTGAAAGTGAAAAACCAAATCAAACAAATAAACAAACAAAAAGTAGAGGCCAAAATGGATCATTACTGAATTACATAAACGAAAATCAGGGGAAAACCAATGTGTGAAGAAAATCATGTTATAATAAATGATTGTGATTACTCACATTTGAACTTCATGTGACTTTCCTGTCCAGTACGTCATTGCGTCCACACGAGCCAAAGTGAAAAACAACATTGCTGGGGCCGTTATCAGATTAGCCTGGATTTGGAAGAGCTGGGAGTTGATTTAATTGGTAGTAAACAATCATCTCCTGAGGTCAAGGGCTACTCAGTCCCGAAGGTGAGATCAGACTCATCAGTCATGAAGGCCAGGATGCTGTTTGGGTGTGGAGAATACTCTAATAGCTTTAGCAGACACTGTTTGACTCGATGTCCTAAAGGGATGCCTATTTTTAACACAATGACATGAATAGCATTTTTTAAGATGTAATTTACCACTACGGAATTTTTACTGAACCAAAAGTCAATGCATTTTTAATAGCGATACTTGAAATTAGAGCTTTTTTACTACAGATCTGATTGTTGAAAAAAAAAAAAAAAAAAAACACTTTTGGCTATAAGACAAATCATAGGTCTATATTAATCCTCGAAAACTACACATGTCCCTATATATGCTTGTTCTACAATTTTCGTAGCAGAAGCATACATAGGGACATATAGTTCATGCTTCCTATAAATGTTTGCCATTAAGTAATAAAAATAGTGAATAATAGTGAATTTCATTACAATAACTCTAAATAATTAATGGATAAATACCTGTTGGTTGCTACAGTATTCTTAGGGTGTTTCTTATTGTTTAGTGTGTTTTGGTACAGTATGTGATGTGACTGAATTATCAACTTTATGCTTGTAAAATGACAATAATTATGATAGTCAATACCCCCATTTTCAAGGATTTTTTCTTTGACTTTTGGACTGTTTTTCAGCATCTTTTTAAGATGGCGGATCCTAAGTGGGGATCCTAAGTGGGGGATTCCGTATCCTAAGCAATCCTAAGCGTTGATTATTTTTAACTTTTAGGTCACTCTGCTTGATGAGAAAATAATAATCCAACACTAGCCTTTTCGTCAAAGAATCAAAGAAAAGCAACATTAAAGCAGAGAAATGCATAAACCATGACAGACAAAAGGAAGCCATAGAGAACAGGGTCTTTGTGACAGGCCTCAGTCCTAATGCCAGACCTGCATCCTGCTTTTAGCTCCTAATCAGTTGCCCAATGTTTAAGCCAACATGAAATGATCGTGTTAGAGAGCATACAGTCCAGGATAAGAGGCATGCTAAGGGGTTTCCTGGCTCTAAGATTTGGATCAACCTTATAGCTCATTTCGACTTTGGGTACAGTATGTAGAGCTGGATTATATGTTGACTGTATGTTGAAGTGTGACCCTGCTGAATTTGTAAAACAGTTCTATAATGAATAGGAGAACAAAATCAGCTTCCTGGTGTTATAAAGGTGTGGCTAACATTTGCTAACAAAAAAAAATAATAATAACCTTATGGTTACGCCTGCTAGATTTAATCTGTGTTGCTTTTCCATGAAAAACTGCAAGCATACAGTTTATTTATTGCTTCATTTCAGACAGTAAGAATATATCTAAAGATGGACGATGATACAGTACATGATCAATTACTTCATTAAGGATAACAATTTGCAACATTTCTAATGAATGCAACTCATATTTATATCAATAATTATATACAAATACTTTTTGTTTCCAAAAACAACAACAACAACAACAACAAAAAAAGGGAACGACAGATAGTATGAGAGTATCATTTCTCTAGTTAATCCCCTGCTACACAAATGCGCTTATTCCAGCATTTCAATATGAACAAGGTAAAAAGTTCTCAGCACATGAGCCATGATCAGACTGCCTCCTTCACATTTCAATCGCTGGCATCCCAGGAACTCCTTTAATGGCCCAAAAATGGCCTGGAAAGAAGTCTGGACTGTACGGGGTTGTTGCGATATTTCCCAGCCGAGTTCTGGTACTGTGGAAGTGGTGTTGGTGAATGATGGTGTTTTCCCATAGACAGATGTGTCTCTTCAACAAATTGGTGACAAGTTTTCCATCGATTTTCAAGGATCAGGTGAATGTTCATGGAAACAATTACAGTGGGCTCAGAGGCACAGCGGTTGGGATTATCAATCATGGACATATGACTTATTTAAACTTTTGCACCATTCCAATGTTTTAGTATCATCGCTGTACTCTGCATAAAGTATTTTGTAAATGCATAAATAGGTTTTACTCATTCCTTCATTAGAAATTTTGTCACAATTCCTGGATTCACTTGAAGATCCTTATGTATGCCTTATTTAATTTTACACATGGAGGTAGGACCCAATTTTTATAAAACCATCTTTGTGATTTTTAGCTCAATCCAAACCTATTCTACCACTGCCTCACCTAACTAGTAGTGTAAAATCTTCAGTTTGTACTGATTGCCTTCTGGGTCTGAACTCCTCAACAATTAGTGGAGCAGATCTTACCTCGATCAACATAACTTCCATTCAAGCTCCAGCTATTTTCTCATCCACCATACTGAATGATTTATTCTGCTGTTCAACATTTTGTAAGATACTGTAGCCGGAGATATTTGAGTATTGCTATCGCCATGATCAGAATCTACGTCCATCCACTAAAAATTATTTCTACAAAACTGAACATTTTAAATACCTTCGAAGACCTTTGTTTTTAAATAGTCATTTACTGTGCTGATCATTTAACACCATCTACTGTACAAACAAATATGCTACAGATGAAAACACTTTCCAGAAGGGAATAAATGCTCTGTGTTTCTTCTCACGGCCATGGCACACAGTAAAAGCTGAGCATACCAGACCTACAGTTCACTGCCCAGGCCCAAATAAACAAAGGGAAAGAGAGAGAAAGTGCAGAGAACTTTGAGCAAAGGGGCTGAAAAAGGGTACAACGGTAGCCTGATGTTAGCTAAGTGGTAAGTCACTCACTCTGGTCTGTCACTTGTGTTTGTTGCACTGATGTAGGAAATAAGCGACAGAGAGAGAAAGGTAGAGGGAGAACTAAAAAGCAAAGAGGTGAAAGATTGCAGACTGACGAGAGTTTCCTCCAGGGCCCATGTGTGTTTTCTAAGGGAAGAGCAGGAGGGCTAATCTTTGGTCTCTGGAGACAAGTTAGCGGCTGTTGCTGACCCGTGTCTCATTGTTCCTTTATCAGCTGGTGTTACAGATGAGCTCCAGCACATCATCTGCAGGTTTATCACGAGGTACACTAAATCACCCACAGCTCTACTTCAGAAATGACAGAATGGTGACGGACCTTTCACACACTCGTCTGTTAACAATTAAGATGCCACTACACTGAATGTCATGAATCACTTGTATGATGAGTGTGACGTGTGTGTTCTCATCACAGTGTTTATGAAATCTCAACTTTGATTGGTGTAAAAGTGCTGATTTAAAAAAAAAAAAATAAATAACAGCACCTCAGGTCGTTATTGCTATTACTAAAAAAATGTTGTTGTATCTAGATTTTAAACATTGTTTGTGTCTCAGTGTGTTAAGGCTCTGAGTTACTGATCAGAAAGTCAGTAGTTCGAGGCCCCAACTCTGCCAGGTTGCCACTGTTGGGCCCTTGAGCAAGGCCCTTAACCTAGGGGTGCCGCATAATGGCTGACCTTGTTCTCTGATCCTAGCCTACTAACAAAAGGAGGGATATACAGTACATTTAACGTTCAGTAATGTATATGTGACAAATAAAGGTTTAACTTTAAAATAATTTTCATATGGTGTGGTGATCTTTTAATCAAGGCTCATTAACACTCCTGGTGAAATAAAAAAAGAGTCTCTTGAATGAAGTGGACAATTCTTTGAAAATCAGTGGATAATTTGCCACCAACCACACACACACACACACACACACACACCACACACACACACACACACACACACACACACACACACACACACACACACACACACACACACACACACACACACACACACACACACACACACGCACACACACACACACATAATGAAACCAGTGAACAGTGCATCATCTCTGAGTTCCCGTATACGATCCACAGTCCAGTAACCCAGTGAGCCAGTCCGGTATGTGGGCAGGACGTACAGTAGTTTTAACCAATGCTAAAGTGGTGGCTGTATATACTGTAAGGGTGGAGGTGGATGAATTGCTCATTTTAAAACAACCATGCAATGGAAATAAATAGGCCACCCATGCAAAAAAAAGGCATAAATCACAGTTAATTAAAGTAACCTTTTACTTTAATTAACCTTGTAGAATGCAATGTATACAATATAATATCCTGTATGCTGGAGAATCCACTGAGCATCATCCTCTTCATTCCGTGCGTTGTGGTTATCCTTCTGATTGCAGCATGATTATAAAAATGTGACTTTGTAAACACCATGTCCTGAAGATGTGAAATTTAGCCACTTGAGTGGCTCACTTCTCCCTCTTCCTTCCTTCTCTTCCCACACATTGGTCTATTTCAGACCACCATTTAGAGGAAGAAGTGAGCAATTGTATGTGAAGGAAGTCTATCAGTTCCTTCTTTTCCTCAGGGATCTCCAGCCTCCCTCAGGTGTAGCATCCAGTGGAAGTTGTTTCTTTAATAGCAACATCTACACCTGTAGGTGTGGTGTTTGATTAGCTCTGCATATAGCCAAGGTTGCTACTGGATGACATTATGGAGCTACAGGGTGGGTGATTTGAGAAATAAAGATTGGAATTTTAAATCAGACATGTATTTTTTCTTGTTTAAATAATGAGCTTTACCTTACTAATTATTTGTATTTATAACTTACACAAGTTAGATATTTGCTAGCAAGTTGTTTTATGTTACTTGTAGTATTTTGTTGGATGTTAGGATGTTTAGCTACTGCTGTTGTTGTTTCTATGAGAAACTGTAGTAGCTAAAAGGTACAGCCTAAAGTGAACTAACTAAACAGGATTTTTTTAAATAGTGGACTGTCATGACAGGATCTTTTTTTTTTTTTTCAATTGTAACATGCTGAGGTTCTTACCAGCTTAGCTGAAAAAGCAGTTTAGCAAAAAGCTAACAATCTTCGCTACTTCCTTCACCCCCCAGCCTTAATTTATTCCTTAATGTCTACAGAGATGAAACTGTCATTTTGCCATTTGGGACGGGAAGAAACCAGTAAATGGAAGCTAATGGCAAGTGGGAACTAAAGTTGGAAGGGGGAGTGGGGTCTGGAGGCTTGAAAGGCACACATCATAGGACTGGTCTACAGGAATTATTTATCCTTATCTTTTGGATTTGCTGTTAATTTATGAATATAAACTCAGGAAAACTTTTGGGAAAACTCACATTTAGGGAAAACTCTGGGATCAACACCTGCTTTTCACATAAGTAAATCCAGATCACCAAGAGAGAGAAAGACAGATTGTTGTGATTTGATCTCAGCAAAAGGGATTTGTTCTGCAATGAGAACTATTTACGAGAGCCGACAGGCCATAGCCCTCATCTTTTCCTCTTTCAGGAAACCTGATGTAGGTGTAAACATCTATAAGCATCAGCAATGGATATAGTGACATGTCAGTCCATCACGACTCTGAACAACGGTGAGAGATAAATGACACTTTCAGACAGTTAAAGCTTAAAGTGCTAAGCCTTTATATACACCCCTGGGATTAGTCATGCTCTGTGCACTCCTATATGGATTCCTATGACACATCACTGAAGAAATGTCTCACCGTTCACACTTTGTCTAACCCCTTCACTCAACTCTTCATTGAAGGAATCAGGAAACACCCAGGATTTACATAGCTGACAGTTTCACGGCATGCCTCAAGTCTGTATTCTAGGGACAATTTCAAAGCTATTTATCTATCATTCTTTGGTGGATTAGCAAGTGTCAAAACAAAAGAGAGAAGACTAAACATAAACAGCAAGTGGTAGACTTAAAAAAAATGGCCATGACCTACTGTAGCTACAATAGCTACACATTTTCTACACATTTCACTAAATATACAGGACCTCATGCATCACATCATCAGTGTGTAAGACAATTACGTTATCTTGATTATTATTTTTTAAAACCATAAATAAAAATTAAAAAGTTTGTCTCCTGTTTTTATTTGCTTTTACATTTGTTAGCAAACTGTTTTGTATAACATGCTCACATTCATTTAAACCCCTGAAACAGAGCAACTGCTGGAGTTATTGTCTAGGGGTGGTGTGACTTTCGGTTACTGAGTGAGAGGGCAGGAAGCACAGGGTCGGATGGTACCTCATTAAAGTCTATTAAAGCACACCACACAGGCAGGATGCAACAGTGTGTAGAGGAAAGAGAGGCATGGACCTGTCACATACTTTAGACACACATATCATTTTTTTTTTTTTTTTGGGAAATCTGTTTCTCTCTCACACACACTGTTATCTTCAACACACAGCACTTCCTATGGAGCCACGCCTCATCCTGGTGAAATCACTCTATAGCGGGCCAGAGCAGCAGCCACACAGGATGTGTGTTACAGTAATATCACTTCACTTTTACTTACACAGAGCCTACGTCTCAACCAAAGCAGCTCTTCGAGAGGTTGCTTGTGCTTTAAGTATGAACCGAGTCAGGAATCATGCCATTTGTACTGTATTACTTGGATAGAATCATATACTGAATCTGAATGAAGAAAAGGAATGTAAATGAAGGCAGTGTAAGCAAATGAATGAATGAATTAATGAAAGTAAATCATATGGTGAGCCAGGTGCTAATATTTGTAGTAGAGGATGCTGCTGGGAAATGGTGTTTATGTGAACAGTCATTATAGACATGACAATTATGCAGGATAGACTTGAAAAATAAATCTATTGCAACCAGAGTCCACTTACTAACCTGGGGAGGCGACGGCTAACAGGTGCTTCCTCTGTGCACTTGTCACACTGCTGCTCATGAACCATGGAGCAGCCGATCTCACTCAAAGTGAGAAAGCTGACATCTCTCATCTGCATACGTGAGCTCACTTACTCCTGGAGTGAGTTAAAATTATAACACTGAGAACAGTTAGCCTGTTGTGTGCAGGATATGCAAAAGTGTTAACTTTTTAGATAAAGATAGAATACACATAAAGAAAATACTGTATCCCTCCCCAGGTGTTCATGTTTCATCATTCTTAATCATGTCTGATTTTTTCTTTCTTCGATTATGGGTACCTTAGTTTAAATGCAAGCCAATTTATTTATGCCCTAGAGTGATTATAGAAAGCTAGGTAAACAAGTTATGTCATTATGCATACTTTATGTGACCCTAGTATATCTGTAAGATCATTCAAATTGATGTTTGAAAAAACAAACAAACAAACAAACAAACAAACAAACAAACAAACCAAAAAAAAAAAACAATGTTCTTTGCAGTAAGTCAGGTTAAGTTAGCTAGGAAACATTATACATGCCACATCAAAAGCTACCAAACACATAGTAGACAGTCATGGGTAACTGATCCCAGATACAAGCTTCCAAAATAGGAGTTATCAATCAAAAGCCATTTTTTTTATCCCTATGTAATGTAGCAAAGGTGTGTAACCAGGAGAAAGCGTTATGCTCAGAACCACCACCCAAGTTCGAATCATTCAAAAACGATCCATTGACCCAAAATGACATGACTTCCTCGTTACTGCAAAGAGCCATCATTTTATTTATATATATATATATATATATATATATATATATATATATATATATATATATATATATATATATATCCCAACTATCAAAGTAAGGGTTTGTTTCTCTGTCTGTCTAGCCATGTGTCTTAAAACTGCAAGCCTTATAATTGCAAAAATCACACCCATATAAAAGCGTACTCAGACACGCACTGTGGTTTCACAAAAGAATCATTTTCCCATCACTAGGGCTGGAAATATTTGCCTGCTTATGAATGAGGAGCAAATCCATCAAATAACTGACAGCAGACGCTCAGTATCATCTGTCTGCCAGACTCTCCTGTCTGGTAGCTAAATATAGCAACTTCATTTAGGACACCAGCTGAAAAGAATTGGTTGTTTTCCCTAGTTTCTCAGTCTGTTTCACCATCTTTCTCTCTTTGCAGGTCTGTCTGACTGTCTGTCTGTCCCTCCTTTATGCAGGTAGTGAGTAATCCTGGTTGTTCATTAGTGCTGATGGTGATGACAGATTTTCTCAGCAGTTCATTGCAGTTTAAATAAGCAACAGCAGTTCAGTCATTCACAGACAACAAGAAGGTGTTGTCTAGGGCTGTTGGGTCAATCAGACGTAGCTCTTATTTAATTTCACTGGATGCCCACTGTTAATTGGAATGCAAGCACCTGGTGCTTAAGCAAGTCATACAGACTACACAGTCATTTATAAAGATGCGAAATTTGGTTAGTTTATTGTAAAGTACCTCCAACGTCTCCGACAAGCAGCTGCACTACTGAGGGTGAAATCGCACAATGTTCTACCTTTTAGCCCATATCGTGAAGTATGGAGACATTTGTTTATAATGATTCCTTGGATAATTCCAAACCAATTTCCAGTTTGGACCATTAAGCTTATCTACGGTCTCTTTAGTGTGCTATGTAACTTGGCAGGAACTGGCCGCTGGGGGCACTAATTTACTTGCAAAAAAAAAGTTCTTCAAGCCCAGAATTCACCCCTTAGCCGCTATATTAAGTTGTATTTATTATTAAGTTCATCCTGTTTGACTGGAATTGAGTGAGTTTAATCCAAACCTCAACAACTCAAAAAACATGTAAGACTAAAAATAACGTCAACTTGGACCTAACATGTTCTGTCTGTGGAAAGTTCAGGAATAAAACACTCCATGGCTGCAGTAAATAGCCAGAATATTATTGTACACATATAATTAATGAGCCTTCTATATGAATAGTTGGATTATGCTCATGAATAGAATTTGTACTCAGGGGTCTGTGAAATAAATATATATATATATATATATATATATATATATATATATATATATATATATATATATATTTTTTTTTTTTACACTTAAAAAATGAGTGGAAGAGACAAAATGACTGGCTGCAAAATGACTGAGACCTTCTGGTGGAAGAGACAGTAATCCTTTTAGATCCTGACCCTTATTTAACTTCACTACCGGCACTGCAACAGCCAAATCCAGTAGGTTGTAGTTAGTGAACGCATTAAAATGTAAAATACATTAATGCCTTTTTTTCCCAGCATTTCCCAGCAGGTAGAAAATTCTCAATACACTGGAACAGTGCGAGATGTCTGAAACGCTGGCCTCCCAGGAACTCCTTTAATGTCCCGAGGATGTGGAAATGGCTTGGTGTGAGGTCAAAACTATACAGGCGATGTGTCAATAACTCTCACCTGAGTTCCTGTGATGTGCAAGCGGTGTTCATGAACGCCTGATAAGACAATGCTTGAATCTGCAGAGCATCCAAGAGAACGAAAAGGATACCTATCATTATGATTACTAGAATTACTTTATTGCTATAATATTAAATAAACAACTCCTAAACAGAAAACCTCACCACATATTCATATGATCTGGCTTTGTAGAATTAATATATACAACATGTTCAACCCTCAACAAGCAGACAGAAATCCTCAAAACCTCGAAACCTAATTTTGAGGAAGGACGTTTCACATGGTAATTCTGACTCACATCCAATCCTGCATCGGCATCAGAATGTGTTCGCTTCAGAGGAATGTAACAGGGTATAAAATCTTATATATAAACATGATCGTCTGGGTCATTAAGTAGCCACAGTTTGAGTCAGCATATTCACATAGTCCAGTAATTAACATTTATCTCCAGATGTTTTAGCGGTTTCCTTTGGTATGTTTTTTTGGAGAGTCTTGAAAATCAGAGGTGGAAATTGCACATATTACACAGCATATTTGCGAGAGACTGGCACTAATAAATGGAGGGTGGGCAGTACTGTAAATAGAATTGTACCTAAGCTCCAGCTCAGCAGGTGGCAGCAACACTGGAGATGTGTACGTTTGCGATAGATATATTGTTCTTCAATTTAGTGTCCAATGTCAATACGGGGTCAAAACGATTCAAAGAGGAAGTCGTGTGATGTAAAGTTAACTCTATAAGCATTGTCTAAAATCCCAAATAATTCAAAAGCCGCCAGGAGGAACTTGGTGTCCTGTGTTGTTGTTGTAATTACACACATTCTCGCTTACAGTAAATGTTTTATCCTGGTCAGAGTTGCTGTGGTTCTGGATCCTGTCCTAGGAATACTTGGCATGAGGCTGGAATAGACTCCTGATAGGTTGCCAGTCCATTGCAGGACACCGTGAACATTCTGTGTTGTGTACTGGGTTAGGTAAATGTGACTGACTAGTACATATAAAAATGTTTTAGCAGCTGAGACGTAATGAAAGTGTCTGTTGTTTAGTTTGCAGCCAATAAAATGTATTGCTGGAGTTTAATATCCCTTCAGTGATGAGAGCTTCAATGAGCATAATAGGAAATGTGAAAACAAAGCAAGACTGGCAAACACACACACGCACACACGCACGCACACACACACACACACACACACACACACACACACACACACACACACACACACACACACACACACACACACACACACACACACACAGAGTCTCCTCATCTGCTCTGGGCATATCCACCAGTCCTTGTGGAAAGTTTCATTCTTCGCTAAGGGAGGGTGAGCCTCAGAGCAATTTGGTTGTCTGAAACATTAGGTTGTTGAATTGAATTTTGGTGTAATTTTAGTAGGAAACAGCTGTGCGGGCTGGCGGCTGTTCCCAAGAGTGAAACCGTACGCTCTCTATATGAGCAGAGCCATGGACTGCTTTTTTTCTGTTTACTCAGCATGGGTCTGCGCTGAATGCATGAATAATCAGACATGAGAACAACGGGCTCTGGAGTGTATAAAAGACAGAGAGAGAAAGAGTGAAAGAACATGTTTATTTTGCAGGTACATTTTGGGCCTGGGGATGAGGTTGGGATTACGACTGTGCAGGTGTGTGTGGGTGTGTGTACTTATATTCTGGTAACCACAGTTTGTCTACAGATGCCAAAATAATTCCCGTGTCACATTTAGCTTAGCCATCAAGTAAACCGACCTAAATCAACCACTCAGATTTCTCAAAGTTAGCATCATGGATTTAGTCTTACTGCCACTGCTTCCTATACATAAATCCATACTCTTTAATGACGTATTCAACATTTTCTTTATTTGACATATTTTATAACACGCAGCTCCCTATCCATGTGCATTTATTTTATATCATGAGGGGGGATTAGTATGCAGACACTGGCTTTTCTTGTTTAAAGGAGACACATTATATGAAGTGAACTTTTTAGACATTCAGATGGGTCTACAACCCAAAAAATAATAAGAGGAGATAATTATATAAAAATAATAGATTTTCCTCATATAAGAAAAGCCACTCCACTGGCTTGTTGATCAGCCTTGCAGTTCTCCAGGGGGTGGGGCTTAGCAGTAGCTCATTTACATAGACACTGAAACAGCACATTCAGAGGAAAAAAAAATATTGCATTATCTGTGGGATAAGTCTGCTGGAGCCTTATATATGACTTTTAATTATACTTCCACTAAATACAGCATGGTGCAAAAGTGCAAATTAAATTAAATTAAATGATGGAGACTGTGACAGGCTAACAAGTGCCTAAACAAGTGTTGTTTATGTAATAACCTTAGCAGCAACCTCATTTCCCCTCTCGTATGTTCCAACTACTCAGCATTCAGCATCACCAGTACACTAATCACCGGCCTGAGCATCTGTCATCATCTGCACCTGTTTCCCACTGGTTCATGCCTTGAGTTATATTTTTGTTTATGCTTTTATGATTCATAGGTCACTGTGTGGCTTAACAAACAAAACAAAACAAACAAACAAAAAAAAAAACATTTATTTTGAAAGTGAACGTTAAATAAAAAAAAAGTCCTTCATTTATTTTGAAACTGAAAGTTAAATACAAAAAAAGTCCTTCATTTATTTTGAAAGTGAAAGTTAAATACAAAAAAAGTCCTTCAGGAAGGAAAATTCATGCAAGTTATTATTATTATTTTTCTTTTGGTGGGGGGGTTGCACATTGCTGTATATCTAGTTTTTCAATTTCTACTTATAAATATGAATAAAATAATGTATTGCAAAATATTCAAAGTTATCAATATACATGCTTCTTGGGCAAACGTTTGTTTTAAAACGTTTCACACAACAGGGAGGAGTCATATTGTAGTATTAAACAAGAATAATATAGTTTAATTGAAATTATATACAATATCTCGTCAGAGATATGGGACATCGCATGTCATTGAAAGAATATAGATAACGGATATAAATATTACACAAAAGAGGATAATCTCTGCTTGTAACACTAACTTGGTTATTTTTATATTACTTGAGTGATGCAAATGATTACAGATTTGCGCGTGTGACATCACACTGCCTGAAATGTTCCATGTCGTACCATTTAGTTAGCAGACATCACACAGTTATCATAAAGTTAGCTTGTCTCATGATAGCAAGAGAAGAAACTATTGACAAAAAACTGAGCCTCAGACTCGAGCAGTAGTCCGTCATCTGTATTCCATCTCCCGCTGTGTTCACAAGCTTCATGATTTGGACCACATAGTCTGGTTTGAAGCAACTGTTTTGACTGACACACTTAGATGATTTGCTAGTACACACATGCAGCCCTTCACCAAATAATGTCTAAAACCAATGTAAGCAAGCCTTAAATGCACCTGAGGGAGAGTGGGGAAGCTTTGCAGCTTGTTGACAGTACGTACTTCCAGAATGGGTTTTGGAGTTAATTTAAGTAAAACAAGCTGCTAATTGTCCGTAGCGCGCTGCGTGAATCGCCTTGATTCGCCACAAACTGCTTGGAAGGAAATCCACACGCTAATCGTCGGCTGTGTGCACCAGGACAAAGCCCTTGATTGGTTTACTCTCGATCTGATTGCTATTTACGTTAGTGCTTTATATGTTTCCTGTCTGGCAAATTCGAGAATGAAATTCTCCAGAACTGCAATTTTCGAGAGATCCTGCAGTGAGTTTGTGTTCAGAAGATATCCCGATTGAGAAGAAACTGGATAGCAAAATGATTCAATGATTCGTGTTGTCCATTCCCCAAACACCCCCCCCCCCCCCCCCCCTAGTTAGTCAACTTACCCGAAATATCATTCATTCACTCTTTGGCTTTAAAGTGGAGGGGAAAAAAGCAACAATGCAACCATGCTGGGAAACATATGAAAGTCTGTGTGGAACTCTCTGGAAGTTATTAAGTGTGAATGTAATTTAACTCAGTGGTGATTCATAGAGTCAATTAGTGCACAAATTAAAATTTGGTGTGCAGGCTCATTAGACGCCCTTGAAATAATGACTCAGGAGGTCAAATTTGTTCTGTTCAGGGAACTAACCATGATTAACTGGAATGTGCGTGTGTGTTAGTGGGTGCACGAGAAACAGCTTTTTAATCCTTAGTATATTGTTAAGATACACAGCTATTTTTAACATGAACATAAACAGGATAAACACAGCTACAAAATGAGAATCTTTTATTTCCACGCCCGACTTCCTGCTATAACAACATTCTATGATTATTTTACACCTATATAAAAATGTATCTAGAACCTTGATTAAGATCTCATTGTAGTTGCTGGGCATAAAGATAATGCACGCTCCAACATGAAAGTGGCTTTTTTCTCATAACAATCTGCAAGAATATTGCAGTGAAATAGAAATAGACTACATATGGTACAGAGAAACCGAGAGTCCACCTGCGTTAAGCCCTGTATTCCATCTCTTGTTGTGTTCATTAGCAACATGATTTTACTGAATCATCTCATTCCCACACAACATACGGTGTCAATATGCTACGCCGCCTTGTAACTGGAATAGCTGGCAAAGTATCAAAAGACGTTTCTGAACCCAGAGTTTAACACTGCCCTACATGAGTTCGAACAAAATTCTTTGATTTGTAAATATTTATTTGCTGATGTTTATGGAAACACTGATTGAAAATGTATGTAGAATCTTTAAGACGGTTTTGATGCTCACAGAATATAAGAAATACATGGCAGAGGGCTTATCTGCATTAGAATGATCCGAGGGGGTTTAATCACTCTTCGAAAATCATACCGTAGCTTTGGTGCCCAGTTCTTTTTCCAAATTGCAACAAAAACTAAACATATTGTTAAAGTTTCATTATGGTAGTTCAATTGTAAACTGGTCAAATGCCTACCGAAAGCTGATTGTTGAAGTAATCAGTGCCTCATTAGAAATACATTGACAGCAGAGATGCAGTAAGCCAAATTTCATTTACAGTAGATTGGACTTACAATTCCTGAGAAACGTCTAACGTTTATTTCCAATTTCTTCGACCAATAATAACATGCAACTTTTAATTGCCTATATTGTTGACCAGCTATCAACAAATTAAATCTCCTCCCTGAAACATGTTAAATATTTATATTTGTGATGGTGGTGTGGTATCTTTTCTTCTGTTCCTGTCAGATGCTAGCGGTTTTGCATTGCTTACACAGTTACAGTTCAGTTTAATAGCAGACAAAAAAAAAAAAAATCCAAATCAATCTCAAACAAGTTTCATTGTTAACACCTAAAACACAACATTTTCCAGTGATGTTCTACAGTATGTCATGCTTTTGAGAAACCTAGTATAGAATTAGTGGAGACTTAAGTGCAAAGATTTTAGAATGCAATGCAGCTAGTTGCAGCAAAGCCTTAGCTTGATTAATTAAGAGTAGCATTAGCATGGAATGTGAAGATTTGGTTGAGCTGAACTGTTTGTGAAAAATGTACTGATGGGAAAGTGAAAAAGCTGGAGAGATTACCGCTGCATCACTCACTTCGGGTAAAACAAGATGTTTAAAAATGTACAGAATATATATTGCGTGCAATTGAAAAGTTGAGGCTAATTGTTAATATTAATACGCAAGTAAGAGTGGAACATTTTGTCTTTAAAACCAAAATTTACACAATGTTTATGTAAAGTTAATTTATTATTCTTTGACGAAAAAAAATTTGCTTTGTTGAAATAATAATTAAGATTTGTTAAAGTTTTCTTTACTGTAAATCACGTACATAATTACAAACTTTAATTCACTCGGCAACCTCTAGCATGAATTATTATTAAATATACATGCTGATAAATCAAATTCATTTCAACTGTAAAGGTGTCTGTCTTTGCTCTGTCTTCCTGTTTGTAGTGAATGTAATTCATCCTGTCATGGACAGATGGCAGCAGTGAGCTTCTGCATGTCTGCTCTCCAGTTCAGAATGGCAACTAGGGCATCTGGTCAACACAAGTGACTTTTATTCCATGCTTGATTTCATCGCAGCCTGCTTCAGTCTTATCATTCCACCAGTCAGACAGATGATACGACACCGCAGAGAAGGAGAGACATAACATAGATGGAGGAGACAAGATTTCTGGAGGAAGTGTTCAGTGTGATGTTTCTAATGGGGAGGGAACGAAAGCCAGGTAAGAGAATGTGTGGGTGTGCGATCTCCTTGCAGGGTTTGTATTTGCCAAGTGAACCTTTCTTTTAGAGGCGTTTATAATATTTTGAATTGTTTCGGAAGGAGTCTCCAATGTCAGTGTTTTGTTACTGTCAGGCATACTGCAGGAAAGACGTCCAGGCAGAACAAGATGTGGTTTCTAGGTGACATTATATGTGATTTTTGCCTAAATAAAAATAGAGAATTAAAAAAATAGTTTATTAATGGTACAAAAGTATTGTAAAAACAAGATGTAAGTGGTTCATGAATGTTGCAAAACATTACCTGTAACTTAAAATGGATAAAAGGTATGACATTTTACAGACAAAAAGAAGAAGAAAAAAACCAGTGGTAACAGTATTATAAATTCACACCAAGCCCTCCACAGATAAATTTCCTCTAACTGCACACTCTTAAAGAACAAAGCGACATATAGTTTAAAGAATGATGGTTTTCAGGTATTTTCCTAGACATGGGGCCTGCACAAAATTTATTTGGTCCACGGAGCCAAATTCTTGAGTAAAAAGCTTTGAGAAATTGTGTGAAATTATTTACAAGTGAACTATAGAAAGCTCTTTTTAATACAAGAGTTTTATGATGACATCTACATGGAATACAGAACATTTCATATATAACCTTATTGGAGGTGTCATTGTGTGTTCCAGAAGTGTCTTTGTTAAAAGGTATAATCAGGGGCTTGTCATAGCTGATGAGGTTTAGCATCAATCTCCCTTATTCTTTCTACTCTAGAAATGTGAAGTCAGCACTTCCTCTGCGTTTCTGTGTTTCTGGTGATGATGAGAAGTGATTTAAAGGGATGCGATGATAGTGATCTCCCACCACCAATTCCTGGCAATGTGCCCACATCATGTGGAAACTAACACTAAGATCTCAACCTTTTTAATTAGCCAGAGGGCCTGGGCTGACAGCTTCTGCTGACACTGATAGCGCAGTAACTAGCTATTATGCTAAATATTTGGTGCGTTGCACGGCTCAGACTGACACTGTGGTCTCCCAGGGGGCCTATTGGCTATGGAAAGCTCTGGCAAATCATCTAGAACGAAAATGGCGCAAGAAGGGAATGATGGGAACTATTAATGACCAGAAAATAATTCATCAGGTTTTAAAGAGGACATGCCACTTAAATGGCAGTGGTTCCAAATTTCATGTGCTTGTGGGAGTAGGCTGTCTTGCTTGATTGAGCATTAACTATTTTAATGAAAGGAGTGAGAGAGACTTGCTTGGCAGGCGCCATTTTGGGAATTTATTGCGGGCAGGGGCGCTATTTGTAGGTCACAGCCTTTCTAATGAAGTCTCATCCCTAGCAGCAGCCTGAATTATGGCGACGTGTCATGTGTCATGGCTGGCCCTCACTCTTCCTTGCATGAGTGGGTTGGAACCATGTTGATGGCGACCTTACGGGTCAAAAGTCTCAGGTAAGCTTCTATTCTCACTGCGAGGGTCTGTCTGTCTTGTAATTTGGGACATTCTGCTCGAGTGTTAATGGTGAACAGAGGTGAACTCCAAATGCATTATCAATGAGATGTTGCTAAGGTTTCTCAACAGTGGATTGATGCATAGTAGCGTTTGTGCTACTGTACAGTAGTTATTATGTTGGCGAAATGTTCTTCTGATCTTTAAGTACTTGCCTTACAGCTTGATACTGGGCTTGGGCTAACATCTTTGCAGGGTTTCACATGGCCTCCAAATGTTCCAAGGGGATTCCTCATGGCTTCTCAGGTTTCCTCTATCCCTCCAAAAAGGATTTACATTGGGATAAACTCTGGATTCACCATGATAGCGTGCATGCTAAAGGTAAAGAAATTAATTATTTTAGGTACTAATTATTTAGCAAGGAATAGTTCTACAGTTTATGTGATGGAGAAAAAAAGATGCACCAAGTACTTACAGATGGAGACCAACTTGTCTGCCATTTCTTTATACAGATTAGAGTTAACACACAGAAAATCTGCATACCGTCTGTAATCTTTAAAGGATCTATGTACAGTAGGCTTTGGGGCAAACATGTCTTATCAGCTGGGCTGATTTTCTTGTTCAGCAGATCCTCTGTTTTGGTTCACAGATGTGATGATCTATCACTGTTTTCCTGACAACTCTGATTTACAGGACCTAAATGTAATCCTTGTCGTCTCACGCTAATGCAACCGATGCACTCGTGGAACCCATTTTGGTGTAAAATGCTCCGAGTAGTTTCGCTGGGGAGTGACGTGCTGAAAGACAGATAGGAAAAATGTGGCAGGGCTTCGCGTGCTTGCACAAACACATCCGTACATTCAGCATGCATGAGACGGGATCTGCCAAAGTTTTAATTAAAAATTTGCCCGGAAACGTTGACTATACATAGTTCTAGTTCTAGTTTTTGTTGCCGTCTAGCTCATCGGTTTCCATGGAGTGATCTGCAGACGTTCCTGGAGAACCTAAAGAAGCAGAGGATTCTGTGCCGGTGATAGACATGGCCGGTGAGATGTTTTTGGCTGTGATTTAGTATAAGGCTGTTTGTAAGACTTAATTGTTTGCCTTTGAATTGGTGTAATCTACAGGTATTACACCAATGAAAACAATCCTGAACGATAGCAAAGCCTCAACACATTTGGCAGGACATCAAAGAAAAAGCCGTGAAAGGAGTTCAAACGTGAGTACCAAAGAGTCACCCTTCACACAGATCTCTGAAATTCTTTGCACTTTCGATGTCTTACAGGGGCGAGCGCAGGATTAAAGGCGTGACTAGGGATTTTAGTCGAGTAATGTGGCTGTTGTGTTTAATGCCAATTACATACACAACTCTTTAAGTGGAGCATTAGTTTTATGGCTTGTAAACATTGGAGCCGGAGCACAGGCGTGTAGACGTTGGACTTTGGATGACAAATAAGTATTTTGAGGTGTAATCACTTCACCTTTACACATCTTTAATTGTAGCCTGAAGCTGCAGTACAAACTACGTACGAAAGAAAGGAAAAAAGAGAAGAAAAAAAAATTACATTACCCCATGCATTAATGGCAAGAAAGGGAGAAAAAAAAAAAATCTACATTCTGAAAATGACACACCTCCTTGAAAAAAAATGACTTGAATGTAAACATGAATAAAAAGTTAGGTTTAACCGTGGCCTCAGGAGAAATCTGCCATGTGGTTGAGAATTCCAGTTTGGAAAATTGCATTAAAGGCTGGAATACATGTTTGTATTTACTTGACCATCCTATCTGTCATTTTTCCTATCTTCACTCTATTTCAAAGAAAAAGATAATAGCCGCACTTCTAATCATTCATAGAAATAATTATGAGTCAGATTTTGCATGCTGGTTGTGTTACATAGTGTAAGTGATGTCGTGATTGTCCATGCTATTGAGAAATCTAGTAAAAAAAATAAATAAAACATAGTTAAACATAGATGTTCATTGGTGGAAAAAAGAGGACATGCTCACAGAATAAACATTTTTTTTTTTAATTCAGCTCCACAACTGCATCCCAATTTACTTTTGGTAAACAACAATATTATGGACACATTTTGGATATTTAACTTTTTAACACATGATTTGCTTATTTTGCTTGTCTTTAACTTAGTGGCATGAGCAGCAATAAGCTGATTGCGTTCCTGTGTGTGTGTGTGTGAGTAAAAATCAGTGATTTTGTGTCTGGCCCAGTTATTCCAGTTTGCCGGAATGACTTGTGTTTTCGCCAACTCTGAATCTGTGCTTGGTGTGAGTGCTTCCTTTGCACATTATGAGTAGAAAAAAGCATGTCTACAAGTATGTGAGTGTGTGAATGAACATATGTATATAAAAAGGCAACATATTTCGGCAGTATGTTCGGCAACCAGAAATATAGACATTGAGTATGGAACCTCGATCTATGTGTTCTCGATCCTTATTGGTCAGAAGACAGTGCTTAATTTTTAGGAGCTCTGATCACTTTATGAACTAAATCGCAATCGTTTATGTCCATGTGCTTGTTCAAGTATAGAATGTTTCAGTTTTTATTTGAAACAACTAAAGAGTCTCCAGTGTCAGTGCAAGAGTAACATTTAATTTGTGATTTAATGTGTAAGTATCTCAAAATATTACGATATTTTATTTTGAATTTGAATTCATTATTATCTATACCACATAGGTTTTGTGTATGTCCTGGTCTTGGTCACTACACACAGGAAAGCGCGCTGACTTTTACAGTTGTACAGAAGCTGATCGTCGACACCCTCCACAAGGAGGTTATTGAAGCATATGCATGAAAAGTTAACTGCAAGTGAAAAGCATGGTAGAAAAGGGTATACAAGCAAAGGGAAAATCTCAGGCTTAAGAACATTGTGACGCAAAGCCGATTCGAGAACTTTGGTGGAGTGTGGCTGGAGCCTGTGCATCAAGAATCACCATGCATAGACAACATACTCTAGAGAAGAGAAGATGAGATAATGAGCTAAACAGTGGACCAAAGTCTTCTTTTCACATGAAAGCACATTTTTTATTTAATTTGAAAAAAAAAAAAAAGTTGCTTAAAATCCAGTGTGAAGTTTTCACAGTCTATGATGACCTGCCACATTATATGGTGGTGTTGGTCAACACAGCTGTTTACTGTACCAGGGAATTTCAGATCACTTCTGGCTGCTGATAAGCTTTATGAAAATGCCAATTTTCTTTTCCAGCAGGACTTCTTGCACCTGCCCACAGTGCCAAAACTTTCACTAACCATGTTGACCATGATATTACTGTTCTTCATTGAGCAGACAACTCACCTGACCTGAACCCCAGACAGAATCAATGGATGATTGTCAAAAGGAAGATGAGAAACATTCAACATCACAATACAGACAAGGCTGGTATCAGAGCAACCTGGTCCTTAATTAACCTGGTCCTTGTTGCGGGGGGTTCAGCTATTATTGGCTGTATTTTTAGTTATTTTGAGGGGGCAATAAATTTACAGTGCTATACAAACTTTACACTGACTACTTATCATTGTATCAAAGAGTCATTTATGCAGTGTTGTCCTATGAAAAGATATAACTAAATATTTTCAGAGATGTGAGGGGTGTACTCACTTTTGTGACATACTGTGTATATATATATATATATATATATATATATATATATATATATATATATATATATATATATATTGGCCAATTTTATATATATATATATATCACCTACATGTACTTACCTGTTGCACACATAATTCCTGGTGAGCAGGTGGACAAAGGAGTGGTGCTACATAAAGGTTGCCAGACATAATAATAATAACAATAATAACACTAATAATAATAATAATAATAATAATAATAATAATAATAATAATAATAATAATAGGTCACACATTCAGTCTTTTGATTTGATATAAGAACTCAGTCTTGTCTATAATTCATTAGATGCTTTACTATGTATGTAATGTAAGTCAGTCAATGCCGCTTCCTCAGTCAGAGACCCAATGGATGAAAATATAGACTAGTATGAGATTTTCTTTCCAGGAAACTCATGACATCAACTAATGATACCCCTACTTGGGGCAAACATTCACAAACATATTTATGCTGACAAGAAAGAAAAAAAAAATCTGATTCATTGTATTAATTTGTATGGTTAATACTTACTGTACATACTAAATGGATTATCAAAGTTTCAAAGCACTCTTACTTTCTGAATCAAATTTAATTCCGATCAGGCCAGATAAGGTCAGTCCGTTCAGACTAAGGCGTTTACCTGATACATGTTTCAGCTACAATTCTTATTATTAGTGGAATAATAGGGTCCTTGTAAACACTGCTAATGTGAATAAGAGCTACAGTAGAAGATGGTTCAAGAGTGGTTTCTCTGGTCACTACATCTTTGTCAAAGTACAGGACTGTACAAAAGTCTTGAGACCCCCTATTTCATATTTAGCTTCCAAAGCACCACACTTTCTTGCATTTATAATGTAGACTTCAGGAAGAGTTCTTCAGCTTTTTTCAGGATTTTTGTGACTCCTGTGGACTGTGTCCAGTCCCTGTACCTGAGCAGTTTAAGAGGAATTGTAAAACGGGTGCAGATGATGACAGATGATCAGGCTGGTGGTTAGTATACAGCTGATTCTGAATGCTGAGTGTTTGGAACAGACAAGAAGGGAAGTGAATTCACTGCTTAGGCTGTCACATATACAACCAAATTGTTGTTTAATTTCATTTTATTAATTTAATTTAATTAATAGGGGGTGGCTTAATGTTTCTGCATAGTGCAATAGTACTGTAAAATAAAATAAAAAAGTACAAAATCCTTCAATACAGTAAATAAACCGTTGCTTAATGTAGGACTAGCCTAAGCCTCCTCAGTTAGATAAACCATTATAGTTTATGGTATCAGAAAATTACGGAAGCGCATTTCATTCACAAAAGAAAAAAAAAACAGGAATCATCTCATGACTTATTATCTCATAATTATGACTTACTAACTCATAATTATGACTTACTATCTCATAATTATGACTTAGTATCTCATAATTATGACTTAGTATCTCATAATTATGAGATCCTTATCCCATAATAATGACTTATTATCTCATTAGTATGTCATAATTATGAGATCCTTATAATTATGAGATCCTTATAATTATGAGATCCTTATCTCATAATTATGAGTTAGTATCTCATAATTATGAGTTAGTATCTCATAATTATATGAGATTATAGACATAATTAATAGACATAATTATAACTTACTGTAGTATCTCATAATTATGAGATAAGGGGGAGCAGTCTGTGGCAGGGGGACATTTTCGTGCATGACATCAGAAACAAAAGTTACTGCAGCCTTTTGCTTGAAAGTGCCTCATTGCACACTCATGGAGATGTAGAAGCTATCCTATTGTTTAGCCTGATGACTGTACATTAGTTAAATCTACTATTACCTTCCAAATTACTCAATGACATTAATATCTCCCAGTGTCTCAATCCAAGAAAGAAAGAAATGTGAACTTAATTGGCCAATATTTGCTCTATTGTCTAAAAAAATCACAGGAATTATCTCATAATTATGATGTGTTTACTCATAATTATTACTTAATGACATAAATGATTATGTCATAATTATAAGATCCTGGTCTCATATTTATGACTTAGTATTTCATAATTATGACTTACTAAGTCATATTTGTCCCCGACTTGTGCCATTCACCTAACCCTAGCTTTTGTCATAAATATGAGACCAGGATCTTATAATTATGACATAATCATTTATGTCATTAAGTAATAATTATGAGTAAATACATCATAATTATGAGATAATTCCTGTGATTTTTTTAGACAATAGAGCAAATATTGGCCAATTAAGTTCACATTTCTTTCTTTCTTGGATTGAGACACTGGGAGATATTAATGTCATTGAGTAATTTGGAAGGTAATAGTAGATTTAACTAATGTACAGTCATCAGGCTAAACAATAGGATAGCTTCTACACCTCCATGAGTGTGCAATGAGGCACTTTCAAGCAAAAGGCTGCAGTAACTTTTGTTTCTGATGTCATGCACGAAAATGTCCCCCTGCCACAGACTGCTCCCCCTTATCTCATAATTATGAGATACTAAGTCATAATTATGAGATAAGGATCTCATAATTATGAGATACTGTCATAATTATGAAATAAGGATCTCATAATTATGAGATACTAAGTCATAATTATGAGATCAGGATGTCATAATTATGAGATATTAATTCATAATTATGAGATAATTCCTGTGATTTTTTTTTCGTTTGTAAATGCAATGCGCTTTGCGTAGAAAAAGACCTTTGGTTAAGTGTTAGCTTTTTTAAAAATATTTTCTGTGTTAACAGTGCTACAGGAAGAGAATATGACCAAAATGAATGCTACTGTAGCTAAAGAATCACCACTTCATGCTCTGGACTGACCACCAGATCCTGGCTGGTTTTTGTTAACTAAGCACTTAGCATCCAGTGAATGATTCAATTGTTAGATTATCTCTACCATTTAACCACAATCCTGCTTGCTCTTTACTTTTACTTCATGTTTTCTCTTTATTTTTTGGATTCCAGTCAATGCCGACTTGTGGGGTTGTGAGTTAGGCAAGGTCATGAAAACTGAATGCACCAAGTATAAAATATTAAATATTAAAGTATAAAGTATAAAATATTTAACATACAGTAACATACAACAAACATACAATTTCACCTTGGTTTAAAATCTGCTTTATATATTTTTGCAAGTAAAGTATTGCAAAGTATTGTAATGCAGAACATACCTTTAGTTTGAGCTTGCTTTTCTTCCTCTGCTTTTCTCCCCTTTCTTTCTTTTTACGGCTCCAGAAAGATACCATGTGGTTGCCATGCCATTTTAAATAGCATCAATGTGTATCGCATGGATTAAAAATTGCACCTTGTAAAATTGCAACGTGACAGACGACACTGTGAGAGGCAATACACAAATCAATTAAATTCATATGTCCATACAGATTAAAATATCAGGAAATTTTTGACTTTCTATCAAATGTAAGCAATTTGAAATCTTTGTATATGAATGCTATGATCATTACGGCACACCATTTCTCCCAGTACTGTATATCGCAGCCGGGGTTATGCAAATAAGTTATTTATTTATTTTTAGTTTTATTTATACTGACAGCAATTTGTCATGTATTAATTATACAGAGCTATTCTTTTTATTTCATGTGGTGGGTAATTTTTTTTCTCACCATTGTTGTGAATTGTATCATGTTTAATGGGTCCATGTGTTAAGAGTACAATGATATGTTTATGTATTCATGTTCTATTGTGGTGAGAAGGAAATGCTTTTAATAACAACATGATTTTTCCATCTATTTTTGTTCAATGGCATATATATATATATATATATATATATATATATATATATATATATATATATATATAAATGATTTAGTCTTTTTTGCTTTTCATCACATCTTGAACATGAACATAATTTCTGCTATTGAACAAAAATACATGGAAAAGCCATGTTGAGGTATTTTATGTTCATCTCTGTAGAAACATTGAATCTCCTTCTACTCTATCAAGCTAGTCTGTAAATCACTGGAGAACGTAACACTAATTCACCATCATTATGTCTGTTTGATGCTTCTATAAATGTCTGCTGCTATTTTCCACTATAACTTCTAACTGCTGGGTGCTTTATTGGTGGGTACGCTGGCAACACGCGGTGACTTTGTGGTATATTTTAAAACCTGGTGGCTGTGTGCCCTGTAATGAAGAGAGAATAGGGCCGGCTTCTTCGAAATCTACTAGTCATAAAATTCTGTTGTTAAAGCTGGGAGTAATGTTAGTAATGTCTGCAGAACTCTAAGCAAAGACTAGGAATTCATCCTCGTAAACCTTATACATGATTTGTGACAACTGAATCACTAAATCTTTGACTTAACTGCACAAAAGTTCCCAAAAAAACATAAAAATGGAAAAAAAAAAAAAATATATATATATATATATATATATACATATACACTTTGGAAAGTGATAATAAATTTAATAGGCTAATATATATTTATTTAATATTTACTATTACAGTATATGATTGCAGCCTCTCATTCACTCATTCTCTCTATACCGCTTATTCTCTTCAGGGTCATGGGAAGCCTTTACCCTATCCCAGTGAGACATGAGACAGAGTACATTTACTGTACATTTATGGCATTTGGCAGATGTCCTTATTCAGGAAGATTTACATAAAGTAAGTGCTTTGAAATTTCCATAATATATATCATTATATTATAATTGGGAGGGTTAACCCAAAATACCTAAGAAACACATAAGTCGTAAGATATTGTTTAAAGATTGCCTGTGACTCGGCTGTACAGACATCTACAGGAAGTTCATTCCACTACCTGGGTTCCAAAACAAAAATCAGTCTAGAAGCAATGTCTTCCCCAATCCCTAAGGGATGGTGGGACCAGTTGAGCAGTGCTGGAGGATTGGAAGGAATGTAGTCCAATGCAGGGTGTGATTAGAACGTTGAGGTAAGTGGTTGCTGAGACATTTTTGGCTTTTTAGGCATTTTTGGCTTTTTTGTTTTGAATTTTGTAGCAGAAAGGTACATGAAGCCAGTGGAGGTAGTGGAGTGGTGGGGTCGTCATGTAGGAGAACTTCAAAAGTTTGAAAACAAGGTGTGCAGTCACAATCTGCCTCAGCTGCAGAAGTCGAATGGTGCACAGAGGTATACTGTACCTGCTAAGAGATGCAGTAGTCCAAGGGACATCAGTAGCTTGTGTATAGAGAAATGGATGCATTTGTCTGATTTTACTAACCAGCATTGCGAGTGGAAAAGGACCATTGATTTCTTTGCCCTGGGTTGCCCCAAGGTTTTAGGCAGTGACTGAAGGAGTAATCTGAGAGTTGTCCAGGGAAATCATAAGTGTCCACACTAAATACTATTGACTGGGTGCCAAGAGATTTCAGGACAAGCATGCACACACACACAATCACAAACCTGCTTATACACTATGTGGAATTTTCATACACCAATCAGCACCAACCTAACCTGCATGTCTTTGCACTGTGAAAGGACACTTGAGTACCCTGAGGAAACCCACTGAGCCCGTGGTGAATATGCCATCTCCACACAAACTGACCAAAAGGCAGGAATCAAACCCTTGACCATGGAGGTGCCATTAAGAGTTTGCCATTTTTATAATTGTGTAAATTTCTAGCTTGAAATATTCTGATACCCCGTTTTCCTTTCTAACTCATTAGACAACAGAAGAAGAAAATATAAATTTCTCATTTATTGTTTAGCTTTATACTGGAAAACAAATCCTGGAGAAAGTGGTGACGAATATTAAGTCAAATATGGACTGCTTACTCTAAAAGCATAAAATTGCATTTTAGCCTAAACCCATTCTCAGGGAATCAATTGCAAAATCCTGTCCAGTTGTGAAGGACATTTGATTTGTTTTCATTTCACAGGTTTAAATAAGCCTTGTGTTTTTTTTTGTTTTTTTTTGTTTTCTCACTTCTGAAAATCCACAGATGTGGATAAAACATAACACAGTTTGATAAAGTTCTCACCTGTAGATTTTACCATTGTTTGTTTGCCAGTTTGAGTATTTTAATAAAAGTCATTTAGTTATTTAAATAGAGAGTTATTCATAAGGTAATTGCAAAAAAAAAAAAAAAAGGAATTTCCATACTATATTTGTATACAGGCAGTATATCAGTGCATAGTAGTATATTACACTGCCTTTCTGAAAAATAAGTAACAAACTTAAAAATACCATATAGTAATATATCAGTGTTTATAGTATAGCACTGTATCTGAAAATATAGTATAGCACTAGATATTATATGGTGTAGTACTACCATATACTGCAGTATCAGTACTACTTTGTAGCCATATTATTGTATTCCATATTAGAATTTTGAACTATAGCAATATCTTTACAAAGTTAAAATAGCACTATATTTAGTAGTAGTATAACTCTATTTTGGTACATGATAGAATATCATTGCATCAGTATTTAGTAGTATAGTACGGTATAAGTCTTAAGCAATATACCACTCAGTGCATTGTAGAATTACACCATATCAGAATTTTCTAATAAAGCACTGGAATACTAGGTGCCTCTATACAATGCTATGCTATTTTACTACTATGGCACTTCATCAGTATTTTGCAGTGAAGCCCTGTATTTGTACCTAGCACCATAGCATTATTTCAGTATATTAACTACAATTAATAAATAAATAAGGCTAAATCATTGTGAAATTTGTTGAAGATTTTTATGTTGCACTTCTTATTAGAAATGTATAATACTACTACTACTACTACTACTACTACTACTACTAATAATAATAATAATAATAATAATAATTATTATTATTATTTTGTTTTTAATTATTATTATTATTTTTTATTATTTATTTATTAATAAAAAATGCCTAAGAATGTCTTGTAAGTTTCACCCATTTACTGTCACGTTTAATTCTGTAGAACTGAAGTTCTGAAGTTATGCACAATCTCTAGCAGCTATAAACAGCGATTCTCTAATCAATCTCTCTCTCTCTCTCTCTCTCTCTCCACAGCAAAAACATACAGATTGTTACAATAGAAATAGCTTAATAAACAAAACAATTATTATAAACCTGTCTGAGCTGCTGATCGGTCACAATTAAATTGGATAAATAATCTTATTAAATGATGTTTTTTCTGGACGCCTGTGAAGGAGGGATGATTACATGCTTTAAGTGAATTTCCTGAAGCATTTTCCAGAAACAAACACGAAAGATTGAAGAGCTGTGATGCGTAAGATTTTAGCTAAAATTTCTGATTTGACGGATTTATATACACTTTGTCGAAACAAATCAGCTTCATAAACAACTCTGTCTATGATCAAACATCATCCTTTTTGTCTCAATATGATTCTTACACATTTGTTTTCGATAAAAAAAAAAAAAAAAAAAAACACCTGCTCTGGTAAAGCATCACCTCCTGTTTTAATTGAGTTATTGGCTTTATGCAGCACACAACCCAAACCTCTACAGTAGGGAAGGGCATTTGGAGTCGTAGTGGGATAGTTCATGACCGAGACGGGTTAAACAACACTCAAACTACGTCCAAATCAAACATATTTTAGAACAGAGGCTGCACCGCTCATCAGCTCTTTCCAATCCAAACAGAACTGCAATTTCATTTTTTTCCCCCCTTTTTATAAGAATACTGGAATGGATTTGGCATGAATGTGGTTCAGAATGTAACACTAGTACCTACACATGAAACATGCCATAATAGAGGCCTGCTCGGTTAATCACATATTAATTGAAATCACAGCTCTGGCCTCTGGGTTCAGTCGCAAAATCCCGTTGTTAGTGCATTCCTTTCAGTAATAAGTCTTCTTCTTCTCTGCAGCAAGAAAGGTTTTCAACTCGTCAAGTAAAAACTAATTGTAGAGATTTTTTTTCTTTTTTTTTTTTTTTTTGCTGATGTTGCAGTATGCGTTTTGATGAATGACAAATGCTGAACTGCAGAATATCCATCTCTAAGGAATGTGCTTCATGGTGTGACTTTTTAAACACTCTTATCAACACTTAATCTCCTGTCATGAATCACACACATACACATATTGTTATTAAAATAAATAAATAAATAAATAAATGAAATAAAATAAAATAAAATAAAACAAAATAATAATAATAATCATAATCATAATCATAATAATAAATACAATGATAATTAAAAAAAAAATCTTAATTCACATGTTGTGTCATGAAGAAAGCAAAAGTGCAGCAGAATGACTTTTAAAAAATAAATAAATATAACATCACATCAATCACAGAATTCAAACTTTTTCAATATTTAAACACATCATGTTGGTGTTGATTAAAGGGAAATGTCTTGTAAGTTTATTTTACGTCATGCCATCAGAATCAAACATGGAATGAGAGAGATTAATATAAATACTTTTGTTAATTCATTCATCCATTCATTCGTTAATTTTCCTATATCTCTT